>CAMZMU010000039.1:85626506-85813279 GCA_947311845.1 Poa pratensis
CTACAAGAGTCGGTTCCCCTTGTATATATATACTGTGAACATCGATGGAATAAAATCAGTTGCAATCATTCAGTTTGTTTCTCAACAAGAAATACTATGAAAGCTCCCGGCGTTAACTCTCACGACAACGGGCCACCTAGTGTAATTGCTTTACACAAAAAAATCTTTTTGAATGAACCATGTTTAAAATGTAATTTTGTATAAGTAGGAGGTATGGAAGGATGCAAGTGATCAAAACACATCTCCCATGAGATTCATCATACCTCTCCCACAAAGAAATACAACTACTCCCTCGTGCGTCCCGGTTCAAGGGTCACACTTCACAAGTTTTTTGCCCAAAGTTACGTTTGGTTGGCACTTAATTATTTAAAGCCCACACTCTAATTAAACCAATTTGTGGTTGGGAAATTAGCGGAAATAATTGAGGAGGGGAGAGGAAACGGAGAGGGAAGGAGAAGATTACCCCCTATATATTAAACCAACCTATTAGGTGGAGTTTTTTTGTGACTGCATGAAATCCGAAGCATCTCTGTTGCTTCTTTTGACAATAACTTTCTTTGCCGATGGTCAAAGAAAACCGTCGGTACATGAGTATATACCAAAGTGGCGGATGTAGAAGTAAATGGTTGGGGGTGCCAAACCCAGTATTCATGGCATAAATATCAAGCTAGCGCCGCCACACACGTACGTACATCGAGCTAGTCCCTGTCGATCCCGCTCCCGCCGCCAATGGACCTGTAGCGACGGTGGCCGGATCTCTTGCCGGATCTGCTCCGTGACATCTCCGGACGCTTGCACCACGCCATCGACTTCGTCTGCTTCCACGCGGTCTGCAGGCCGTGGCGTGACTCGTACGACGCAACGGCGACGTCTCAGCCCTTCCTGCCATGGCTTCTCTCGACGAGGAGAACCAAGCCCTTCGTGTTCATGGAGGACCAAGACGAGCTATCCAACACGAAGCACCATGACGCCGATAGATTGACTTGTGTCTTCTCCAAGACGAGCTATCTTGCGCCGCCGTTGCCCGACAACCGAAGTGGGTGGCCGACGACGACGGCACGGCCATCCGGTACTTGGGCGACCATCCCTACTCTAGCCTCCATCACCTTTTCACGGGAGCCACCACCCACGTGCCTACCCTACCGGATGCAAAAGACGACGTGTTGAAACACCCTGAGGGTGTGGTCTACCATGATGGGACAATCCTTATGTACAACAAACTAATCCACTTAAGCGATTATGACGATAACGCGACCAGGTTCTGGGTGGCGCTCCTGCGACCAGGCGATGATGCCGCATGGACGGTCGCTGAGAGGACAATTGAAGCCAATCCGTATGGAAAGTTTTGTGTCGCTTATCACGCTGGAAAGATCCTAGTCTCCGTCGGGCCTAGCCAGTGGCTTGCGGTCGCCCTGAATGATGATGTTGCCAGCGACACACTGATCCCAAATCCATGGACGCCGGCCCAGCGCGAAGAATACTTCTACAAGTCCGGCCATATTTTGGAGTATCGCGGTGAGTTGTTGTGGGCGTCACTTCATATCAAAGAAAATTTCAGGGATAGGAGTCGGGAGGGCGTGTGCAACTTGGTTCAAGCACTGTCGTTGTCGGTGTACGCGCTTCAAGAGGAGGTGTCTGCACCGAAGAAGATGTGGTGGGTTAGACTAGTCACAATGGGGAGTATCATATACTAGTATCATGCATATGATACTAGTCTATGTTACTACCTCCACAATGGGTAGTAACATAATTGTGGTATCATACAATGCTACATTTATTAGGTTGTAGACTCATATTGTATTGGAATCCGTTATGTTACGGTATCTACCTATGATACTATTATCACCTCTCTCATCATTAATTGCAGTGACACGTCAGCTTTTTTGCCAATATGGCATGCATGATACCACCTATGATACCCCCATTGTGGCTAGTCTAAGACAGACAGAGCCTCGCTGACCATGTATTTTTTCTTGGATGTCTTAACAGCTTCGCCTTAGACGCCTCCCGTTTGCGCTGCGATGGCGGGTGCGCCTACTTCGTCTATAGAGATGGTGAGGACCCCTCGCATCAGTGGTGTGCTGTTTTCAGGTATAACCTCATTGACAACAAGGCCGAGTTTGTTGACTGGCTGCCTGAAGGATGGCAGGATCATTTGTGTGTATGGCTGGTCCCCCAGCTAACAATTGCTCCAATCCATGCGTGTACGGTGTAACTCTAGCGAAGCTACTAGTATATATCTCGGTTCATAAATACAAGTCTAATATAAAATGTAGTGTCTATTTTTCTATTAACTATTAATGATATGCCTTGTTGAAATATGTGTACGTGTTTGTTTATAGTTGGACTAGTAACTATGCGGTATGTTAGGTGTTGAACACTTTCCGGACAGAACAAGAATTAATTTGGATGGGGAATTTTATGTCGAAAAATCAATCTACATTACATAGTGGGAATATACTAGTAAATACTGTGATATATACCTTAAGTTCTGATTGATGGATGATGTATCGCTAGCTTGAACATCATTACAGAACGGGCAGTAGCCCAGTGGCAGATCGCACTAGCGGTGAAATCCAGGGACTCGAGTTCGACTCCCGTCGGAGGCAGAATTTGGAAATACTCACAAAGCCAGATTTCTACTATATCATTGCCACCAATGGCTAGTCCGGGTAGCCTTTCAGTTTTTTCAAGATCGTCGATTGAACACAGGGTTCGACACTGCCGAGATTGCTGCCAACGTGTTGGAGGTCGGCATGTACAGGTTTGCGTCCAATTGGTTTCCTTGAGAGAGCTTCGTGTTTACAATATATTAAGATTACGGTAAATCTATTTAGCAGGCGCCTGCTACAGGGCATATCTCGACGCACCCCACGCGCACCGTCGGATCGCGGACGGACGGCGGATCTCGCGCGTCGCGCGGTTGCAGTTGCACGCACGCAGCAGACATCACCGCCCCGTCCCCGTCTCTCTCTGGCTCGCTTGCTACCCATCCTCTTTCTCTCCTTCCGCTGCGCTGCCGCTCCCGGCTCCCCATCCCAACCTCGCCGCACCTCCTCCGCCTGATTCCCCCGCCGTGCTTCAGCCGCTCCTCGCCGGCGAGCAAAATGGGCGTCCGCGGCCGTTTGGGATGGCGTGTGCGGCCGGATTTGATGGGGATCGAAAGAGGTCTAGTTCCTCGGTGGCACGCAGCTGCGGCCGGCGGCGCTCGACGGAGGTCTTCGACGCGTCCGGCGGCGCTCTTCGGAGGGGGGAGAAGCAACATGAGGTGGGGGACGCCAAGGCGATGGGCATGGTTAAGTAGCTTCCCCATTTTCCTGCTCCTCTTAGCCTTCTTTGCTGTGCATCAGATCCGTCTGGCAGCTCGGCTGCCGTGCGCGCCGCCAAGCTGAGATTGTTCGGAGGTGGGGTGGAAAGGATGGAGGCCGCCATGGGAGGACAGCCGCCGTTGCGCCGGCACCACCACGGTACCCAGCCGCTGATGTTAGCGTCACTGTGCCAGGGACGCATCCCCACCATGGCGCGCAGTGCCATGGCGAAGGTCGTGGCTTGTGACGGGGCAGCTCCCAGGGGCAGGACCTGAGGCAGAGGACGGCGACCTGCTGCGGCGAAGAAAGGCCCCGGCGACAGGTGTGTGTGTGTGTGGAGGGTGGGGACGGTCGGGTCGCGGCGGCCGGCCGGTCGGCCGGCACGAATTCGGGACACAATGGACGCGGGGAAGAGCCTCGAGCTCGGCTGCTGGCCGTGGCGGCGGGGAACGTGAAGTGGTCTCGGAGGACAGGCCATGGCGTGCGCGAGAGCAGGGATTTCCAGAAAGGAGAGTCGCTGCTTCAATCGTCTTCAAATACCAGCGTGCTAGCTAGACCAATGGACGAACATGGAGCGTTCGTAGGTGCAAGAGAAGATGGTACTGTCAGCACTGGTTGCAGAAGCTAGCAAAAAAAGAGGGCATGCTCAGAATTGTGGTGGAGACAGACTCTGCTAATTTTAGTTGATTGCTGTAACTGTCGGCACCAAATTTGTGCTGACTCGCCCATCCTAGCTGAAATTCAGGAGCTTAGCTGTAGTTTTAATACTTTTGATGCTATGTATGTAAACAAGAGAATAAATACTCTGCAACTCACTTGTCTGTTAAAGAAGTTGCTAAATGTAGGCAAGACTGTAGTTGTTTAGATCAGGTTCCTCCTTTTAACTTCCTGCATATGGACTGATTGTAATATTGCTGCTCTAAATCAATAAAGCTCATGTGTTGATCCCGTAAAAAAAATTGTCGATAATAATTACGCACCTAATACTAATTGAGTTACCAATGTGTTTATAATATTGTTATTCACCACAAAATCGATGTAGCTACCCCACTCTATCGGTAATAATTACCCATCCAGTACTTACAGAGATACCCACAAATACTCATGGAAATACTCATGAACATATGTTCATGGTATGTTATCCATCATAAAATCGATATAGTTGCTCTAATCTCTCAGCTATAGTTACGCACCTATTACTGATAGAGTTACCCACACGATACTGATGAAGTTACCCATGCGATACTGATAAAGTTACCCATGTGTTCATGATATTGTTATGTCCCGGTAGTAGTGACCCCACTCAGTACTGAGAAAGTTACCCACCCCGTACGGATGAAGTTACCCATGAGTTCATGATATAGTTATCTACCATGAAATCGATGTAGTTACCATACTCTTCTGGTAATAATTACACACACCGAACTGATGGAATTACCGACTCAGTACTGATAAAGTTACCGTGTCTTCATGATGTAATTATTCATCACGAAATCAGTTTAGTTAACCATAGTTACCCACCCAATACCGATGCAGTTACGCACCCAGTACCAATGAAGTTACCCATGTCTTCATGATGTAGTTATCCTCAACGAAATCAATTTAGTTAACATACTCTCTCGGTAATAGTTACCCACCCAATACTGATGTAGTTACCCACCTAGTACCAAAGAAATTACCCATGTACTCCTGATGTAGTTATCCACCACAAAATCAATTTAGTTACCATACTCTCTCGGTAATAGTTACCAGCCAATACTGATGGAGTTACCCACCCAGTACTGAGAAAGTTACCCATGTGTTTTCGTGTGTAATTATCCACCATGAAATCTTTATAGTTATCATACTCTCATGTTAATAGTTACCACCCAATACTGATGGAGTTACCCTCCTAATACTGATAAAATTACCCATGTGTTTTTATGGAGTAGTTATCCACCACGAAATTAATGTAGTTACCATAATCTCTTGGTAATAGTTACCACTCAATACTGATGGAGTTACCCACACAGTACTATACTAATAAAATTACCCATGTGCTTTTATGATATAGTTATGCACCACGAAATCTATGTAGTTACCATACTCTCCTACCCACCCAATACTGATTAAGTTACCCACTCATTATACTGATTAAGTTACCCACCCATTACTGATAAAGTTATCTATGTGTTTTCATGTTACTTATCCACCACAAAATCTTTGTAGTTACCCTACTCTCTCGATAATAGTTACGCCCAATATTGATGAAGTTACCCACTCAGTACTGATGATGTTACCCATGTGTTTTTATTGTGTAGTTATCCACCACGAAATCAATGTAATTACCATACTCTCTCGTTAATAGTTACCCAACCAATACTGATAGAGTTACCCGCCCAGTACTTATGAAGTTATCCATTTGTAATAGTTACTCATGTTTATCATGCTCTCTTGGTAATAGTTATCACCCAATACTGATAAAGTTACCCATCCAATACTGATAAAGTTAACCATGTTTTTTCATGTGTAGTTATCCACAACAAAATCGTTATAGTTACCCTACTCTCTCGGTAATAGTTACACCGAATACTGATGGATTTCACCACTCGGTACTGATAAAGTTACCCATGTGTTTTCATGATTTAGTTATCCAATACGAAATCAATTTAGTTATCATACTCTCTCGATAATAGGTACCCACCCAATACTGATGGAGTTACCCACTCAGACCTTATGAAGTTGTCACTATGAAATCGACATTTATCATCCTAATACTTATGCACGATAAATTTACCATCTCAAAGTGATGTGGTAACTTTAAAACTCGTAAAATCGAAAATAACAACAAAAATAGTTCTATTTCAACCTGAAAATTAATCGTTAATATGGTGGGTAACTTACGTAATCAAGCCTGGGTAACTTATGTGTTACGGGGGTGGTAACTTTTGTGCCAAAAAAAAATTTCGTCAAAACATATCGACATGGGATCTAGTTTTAAAGATCTCGTCGCGACTAGTCCAACGGTGAAAACGGATCTTAAATCGGATAAACAGATTGGGCTAAAAAACATTTTAAATTTTCAAATTTCGCATTTAATGCGGGATGACGTCATCAATTCTGTCATTTTAGTGCATGCATGCATATTTGCTTGGAATGGTGGGTAACTTACATACTACAGCCTTGGTAACTTTTATGTTGCGGGGTGGTAACTTTTGTGTCAAAAAAAATTTCGTCGAAACATATCGACATGGGATCTAGTTTCGAAGATCTCGTCGCGACTAGTCCAACGGTGAAAACAAATTTTAAATCGGATAAACGGTTTGGGCTACAAAACTTTTTGAATTTTCGAGTTTCGCATTTAATGCGGGATGACATCAGCTTTTTTGGATTTTTGTGCATGCATGCATGCAAAGGAGAGCTATTCTATCTCTCATCCCGTGTGCGCGCACGTATGCATGCAAGAGTTCGGTGATTAATAAAATTATCCTAACGCCTTACGGTTATGCCAAATATAAGGCGCCTTACACATAGTCGTTCCCTTAAGATTATGGTGGCACACGGGCAAAAAAAGGACATGCGATTCGGATAGATAAATATGTACAGTTGTGTTGCCCTACGCCTATTAATATAATATAGAGCATAATACGTGCACGAGTAGGAGTGCACACGGACTCTGCTTTCCAAAGGGTAAGACCTCTGCAGATGCCAACCGGAGACAGCAAGACATATCCTCTTTGAGTGCCTCTATGTCAGACCGATTTAGAACGACATTACGACATGGCTAAATTGTCCTGCCTTACTGCATAACTTGGGCACGAATAGGGCTACGGTGCATGATTACTGGAAGGCTGTCACAACAACGGCATCAGACTCCCCAAAAGTTCTCAAGACGGAAAACATTATCATCACATGGGAGTTTTGGAAGGAAAGGAATGCACGAGTTTTCAATAACATTTTCGCGCCATTTGTGTTTTTCCAACGCATCAAAGATGAAAGCAGGAACTGGGTCCTTGCAGTCGCAAAGAAACTGGCTGAGTTAACCGTCTAGGTTTTTCTTTTCTTGTGTTTTTTCCCTTGTCTTTTTCCTTTTTCAGTTGGCTCTTTGTATATCAACCGAAAAGGCAACCGAAGGGGGTCGATTTCTTTTTTTTCGAACTGTGGGGCAAAAGCTTTGCCCCAACCATTTATTAAGAAGAAGGTGCCCGGTTTATTAGTGGAAGAAACCGGGCGAAAACCAAACAACAAACAACAACAACATGAGGGGGCCAACACAACCACAAAAGGCAACACCTAAAACCAGCAACTACCGAAACGACAACCGCACTCTAGCTAAGCAACCGCAGGCGCTGACGGCCACCCTAGGACCACGCAGCTGCCGTTAAGCAGTCGCGGGCGTCTTACCAAAGGTGCCACCCTTCTTGCCTATGCTCCTAAGAGCTTTTTTCACCTTCTTGGTTATGCCAGCAGAAGCCTCCTCTGCTATGAGGCAAGCAATCGCCTTGCCAGAACCAGGGCTAGCTGCCTCCAAGCAGGCGAGCAAACGACCAAGCTTTTTCACGAAGACAACCTCGTCCAAATGTGCCAAAAAAGCTTCGCGGTCAAAGAGATCCACAGAGGAGGGCAACTCGTAGGACTCAGACGGAGGGGTCGATTTCTCAACATGGTGTACCAACCCTCAATGCAATATAAAAAAACCTCAATGCAAGCTTTGTTTCCAATATTGCTAATACTTTAACTAAGCAAGAAAAAATAGACTCCCAATTTCAAAAATAATAGATTTTTTCCTTCTCGCCCCGGGTTTTAGGGCTTCCCTCCAATTTGACTTTAGCTTGACATCATGGCATTGTTTAATAGTTATCCCTCACAACAAACATTGTTATATGTTGAGGTTTATATGTCGAGGTATATACACTTTTGGTACCACAACTTGCATGTGCAGTTTAGTCCCACATGTTGCAAAACGTGCACACGAAGTACCACATCTTACGTTGTGGATTGGTTTATGTCCTCATTCAATCAGCTGACAACACGTGTTATACCACCGTGGCAGCAGTCGATCGTATTTTGTAAGAAAACCCCCTTGACTAATTTAAAACTACAGATAGGTCTCGTAACCGATAATGATAATCCCCAAATCGATTTATCAGCTAGGGATCCCGGCAGCGACGCTGACGCGATTGGAGCACGTGCAGGCGCAGAGGAGACGGTGGCCGTCGAGGTCGTGGGATCCGTCGGGACGAGGTCGGGGCGGCTCCAATCCTAGGTCGCAGGCGGAGGCCAAAGCAGCACGGCGGACGGCTCCGTCGGGGCGGTTCGGTACCTAGGTCGCAGTCGGCGGCGGAAGCAGCTAGGCGGACGTATTCATCAGAACAAGGTCGGGGCGGCTCCGAAACGGCCGGGGATGGAGCCGCCATGCCATCTCCGACCTCGTAACGGAGGAACCACAAAGTCCGAAAATAAAGACTCCAAAATTCTTTTATATTTCCATCCATTTGGTCATTGTGGATACAGACAGTAATTTCAAGATATATTAGGATTACAAAACTTTTTTCCACCGTAGCAACGGCCAAGAAGATGGGCTATATGTAGTTATGGTGCTTTGTGCCGCCGTCGTCGCTCCGTGTCATTGACCAAGATAACCTCGAGGGTGCATCCATCGAAATCCAGCCCATTTAGAGCAGAGATGGCATCGTCCTGATGGGCATGCATGCTGGCCATTCTGACGATGCCAACACCATGTGAGGTCGATCTTGGTGTTCTTGTGGTTGATTATCTCGGTACTGAACACTTTACCGTGTTTGCTGAAAAATTGTTGCAGCTGAGACTCGTTCACCTTGAGAGGCAGATCACGTACTAATACTCTGAAACTATGTTCGTAACGTCTGTGAATGTGATAGATGGGTGATGGACCAGTAACCGGTGCAGTCTTCTGTTGCTGCTTCATCAGTACTTGTGGCTCTGTCTTCTTCCCAAGTATTTCCTGGTCGACCAGCACAATCAATGTAAGTTTATTATCACTTTGTCGGTTCAGCTGGATGATTACGAAATGTAGAGGTTTTAAACTAACTATTATATTGTTTTGTTAATTTGTTATGATGGATGATAAAACTAGTGAATGAAATTACTAGCTAGGTAAAAGAAATGAATTTGAGGTATTCCAGTGTGCATGCCTTTGTTGAAGTAATGGTGGGTTTGGGGATGAGCCACGTGCACTTGTCATTGTCCCATTCTCGAGGCAGCGGCTCCATGAACTTGGTCGTATCGTCCACAAAGCTGTACCTAAACACGCCCGATAGCTTAAGAACACTGTTGTTGTAGACGAAGTAGGCGCAGCCACCATGGCCGCCCAGCAGCGTAGCGTCGACGGCAAAACTGTTGGGGGACTGCCTTCTTTTCTAACCCACCGCAGCTCCTTCTGAGGCGGGGACGTCGTCTCCTCTGGTGCCTCCTCTAGTGCGAACACCGACAAGATGAAGGTGCGATCTTTGATGACCTGGTCCTGGACGGACACCACCAGCAACTCGCCATTGGACTCCAGGATGTAGCTCGACCTCGGCTGCTCCGACCAGCTGCTGCGCCTCCAAGGCCTTGCCACCACCACGACGTTCCCGCCGCTGTCCGGCGTGACGAAGGGACAGCGGCTAGATTCCATGGTTAACAGGATCCGGCCACCATGGTATGCGGCACAGAAGTCAGGGTTCATGACTCCAAAATCCAACTTGACGAGCGTCCACTCTGCTTCATCGGGACGGAGGAGCGCTGCCCGAAACCTTGTATTGCAAAAAGTGGAAAAGCTGGGGAAGGCGCCGAAGAGAAAGACGGTGCCGTCGCCGTAGACGATGCCGCCGGGATCCACGTCCCAATGGCCGTGGATAAAGTACGGAAAACACGGCAGGTCGGTAACAGCCCCCGTGATAGGGTCATGGAGGGTAGGGCGGAATTGTTTGTTGATGGTCAGGTACCTGACGGTGGCGCCGTCGGCGCTGCACACCCAGTTCGTCCCGCGCGGGTCAGGCGGCGGCAGCACGTGGTAGCTGGACTTGGAGAAGACGCATCTGAGCTTGAGCGGGGAGGACTGCCCGTGCTTTTCCGTAGGCGCGAGCAGCCAGGGCAGCAATTGTTTCTTGCACATCGGGTCGAGGGAGTTGTGCCATGGCTTGCAGATGGCACTGAAGCTGACGAAGTCGGTGGCGATGTGCAGGCGGCCGGCGATCTCACGAAGCAGATCCGGCGGGAGATCGGACCACCCCATGGCGGCGGGAGATGGATGATGGAGTCGTCCCGCAAGGAAATAAAGCAACCATAACGTAGGGAAACCAATCATATAAAAGACGTATGTCAACCGACTGTATGCAGGGACGTACGTGGGCCCAGCATTGCCCATATAAGCCTGCTGGCGGCCCAGACAAGAAAGCTCGCATGGAATGCGCAAAATCATCCGAGTGGCCGGGAGAGAAAAATGTGGGTTCAATGTGTTTTATGTGTTGCGTGTTTGAATATTTATGTGATCCCACAGTTCATGAATATGAGTGCCAATGTGAGATGTGATCAGTGTCGTATAAAATTTACAAGTAATTTGCTTATTTACAGGGATTTAAATTTGCTGAGATTTTTTTTTGAAAAGGGGGGATGAAAACTTCGGTCTATGCATTCAAATGATGCACACAACTTTTTATTAAATTTTTTCAACGGATAAAAAAAGATCAATCTGAATGACGAGGGGTGGTCATGATCGGGGCTCTTACCAAGACCTCACAACAAAGCCCCAACATTTAAATCCGGAAGTATCACCAACGGCGAGTCGGGAGTACAAACCAGTACATCTGACTCTCAGCGCGCATAACATGCACATAATCCAAAAGCCGCCACTGTTGTCTTCCCCCGACCCATTTTCAGGACAGGT
Organism: Poa pratensis; assembly: GCA_947311845.1. Classification (NCBI taxonomy): domain Eukaryota; kingdom Viridiplantae; phylum Streptophyta; class Magnoliopsida; order Poales; family Poaceae; genus Poa; species Poa pratensis. Next base: position 85,637,700 of record CAMZMU010000039.1, read on the forward strand.
ATCAATGCCATGACCTTGCAAAGCTCGCCTTTGACACTAGATAGCGTCACCGCCCTACGTGCATCTAGCATCCCGCCTACATAGTCGAGCCCCCAATTTACCATGCCGCCATAACTTGTCATTGTCAAATCAGCAGATCCTACACCCCTCCATCTTGGCCAGCATGTGAAAATCACACGGAGTACTGTGCCCAACCACTGAAGCCATACACTTGTTCCCCATGCCGATGTGCGACTCCAAAGATGATGCCCCAAGTGGGGGGAGAGGGGGCAACACAGGAACGTCGACATCATCTCACATGATTGATAGCACGTACTAAACCGTATGTGTTGGACCACATAACACATATGGTAAAGTAGGTTCAACCTCGTGCGAGAGGCTTGCATGGCTAGTCACTCATTGTAGTTCAAAGTAATTCGTTTTGCATACTTACTGTAGATCATGTTTTTCTACTCTATTGCATCTTTCACCACCTAGTAGAAAAAAGGTGCAGTTTGCCATAGAAAATTGATGGGAAGAAAGAAAGTGAAATACAAAATTTGAGAAATATGCAATAGAATTGAGCAGATATAAAGAATGCAGAGCTTACTCTGACGAAGTTGTTGTCGGTTAAGAAACTGATAAACGTTTACCGGGAAGACAAGCTAACATAACTTAAAGAGTTAGCAGGTAATTATAGGAAAACCCAAATTCCTTAAGCACAACAAAAATGATAAGATGCCCTTAACATATTCACATTAATATCTTGAGATGATACGTGGCATTCCCTAAATGAAAGGTGATAGATGGCGTCCTCCATGAACCATAACCAACATTTTTCCAAAGCAACTCCATATAAAGACACCCAAGTTTGACAATGTTGCAAATAATTATTCATCACTTGTGTGAGAAACTCAACCATGGATTGACAACCACATGATCTCATATTCACATCACACAACGAATTCAAACGCGTACTAGATACAATGTAGATCACATAATACACATGTGTACATTGCCACACATAAAAAACCCAGATTAAATTAAGCATTGTTTGCATGCCCACATGCATACATGCTGAAATTAAAATCGAATCAAAACATGCTCAAAGATTAACTGTCGTTTTACATCAGTCCCATATCATGACAACGGCCATGACGGCGACGCCGGTGAGTGCGCCGAGGAACTTGAAGATGGGCTTGTCGAAGTAGTTTGGTTGCTGTGGACGATACCCCTTGGCCATGAGGTGGTTGATAGCGACATAGATAAAGACCCCAGTTGCGATCCCCATGGCTATGGCATATGTCCAGTCTGCCGCCGAGCCCTCGGCTGTGGCGTCGATGGCAATGCCAATGCCCACTCCGACAGGGCTCGACACGGCGAACGCTAGCGAGTAGAGCACCGTCATGAGGAATGGACGTTTAGGGATCATCCGTAGGAGCGCGATTCCCATGGCCACCGCTGCGAAGATCTTGTGGAGCCCGATCGTCCACAGGTTCCTCCATGCCTCACCCTTTGTCGCTACATATTAGTACATCAATTAATATGTTGGGGTATATTGTTATCTTTTCTCTATGGACTCGAGCTTTTGGTTTAACCAGTTAGCCATACTAGGAATCAAAACAAAAAAAAATGAGGGAATGTCGTCATTTCAGAATGTCAATTCACACTTTGCTTTAGATGATTTGATTCTTCCTCTAACTGTGAATGAAATGTGTATTGAAAAATTTATGCATCATGTGCAGTTTTAGGATTGGCTCGAGATGTGCAATTGCAACTTTGCAAGCGAGCAGTTCCGTATTTATATTGGCCTAAATGAAGAAGTAACTTAAACCTGAAGGACGTGTGTAAAGTCAGTAGTTAATTACGATGCGTGCAGCTGGCATAATTAGCTGTGGTGTGTTGAGGAGTGCTGACCTGAGACGCCTATGGCGATCCCTTCGAAGATGGAGTGGAAGCATAGCGCGACGATGAGGAGGATGGCGTCCTCGAACGACGACGTGGTCGTCATGAGCATGGGGTGCTGCGCGTGCGCGGCCGGCTCCGACGACGACGCGTCCACACCGGCGCCGTCCTCCTTGAGGCCCTCCTGGTCGACCTGGTTCCGCTGCTGGCGCCTGGCAACGGCCACGATGGCGACGTCGCTGAGCATGGTGAGGAGGAAGCCAACGCATGCGAGCATGAAGGAGAAGGGGTATGGGTTCTTGGTGAGGCCGTGGAAGGTGGAGGTGGAGCCGGCGAGGAAGTGCATGAGCGCGGTGCCGAGGAAGATGCCGGCGGCGAACTGGGTGCCGAGGAGGAGGAAGGCCTCGTTCCAGCGGTAGAAGTAGGGGGACACGCCGCCGAGGAAGGTGCCCACCAGCAGGATCACGAGGCACCACACCTTCACGGCCACCAGCCCCTTGGACCGCAGCGTCGACCGGTCCACCGCCGGAGCGGTGTGACCGGTGTCCCCGCCCTCGTCCTCGTCGCCGTCGTCGATGCCTCCGTGTCCACGGGCCAGATGCAAGCTGCTGACTAACGTGAGCATGAGGAGAAGGGCGCAGATGAACCTCGTCGTCCTCTTGGACATCATCATCGCCATGGCGTCGAGATCGTCTCTCTTGTTTTGTTTCTGTAGGTGTGCCCTAGCTTAAGCTTGTCCTTGCCGATCTATTCTCGGCACACACATATATCCCGAGGATTGGATCATTGGTGGCATGAAAACTATTAGTGGTTTGAGAAATGCAATTAAGCTAGCTGTTGCTGTCTCGATGATCGGCTTGTGATGTGTAGTACAGGCGCTGACTTTTGTGCAGGGTGTGTAGTACATGCTCTTGCTGGCTTGTACTACGTACAACTCGACCCCGCGTGCAGTACAACACACTAGTCCTTGTCATTTGTCAACGTACACTGGATTGAATAATAATACACACATGTACTACTATTAATTGTACAACCAAATGCGGCGACACTATGTAGAGGATAATGTTGACCTATATATATCAGGACAAGGTTTCCCCAGTGGAGTGCTTCCCTGGAGAAGACCCCAAACAGACCCGCCTGAAAACAATCGACGGAAATGATCTGTATTTTATCCTTATATAAAACGATGGAAGTGGCGTTTGTTTCAGGAATTAGTCATCGCGGCCAACTGGGTAACTGGCCATCAACAAGACTTATACTATTTGGTTAAAAATGAGAAAAAACAAAGTAAAAATACAAATATTAAAAATTTGAAGCAAGGAAAATAAAATAAAATAAAATGCTACAAGAGAATAAAATAAAAGGAAAATATAAAAACATAAAAAGGCAAGAGTATACTAACTCATAAACCGGGACAAGACAAGACTTTTATTATTATGTAAAAAATGAGAAAAAACAAAAAGTAAAAAATACAAAAGAAAAAATAGAAATTATAAAAATAATTGAAGCCAGGAAAATAAAATACAACACTAAAAGTGGAAAACCATTTTGGCTCCCGAGCTCCGGTGCTCTCTCTAGTTAAAAAAATTAAAAATCAAGTTTATAAGTTGTAAAAAAATCTGAAAAAAATCCTGCGCACTTTCAATGATGTATCCCACAAATGTGAAAACTCTTGATTGAAAATACTTTATATCCTGATCTACAAAACCCTAAACCCTAAACACATTTGTCATTTTTGTGTAGATCATAATTTAATTAATTTCAAATCGTAATTTTGCACGTTTGTGGGATATATCATTGCCAACATGCATAATTTATTTTCAGATTTTTTGAAACTTATAAATATGTTATTTGATTTTTTTAACAAGAGAGACCACTGAGGCTCGGGAGTAAGAAATCTCTACCCCGCTACAAGAGAATAATAAAAAGAAAATAGAAAAACATGCACACACGTAAAAATAGGCAAGAGTCTACAACTAAAAAACAAAGCCATGTACATGGAAAGGAAAGCCCATATAGGTACACAGAAAACAAAAGCCCAGCAGCATGCGTCACGTTTAATTAGACTCTTTGTATCTTGTGTTTAATCTCTGTCTACAGCTCTCTTGTCCGGTTTAATTAACTTTCCTAATTTCACCTGCAAACCTTGATGCCGAAGAAATATCGAAAAAAGATTTCTTTCCATGCATTGCACCCTCATTTTTTCCTTCCCGCCACCAGTACGCCGCGTCGCGCCACGCAATCAAACCCTAGCTAGCTAGCTAGCTAGCTCGTCTCCAAGTCCAACAACACTCATCGACGATCCTTGCCGCCGCCGACCCCATGCATATAAGCCTCTCTCAGCGCCACAAGCAAAGCCACAACACCCGCCGTCAAGAGCGAGCGACCGTCCAAACCCTAACTTGATTGCATGGCCCCGTGCACCAGGGCCTCGGCTGCCACGTCGCCGGCCAGAAGAACCGGTGGCTCCTGCACATGGCGTGCTGCGGCGCGGAGAGGTCGCACGCGTGCAAGATCTGCGGCGCCGAGTTCCCCAGCGGCGTCGCGCTAGGCGGCCACATGAGGAAGCACTACAGCGTCAAGCCCATCGTGCCCAGGAAGAGGATGTGCCTCAGCATCGCGTTGCCATTGCAGCATGCGCCGCCTGCCGTGAAGATTGCCGCGCCGCCAGTACAGGTGCCTCCGGGCTGCTTAATTGAGGCTCTTCGGCGTGACCATCGTGCCGCAGGCCAAGGAGGAGGAGCACCCGGTCCAAGAATCAATGGCGAGCAAACATCAATAGTGTTCAATGACACGAGTATTTAGATTCCAGTTATTAGTAATACATCCGAAATTGTATAATAGTTTGATGGATACTCTTATATATACGTGCTTGAATTGGAATACATGCATCTTTGGTTACTCTTTATTTTTCTTGTTACAAGAGAATCTCATAACACACACTCATTGTCATCCATCAGCAGATCAGCTTTGGAACGGATTGTATAGTAGAGTTTTTCTCGGAAACGATCATAACAGTCAAACTGGGGTTGACTTTTCTCTCTCTAGCTTGCGCTGCTGATAAAATCATAAAATTGGTCCAATAAAGGTGCACACGTACACAACGGCGAGTCCAGAAATCATTTGCATGGGAGGCTGGAAGTTGACGACGACTAACTAAACAACTACTTCCGTAGAAAATAAGTCAATATATAAGACATAAAATTACTTAAGACAAAATAATTCGCCGGATGCCGGCTGCATCCACCGTCCGCGCGTCGCCATCTGTTGGTGCGGGCGTGCGGCGCTCCGCCAGATCCCAGCCCCTCCTTTGCAATGTCGGTGGCTCCTCTGTCGCCGGCTCGCCGCCCGCCGTTCGTGGCCGCCTCGCCTCCGTCTCTGCCTCTCCTTTTTGGTTGTCTGCTTTTTTTTAGGGTTCTCTGGCTGTCTGCTTGTATTGCGTGCTGGGGATGGAAGACCTGTTCGATACGATGTTGTGTGCGAGTTGGGCTGAAGCCTGGAATACTCAGCTCCTAATGGGCCTCATTTGGAAGATTACTAGTAGTAAAAAAAATACATTTTCGGAGGGCAGGCTTCAGCCTGTTTAAGCCTGCTTGATGGACTCGCCTTTTTTTTTTGACTAAGAAGGCTGACATTCTATTAAACTTGGTTGTACCACAAAGTGCAATATCTATCGGTCTTGGAAGAGTTTCGGCTTGCAGTCGGTGGACCCATAGATTTTTTCTTCTTCCCTTATTATAACCAGACGAAAATCATAGGAAATGCAAGTGACCGAGTCTAACTATAACATTTGCATCACATTTCTGTGCTAACAAATATTTTTACTATTAAATGGGAGTTGGTGATGGTTGGTCGTATCTAAAACACTCAACATACATCATCGGGAGCATCTTGTCCGTCCGATTGACCACAACATCTCCCACTCAACGCTGGAATTATCCAAGCCATCCATTCACTCAAACGCCAAAAGTTCACGACGTGGTCCTACGCCAGAATCAGCATAGCTAGAATCATGGCCATTTAATTATTCTTTCCTAACACAGTCGTTTGGTGTCTCGCAATAATTCACTTTCCTTAAAAAATGTTTTTTAATGGATTCGTTTGCGGTAAGATAGGATTGAGAAGAGACGACAATGCCACACGATCGATCCATCCTTTCCATACGTATAGGCATACCATAGTACGATATCCTTTTCAGTCTGCCACGGCCAGTGTATGCATATATGACCAGGACCAGCATTGATTCCATGGCATTGCGCGTGTACGTAAATCAATGACCAGACTATACTTGTCTGCATTATCGGTGCTGATTGCGTAGATCCGCTGTCAATTTAAAACAAAACACTTTGCTAAACAAGTAACCTTGCCAAACACTTTGTAGTATTTGTGAATGCTGCGAACAAACTGTAGTATCCTTCGACTGCCGATTTATATAGTGGCATTTGATAAATATAGTTTGTAATGTACTCTGAACACAATTAGATTTCTCAGTGTTCATAATAACACGCTTTATGGAACTACAATATTTTTGTATAGAACTCCAAAATATTCAAATTCTATTCTACTAATAAACCATAGATTTCAATAAATATTTTGCATCCGAACATGCATGTGATTATTTGAAGTGTCATCTCAGGAAACACTCTTCGATTCTATCCAGGGGCGATTTTACCAGGTAGGCTTCGTATGGCAGGGGGATAATACCGAAACAGTCCTTTTTTTCTGATCATAGAGGAGCCAAGCTAAGGTTTCATGTACGGTTTTGCAATAGCGGTGGGAGCTGTGATGTTATTATCGACTATGATTATCTAACAGTTCAAGTACAGTTGATATAGTTGAAGCACAGCCAAAATATGGTTTTTTTTTTATGGAATCTTTGGCGTCAGCCTATAGGCTTTCTAGTTTTTCGAATTTCTTCTTTGGCCGAATGTGAAAGATTACCCAGAGGGGGAATTAGTTGCAGGTTATCAAACCGAATATTCCGGTATCAAATATGGTTTCTTTTTTCTTGTTTCTTACTTATCCTTATTAGTTTCCTCTTTATTTGTAACAGTTCTTTACTTAGGCGGGTGGAATTTCTCTATTCCCTACAGGCTTCGTATGGCTTGAGCCTACCCTCCAATTTTGTGACAAAAATAGCAAATATACATACTCAGGTCGTTTAGCTATGGATTGGAGCTTTCTCTGGCTGTGAGTTCGTGCGTTGACGCCTGAAACATGCAGAAGAGAAGAAGGAAAGCAGCAAAACGTTTTCCCTAGCTAGCTGGGCCTTTACGGTGCATTTGGCCCATTAGTGCTACTGCCCAAGATGGATACGTAGGGAGAGATCACAGAAGGACCAGTTACCTAGGCAGCTAAACTCTCGCTTGCACGAACGGCGCCGCGGCGGAAGTTGCGATCTGTGGATCAATTCGATCTGAAAACAGGCACAGCCGCACAGGTGAGGATCGGCCGAGGTCTCAAGGAAGGGAGACTGTCTTCGGTTGATCTCTTCATCGATTAATTTATCTCGGTCATGGTTGCAGGCTTTTATACACCTAAAGCCGAACGCGGGACGAGGGAAGCAGGGCGGAAGGCGCAACTCACTGAACCGGCCAGGTGGTTCCCTAGTCTTATGTCAGCTAAAACAATTGACTAGTTTATATTGTGTAATCTATTACTCCATCCGTTTCAAATTAGATGACTTTCATTTGTCCACATGTGAATGTATTTAGACATGTTAAAAGTATAGATACATCCATATTTTGACAAATGAAATTCATCTAATTTAGAACGGAGTGAGTACTCTGTAATTGGTTATTGATGTGGCGTATTTTTTTGCCAGTAGAATTGCAAATGAAGAAACGACCATTTGCATCGCGTGACAAAAATCTACCTGATTTGCGTCGCTTTTATACACCTAAGTCCAATACTTCTTCGACTGATGCCAGCTAAATTGTCCCACCAGATAAGAGCACTCAAATTCCTCCAAGCGACGGGAATACTCCAAATTCTCCAAGGTACCAGAGCACTCCAATTCCATCAATGCAGGAGAGTCCAATTTTTTTTAAGTGTACAAGACTATATATATTTTTTAAGTGAATTTTTTTCGAGCCTACCCTATAAATTAGTTCTAGAATCGCCACTGATTCTATCTAGAGAAATAATCGTAAGCCGATCTTTTCTCGCGCACCACATTGTTCTAAATGCTACAAACCTATCATGATGCATCAGCCACTCGGACACGATTAGTTAACTACAATATTTAGTAGAGCAGCTGGGCCTTCGATTGAGCCTTAATCAGGGGAGGGTTTTGGAATTGCATGTTTTTGGAAGTGAGCTTCTTAAACCGAACCTGAGGGAGTACCAAAGTAGAGTCTGCGGTGACATATGGTGCCCCCTTCCCCTACCTAGACTCAAGAAGTTAATTCGATGAATTGCACGTGGATTCAGGACGTACGATATTGAGTAATTATGTCATATCTTCTTCTAAAATCATGGTACTCTACTTTCTCCCTCGCCAACAACACTTCAAAAATCTTAGTAGTAATTTGCATGAAGGGCTCATGGCCAGAGAGAGAGAGATGGTAGTAATTTTGTATTCTTTTGTCTTGCCTTTTTAAAACGGTACTAGACACTAAATGAGATACTAATTGCTAGGCATATACCCCTTCGTGTCTGACCCAACGATGGCAGAGGTTGGAGCACTTCGGGACGGCTTAATCCTAGCTGTCCAGATAGGGTGCAACATAATTAAAGTTAATTCTAACTGCATGGAGATGATCTACGTGAAGAAAAATGACGGAAAATTCGCTTGGTCCAGCTGCTGAATACACCTTGCGTTTTCTTTTTTCAGAAATTGTTTTCTGTCATAGTTTTGGGGAAGCAAACATGGATGCTCATGTTTTAACTTGCCACGTAGAGGGTACTATGTCAGTTGTTTGGCAAGAGGAGCCACCTGACTATCTTGTAAGCATTTTAGCGGATGATGTATAGTTGATTTCCAATTAAGAAAGTCCACCATGATGACTTTCCCTAAAAAAGAGATAATTGCTAGGTTTTTGCCGACACTGGGGGGTCCTCCTTGTAGCAACATAAGAGGGGCATGTACAGCTAACCAAAGGGATCGATAACTTTGGTTGCATGTGTTCTCTGGTGTTCTGAGATGACAAGAGTACATGTTACATGTAGACATCGTGCATGTTGAATATAAAACATTCTTAAATTATTCATATGTTTTTTATTATTCCGTAGCAACGCATGGGCATTTAGCTAGTATGTACTTATTTTAGCAGTGAGAGTTAAAAACAGAGAGGACAAGGTGGTAGTACCACGGCATACAAGCTTGAGCTGCTGATAAAATATATCCACTCTCGAGTCTGCCCAGCTATAAAGATGCACACACAAATAAAATTGTGCCATAGCACTTGTGCAACGCATCAGTCTTACAAGAGGTTCCTGCTTGCAGTTGATGAAATATTCCGAGATTTTGCATCTTTACTCGTTTTAGAACCAATGAACCTCGGTTAACGACAAAAATAATACTCTATCAGAATCAGGGGACACGAGTCACTGAATATCACTATATGACATTCTGTCAGCAAAAATCGACCGCGATCCATCACCTAAACAAAAGGAGAACACAAATTTTACCTCGGCATTTCATCCAGCACTTGACCACTGTAGTCCTCAACGGTGGCGACAGCTACGAACGAGTAGGCGTAGGGGTGGCCGTAGACGGAGTATGAGCTTTCGGTGTACCAGCTGCCCCCTTTTCCTTCATCACCCCCTTCCCGGCGAGAGGCATCATTTCCTCTGTCGTCGCCTTCTCCGCCCCAAAATCCACTAGGGTTTGGCCATCCAGTATCACGGGGGCCGCTGGCTTCTTCCTCGCCTTCACATCGGTGAGCGCCTTCATAGCTTCCGTCCGCCTTGACCCGGCCAGAGCTAGGGTTGGGGTCGGTTTCGTCTCCGTCTGGGTCGACTTCGGCGGCAATGGCCGACAGGGTTGCGGAGGAGACTCCCGGTTTCATTCCGGCCGAAATCGGGAACGTCGGGGCCGGCGGCCGCAAGATTGGCACCGGAGGCGGGAATATGTGACGGCTCGGGCGGGAGGGGAGGGGGCTAAAAAGATTTTCTGCAAAGGTGGCTGATCGAATATATTTGAGAGATCTCGACCGAAATATAAGGGGACTCTTGTTTATATTTGTTTTCTCTCCTCTTAATAACCATTTAAGGGATCGGCTAGGGCGGATGCAAGGGAAAATTGGAAATTTTCTCTCCTCTAAACTTTTTTGACGGATCGGCTAGAAATGTCCTAAATCGTAGATTCCTAGTTAGGCCCCGCTTGGATGGGCGTTTTTTAGCCCAAAACGGGTGAAAGTTACGGCCCCATCTGATTTTCCGACGCAGGCCAGTAATCGCCTTTGGTTCGTCGGTGGATTTTCCGACCAGGCCAGTAATCGCGCCGAAAAACCCTCAAAAAAAAAGTAATCGCGCGAATACGCCCGTAAAATCGCACGGACCACGGATGGTCCGGAAAAAACTCGCCGGTTTTGCTGTGCACCCTATAATTCGCGGGAGATAAATACGCGGGGAAAGAAATCAGACTTTCCAATCGGGGCCGTAGTCTTGGCTCAATAATAAGGAAGCTCCCATGGTCGGTTACAGTTAGCCAAACGTACATACAATCTAAATGTAGCATGTAATCAATCACATTAACCATCTGATTATCACTACCATAGTTTAAGGTACTAACTAAAGTATGTGTAGCGCTGTCATGGCGGCACATGGACCACGTCTGATCAATCACATTAACCATCTGATTATCCCTCCGTTGGCGTATATATTTTCCACCACGAGAAAAAACCCAGGCGAAAGCTCTTGGTCGCAACAGAGGAGCAGAGCAGAGAGAGAGACGCAGAGGAGACAGAGGGGAAGGGAGCCGGCAGCCCCGCCGATCAGACCCGCCGTGAGTACTCCGCCTGCTCCCGGCCGTCCCCCGCTCGGTGCTCCAGTTCGTCCGGCTAGGGCTTCGGGCCGTCGCAGTGTGGGGTTTTCGGCTGCATCAGTTTGGGGATACGTACAGTCGGGGTTAGCTTATACTGGAAAATAATGCAGCGCGTTTAGGTGTTTTGAAGTTAATCTCACATGGATTTGCTTCACCCGCAGTTTAATTTCGCTCAGAAAATTTACTACAAGTTTGTTGGAGTTGGGGGCTATCTGGGGTTGGGGTTTTAATTAGGGGAATGATCAATGATGAGTCTGCTACCCTTGGCAACCAGGAGGGTTTACACAAAGCAACCAGGAGCGTATGCTACCCTTGGCAATGCTTTCAGCAATTGTTATTTTTCCTCACTTAAACAGAACAGGGACATCAAGTGGAAACTTGATACTCTTGATTTTTGTCTACTACATAATATGTATACCTTGTAATGTTCTGATCTATATTAGAATTTGTATGTGTTTAACTGTAATGAATCCCCATTTCAGTTCTCCTATTCATGTACGAATTGGCCTGAGATACCATGAGTACCCAAGCTAAAGACAAATGCCCACTTTGCTTGGAGATGATGGATTTGACAGATAAACATCTGAAGCCTTGTAAATGTGGATACGAGGTAAACAGTCCATCCCTTCACTTGAGAATCATGTTTGAGTGTTTGACTTCATCTGATTGTAATGTGCTACTTACTCTTTTTTTTTTCTGATCTCATGCTATATCTTTAGCCTTTGAACAACTAAAGACATCAGTTCTTGTCTTCTTGATCTTAAATCTCATCGGCTTGAAGATTATTTTGTATATATGTATCATTGTAAAAGTGAGCAAAAGTATCTGTGATGCCATCTCTGGCAAGTGTCTTAAGGATTGCTCTTAAATGACAAGCCAATAGAATTCAGTATGTGCCATATAGCAACTTTTTTATTACTGTATGTTTTGGAAATATAATATCAGTACAAGTAATGGGTCCATAACAGGATAACAGGACTAGTAGTTTGGTACCTAAACCCCCCAAACCTGCGTCCTCACTAAGTGCAAGCAACATCTAATATATGAGCTGTGTCTGCTCTTTGATGCCAGCTAATGCTATTATAATATATTTCATATAGGTATTCTCTCTATTACTTCTGTAAACTAAATGCTTGTTCTGCTGCTTTTATTTCTGTATGTATTTCCTGTACTTCTTATATTGTTGCTCATTTCATACAGTAGGCACATGATTAACAATTCAAATGGTGCCTTTTCTTGTGGAATTGTGTATCAATCAAATCCGTATATTTATAATCTATATTTTGGTAGATATGTCTTTGGTGCTGGCATCATATAATGGAAATGGACCAGAAGGATGAATGTGGTGGGAGGTGCCCTGGATGCCGTTCTATCTACAACAAGGATAGTATTTTGGAGACGAGCACCAGCAACCAAATGCATGTGTTTTATGACTTCGTTGCTAAAATACCCTGTTATCGTATTCATTAAGTTCCCTTCTGTTTTCCCTTTTTATTTCTTAAGATTCTAATTTAGTTTAATCCAAATAATTTGGTAACTATTGTGTGACTTAGTGTTTTGTTTTACGCTTGCAGATTACGGGAACTTTGTACTGACAAATCAAACTTGCAACACGAACAAACGAAGCTTCAAAAGCAGAAGTCAGTGAAGAATCAGTCGAGAGTTGTAGAAGAACCAATAGATCCAAATAGTGTTCGTGTGATTCAGAGGAAGCTCGTGTATATTATTGGGATGCCTTCTGAGTTTGCCAGTGAGAAGGTAAATTTTCTTTAGTGTAAATCGCCATCGTTTAGTACATTAACTTATACTAGACTTTTGTTGTAATGCATATGAAAAATATAATTGTTCATTGTTCACGCAGGTGCTAAGGCAAAAGAGTTTTCTTGGACAATATGGGAAAATAGAAAACATCATTATCGACAACATTGGAGCTAACCAACAGCTTCCTGACACTGGCCGTGTGTAAGTTTCTTGGTTGAATAGAAGTTTCAAATGGAAAATATATCCCTTTAGCACCGAGGGAGTGGGAACTAGTCAAACAACAATCACTCGATGAATAGGTAGCATTCTTGGCCATGGGTCAGATCTAGACAGATATCAACCAGTAAAATCCACAGATACATTTCAGAAAAGGCAAAGAGTGCGTGAAATATTCAACTTCATATGGTGTAACCTGTCTCTGTCCTCTTAGTAACATAGACAATCCATCCTTATTCATGCCACCAAAATATGATCTAACATTAGATATGTAGCTCTGCCCACTATATTTATGGTGACTCCGACACCATAAATACACCACCGGCATACCCCCACCACTCAAGTAATCAAGTGCAATGGCTTCTGTTACATTTCAGTCGATATGTTTATTTTCGGCTCTTCAGATGTGTTTTTATCTTTATGTCAATCGATATGTTGTTTTGGCTTTCGTGTAATTCTCTGCTGGTCTCTCTACAGGTATGTCACATATTCGAGAGAAGAGGAAGCTGTATTGTGCATAGAATCGGTTAATGGTTACATCTTGAACGGCAGGCTTTTAAAGTAACATTTCCGTAAAATACTAAATACTTAGTTAAACACCACCTACCTTGTGTTTTATGCAGTTTATGCCTTACCTTTTTATATGTTAATCATGTAGGGCAACGTTTGGTGTTACGAGATATTGTCATATATGGCTAAGCAATAAGGTGTGTGTTACATATTAAACAAAACCACTATCTTCACTCGCCTGCAACTATTGACTTCTTTTTCTGTTAAAACTTCACTGTTTCTTACCTCAGGTTTGCCAAAAGACAAACTGTTCATATGTGCACCAGAAAGCCCTACCAGAAGATATTTGTACCAAAGATGATGTTGTTGTGTTTTGTGCAAGGTATAATTATAATACTCCACTTTTACTCTAGCCATAATTATAATACTCCATCAATTATAGAAAATTTATAGCTAATTTATGCTCCATAAATTTGAGATATTATCAGATGCACGAATCTCAAAATTTTCATTTCTTTTCTGAGATAAGGCTTCAGCATTTGTTGGGAATGAATATGAATGGTCCCCAACAGCGTTCAGGAAGTACTTTACCTTCGCCAGGTGGCTGCAATTCAAGAACTACCAATTGTACTGGGAACTCCAAAGATAAAGTAAGAACTTGACTTTGTCTGGAAGAATGTTCTATGGTGATATGCTTGTCAATGCCATTATTTGTATTTTTTCTGTAATGGAAAATTCCGGCTTGGTATGTGTTAATGTTGTAAATCATTGTAGACTTGGTGTATCAGTCCTACCGTGCTCAGTAATCTTTCAACTTCTGATGCGGTGACGCAGACATCAGTTGGGACATATAAGCTTTCCAATTCACACAGATACTTGGCATCTGAGAGTAAACCTCAGATCTCATATGAACAAAAGGCATCTGTTGCAGATAAAGATGTAGCAAGTGTAAGTGACTGCCGTAGCATTCTCAGTAGTCAAGTTGTGTGCAGTGATGGCAAACATCAAACTTCAGCACAAGGAGGGGATCACGGCTCGTGCAATGGGAAAATGACTCTGTCAGGAGATCAAGCTTCATCTGAACAGTCGGAGAGCATTCCGTTACCAAGACCAGCCAGTTCCACTGATATATTGGCCAAGGATAGCAAGGAAAGAAAATGACTAGTTTGGCCTCCTGGATTTAAGGTGCTTCACCAGTCTTCTGCTTCGGGCAATTCTGTACCAATGAGCTCCTCAACTTGCTCTGCACTGTGCCCTACATCTGATGCCCCGGTACAAGAGTCATGCTCTAGTACAGACGAACCAGACATAATTAGCTGGGTCTCGGAGTGCCTCGAAGATGGTGGGGATACCAGACAAAGCATACCTTCCACACTCAGTTCCACTGATACCATATGGAGACCCACACAGCTTCCTGGCCCCAGTTTTGGTGCATCAAATCACTGTCTATTACCGCCCTACCCTGGTGGCATGTTGCAGTGCATGAGTGGGGATCAGAACCCCATGATATGCTGCTGCACTTTCCCGTCCGTAAGCAGTACACCAAATCAGAAGCCTGGATATTGGAATGGAGGTGTCAGTAGCTACATGGCCCCTGGTGGGTATAACACGTTCTACCAAAACACGGCATCAGGTATGGTAGGCACATTGCTCCAACAGTCGTTGCCACCAGGCCTTCACAATAACTGGACTAATGGAAGCGCAGATTCAGACTTGAATAGTGCACAGGTTGGCCGTCCATACTCAATGTACTCCCTGTTCTGATTGCGGGCCTGCCTTGCAACATTTGGGTGTATAAAGCAAGACGTTACTATGGTTTAGGAGAGATTGGCTCAACGCTATTATCGCGGCCTAGCATGGAACACTTCATTGGAAGACAAATATGTAGCTCCAATATTGTCCACCAAAGAACGGGTGGACGTCCTTGTAATATACCAAGCACATCTTAGGAAAAAATGCCTAATGTCCGACAAAATGCTCTCGAAATAATTTGTGACACTCAGCACAAATAGGTACATGGTGGAGTCTGTGTGGAATTGTCTAATTTGTGATGCTTGACTATAAACAGTGAGGTCGAAAGAAGATATATTGGTATTTGATGGAACTTCTTCAGTGTCGATTATAGGCTTAAAGACATTTAAAGTCAACACACCTTTCGATAGCCATGGACAAGGTAACATCATCAATCAAGAAAGGGTGGGAGTTTGGTTTGTTAAACTAATTTGATTATCGAATATTGAACCATTGAGAGGGGTTAGTTAAGATGCTTTTCAGAGAACAGTTTCTTAAGATATAATAAGGTCTGAATAGACCAATAAAGAAGCACATTAATAATTGTTTTGGGATAAGGTAAGAAAAATGAAGTAGCATGGTCTACTTCCAGCATCTTGCCACCCGACATCTGAATTGAAAAAAACAAACATAATGATCAAACTCACAATACGCACGATACTTAGCTACAAGTACAGTAAAATTATTCGATTTAAAACTATAGTAAGGCGGCTTTACTAGAAAACCTGAATAAAAATACAGTGTGAGTGTGTGACACACTGACGCACTAGATAAGAGAAAAAAAACACATAGATTGAGGTACGTAGTGTCCTTGACCAGAGCTAGCGGGCCGGCGGCGGCGGCGGTGCGGATGCTCCACCGCTGCTGTTCCCTGATCCACCTCCAATACCATGACCAAACCCGCCGTCGTGACCGCCGGCGTCAGCAGCTCCAGCGCCTTCACCCCTCGCGTAGGTGGAGCTGTTCGGCCCCTGGTTATTGGCTACCCCGTATCCGTTTCCAGCACCATTCCCAGAACCGCTCCCCCTCCCGGCGCTTCCACCAGCACCGGCAGCGAGGCCGCTCCCGCTGGCGTTTGCAGAGTCATCGTTGGCCTTGGCGTGGCCCTTGCCACCCGCGAGGCCAGCTGCGTAACCAGTTGCGTTCTCGCTCTCGCCTTGGTAACGGCCGCTGCCGCCGCCGTAACCACTGGCCACCGCGGAGGAGTTCTCATGGTACGATTCGGCGTAGCCGGAACCGAAGCCGTCGCCGGAGCCATAGCTATTGCCGGTGCCGCTGGCTACTCCGGCTCCACCGCCTTCGCCATCGGCGTTGGTGGAGTGGTTTACTACCCTAATGGCGCTGGACAATCCTACGCTTAGGACGACGACTAGTGCAAAGGAGAAGATGAGCTTGTTGGTAGTAGCCATGCTGAGCTGATGGATTAAGCTAGGTGGAATAGACGAATGCAAAGCAAGATGAGGAGGTGAGTGATGCAATGATGATCCGAAGCTCGCGCTACTTATAGCGGTGCGTCCCAGTAGATCAGAATAACCTCGCGTGCTGAGCGTCTGTGATTGTTATTTTCTTTCCTTTTTCGAGGGAAAGTGTGTGATTGTTATTAAGCACTGCAAGATTTTTGTCAACGGGTCTCTTAATTAGTACTGGGGGATCGCATCGCGTGCAAGTTTTTACATGTATACACTAGTCGTGTCGCAAACTGCCAGCTGCTCCTGCTCCATCACATGTCCATCGCTACTTGGGCAGCACCCAATGTCAACCAGTGTTACAGTTGACATTTTACATAGTTGACACTGCGGGTTCTCAGACCACCCTCGGATGGCGAGACAATCCCGAAGCCCAAAGCCTGTTTGGAACGGTAAGCCAGGAGAAGAAATGGCATTTAGGAGGAGCAGGAAGCGCATCCAAAAAAGAGAGCCAGAAAAGGGAGAGAAATATAACCGATACAAAATGTGGTAATGGGTCTTCCTCCTTGGGGGGCCTTCAAATTGCCCACAATAAGTAGAGACGACCCATTTCGAGCAAAAGGCGGGTTAATGGGCCTTTTTCTTTTGTTGCATTTTGGCCAGGCGATGTCTAAACTGTTAAAAAAAAGATGACTAAACTTTTAAACCAAGTGAGGAAGGATAAACGGGTTCTGAAAAAACTCTCTTGTTCTGGTCAAATTTTGCGCAAACTAATCACTATGTCTATCAAAACGAAGCAAAGTTCTTTTCTGTCGAAGAGAGGCCAATAGGGTAGCCCATGAACTAGCAATTATTGGTAAATCTTGTAATGTGAATGAGGCCTTCATTTGGGAGGATGATGTTCCAGCACATGTTGCCAAAGAACCACTGCGATTAAAAGTGAGACCAAAAGAACCATGATTCGCAGTTTGCAATTGACGACGCCATCTTTCCTCCACACACATAGAGAACGGTCAAAAGAAAATCTAGCGATAGTACAGCGGTGGCACATGCACCAGGTACAAAAGACACAACATATTGGTATCGCAGCTCAACAACCAGAGCAAGGAACCTGAATCATTGGGCAATCAGGGAAACACAAGGCACAGCAGCAGTTACATGGGCCCGTATCTAGAAGAAATATTTGATTCCAGGGCACCGAAAAACAAAATTAAAATGTTCAGTACAACGGAGTAGTATATATAGTGGCATCTAGTCATGCAGAGTTGCTGACTACAGCAAAGAGCTGAAATTAATCTATATACATACTGTAATATTATGAGTGTTGATTCAGGTGGGTGCTTTGCACCCCCGGTGACCCCTCTAAAAAAAAATATTATGAGTGTTGAGCAGTTCTGCTTCACATAGAGAAAAGGTTCTCGAGTCTTTCAGTTCTAGAATATATGCCAGCAGATTAGATGTATATATTTCAGAAACGGTAATGAATTTTCCTTTTGGAAACTATGACAGGAATATAAGGATGTTGACAAGCATAGAGAAGTAGTCAATTCGTTGGCTTTGCTGAATAGGACAACATAACCACCACCTGTCTACACATGGTGAAGAAAACAAGGATGAACACATGACCTTGATCAGTGCAATGATATCCAATTCAATAATTAACTGAACACAAGCAGAAAATATCTTTCTTGAGTGATGTTTCGTTGAATCTGCTGCAGCGTCTCAAAACCTTCAACAGGTTACATCCTAAACTAATTGCGGCCACAATGGGATAGATATAATTTGAAGATATCGTTGAGTGCCACCAACAAATTCAGCGCCCAACACTAAATGCGTGTACAAGTAACAACTTGTATATTGCTGATAATCCAAAATGCAGCAGGAAGACCAGCTAGAATACGCAAACTCAAGGACATTTTAATTGCATCATCTCTAGATCTGTACAAAACAAACATTTCTGTTCCTCTACAAATCCTCTCTTAATTCATATCTATAGAAGACCGAACAAAAGCAAACAGCTACAGGTCGCCGACACCTAAAAGGAAAAGTAAAAGGTCCACGGATCCTTCTCTTCTAGAAGTTATGCCAAGAGATTTGATGAAGATATTTCATAAATGGTGATAAGTTTTCATTTTGGAAACTATGACAAGAATGTAAGGATGGTGACAATAGGAAGGCAGCATACAAAAATAGTCAATTCGTTGGCTTTGCTGAATAGGACAATAGAACCAACACCTGTCAGTCCATGGTGAAGAAAACAAGAGAACATGACCTTGATGTCCAATTCAATAACTGAACAAGCTGCAGGCTCAAGCACAAAATATTTTTCTCAGACAGAATTATGTGATTCCAAGACAGAAAAGTTTTTATCAGGAAAACCTACTTAAAGTGTACTCTAGTTATGCTGGCATCTAGTTATGCTCACTTGCACACAGAGCTGAAATTAATTTTTATATATCAGATTGTGATGAATGTTGTGCAGTTCTGCTTCACATAAAAGAGAGAGGTTCGTGGATCCTTCTCTACTGGAAGATATGACCTACATATCTATTTCAGAAATAGCGACCGATTTTTCTTTTGGAAACCATGACAAGAACGATGGTGACAAGAATAGAAGGCAGTATAAAAAATAGTCAGTTCATTGCTGAGTAGGAGAATAGAACTAGCTGTCTGTCCCCAATTAAGAAAATAAGAAAACAAGGATGAAAACATGACCTTGATCAGTACAATGATATCCAATTCAATAACGGAGGAAGCTGCAGAGGCTGAAGCACAAAACATCTTGAGTGATGTCTTGTTGAATCATTGCTGCAGCATCTAGATCCTTCCAACGGGTTATAGGTACAATGAACCATGTCACATTAGGAAGATTAATTTGAAAAAAATCATTGAGTGCTAGCAACAAGTCAAGCAGTCGACAGTTAAATGCTTGTACAAGTAAAAAAAATCTATCATGCTGATCCTCTAAAATGCAACGGGAAGATTATTTAGAATACGCAAACTCAAGGACATTTCAATTGCAACATCTCTAGACCTGCTGTATATACAAAACAAACATTTCTTGTGGTCTACAAATCCTCTCTTGATTTATATGTATAGAAGATGGAACAAAAGCAAACAGCTACGCCTCGCAGACACCTAATGTCATAATAAAGTCCCCAAAGTCCTCCTCACCTGGCGATGGCATCGGCATGGTCATCTTGCGATGTCCAGCTTGTGCTCCGGCTCCTCAATCCACGGCTGAAAACGGAGCTCCACTCGACCTCGAGGATGAGACGGCTCGAGCATTGGTGGTAGAATGTGCGTGCCCGAAGCACGCAAACATGCTGTGAAGCACGCGTCTGATAATCCCCCTCTGAGAGGACCGGTTCCCTCTCGATGACCACGAAATGCTCCTCGGCGCGCCGCCATTGTTGAAACCGCCATCGACCTCGGTGTAGACAACCGGGAGACCTCTGTCCGTAGCTCTGCTGCCACCGGCGAACCTCCCAACAGCAAAGCCTCCACCGGGAAGCCGCCAGATGGTCAGCCCCACGGTGGTCTCCTCCTCGCTGCCAGCCTCAGCCCCGGTGCTGCTCTCCTGGTCGTCGGTGGCCGGCGCAGCGTCGGTGGGCAGCTGGTGGCGGCAGACGGGGCAGGAGTTGCGCAGGGAGAGCCAGGGCAGGATGCAGTCGTGGTGGTACATGTGGCCGCAGGGCATCTCCCGGGCCTCGGCGCCCAGGTGGAAGGCGTCCTTGCAGACGGCGCAGTCGTGGGTGTGGTACTGCGCGACGAGGACGGTGGGCATGGAGTCGACGGCGGCCTTGGACGCCGGCGGGTGGTCGTGGCCGCCGGCCTCGATCTGGGCGAGCTGGTCGAGGAGGCGCTCGAAGCCGGAGCCCATGAGGAAGTCCGACATGGTGTCCGGCAGTGGGCGGAGCCCGGATCCGGCGCTGTCGTCGTAGAAGAGCTCGAAGGTGCTGGTGGTGGCGGCGGGAGGGACGGTGGCGGCGGGGGAGCGGCGGAGCACGATTACCGGGTTGTAGGGCGAGGGGCGGTCGGCGGCCCGTCGGGGCCGGAGGTCGGTCGTCGTCCCTGGGCGGCGGCGGCGGAGGAAGGCGGACGGCGCGTCCATCTCCTCGAGGAAGCCTCCGTCGCAGCCGGGGCAGAGCACCCCGTCGGCGGCGCGCACGAAGCGCTGGCAGCTGTAGCACCAGTAGGACGGCGGCGCCGCCGCATCAGGGGTGGGCGAAGAGCGATCCATCACGCCGAAAAAAGGTTGGATCTTTCGCCAAGATCCAGCTTTTAGAGGCGGTGTAGAAGAAAAGAAAGCGAAGTGGAGTGGTCGGCGGATGGGAGCAGGGATTGCGGCGCGGGAGCGGGGACGGATTGAGGCGGAGGTCGGGGATGATTGGTGGTGGGTGGTGAGCGTTTTAACCGGCGGCGAGCGAGGGACGGAGTGCCGACGAAGGAATGGATTGGCGTAGTGGAGACGCTTCCTTGTTCCGTTCCCACGTCAGCATCCACTCTCTTCTCTTCTACCCTCAACGCCGTTCAGGCCCCGTTCCGTTCCTATGCCGTTTGTCCATTTTGTTTGTTTTCCAGCCCTTTGTTTATGTCTGACTCTGAGTGCGATTATTATGCTGCAGTGTTTTTGCAACTACAAAAAGTCAGTTTCTACAGTCAACAATCAGCAAAATGGTGACAAGTATACTCATCTTTGATAGTTTAGGAGCTATATGCACCCGCCGTCCCAGAAGTTGGCAAGGATGTGCAAATTCGTCCCAGAAGTAGCAAATCGTGAACCCGCCGTCCCAGAAGTTGGTTAGCGGTGATAGGCCGTCCCAGCTGAGTCGAGAACTTGCCACGTATCTGTAGCACATTTTACATTTAGGTCCGCATGTTTAGAAGAAATCAAGGAGACGTGCTCGCCTGACCAGAGGCAGTAAAACTTAACGGGTAGGTCTCCGGATTTTTTGGAATTTCATTTATTGCCCTTCCGATTCTGTTCTAAAGCCAGGCCGTTCTGGGCACGTCGAAGGCAGGCCTCGTCGAGCTCTCCGCCGCCGCCACTCCGGCGAGGTTGGAAGGGAGATGCCCTCGGACATACAGTACCGGACGTGGAATGACAACCCGCCCGACTATGGTAAGTTTGAAATCATATCCGGCTACTTTCATGCCGCAATTCTGGGCGCGGCGGGCGGGACTCTTAGGGTTCTTGACGTGATGATGATTGGGAACTATGTAGGAGGTTTCAGTAGGTGGAAATGAGTGGATATGGGTGTTGGAAGGTAGAGGAAACATTGTGTGTCCGGAATTTAGTCAATTGCTTGAGATGTTCTTGCCCTGTTAGCTGCCGTCGCCGGCGGGCGCCTCTGCTCGAATTCCTGCAGAGATGATGATGAAAGCAGTGTAATTTATGGATTTCATATGTTTATATTGGTTGTAGGAAGCATCTCATGATCGAATTCGGATAGAAATTTCATTAATTTTGTTGATCTCTTAATGTATTCTTACTCTGAATGTGTTCTTACTCTGAATTTGCTCTGCAGTGTTCGATGGTGGGCCTGATTGTGATTTGTTCTCAGTTGAGGTTTGCCACAATGGTTTCTTCTGTGGATTGGCCTCTACCCTTGATTATGTGAGTTCATCTGTTGGTTCGTTTGACTTCTGCTCCAGGCTTACATGGTCCATAGCGGCTGTTGATGAAATTCTGTCACTTCTGGGGTATGAGAGGGATGGAAAGCTGCATGTGTACTGGTGTATGCCTGGCAAGGAACTTCGTGATGGATTAGCAGCAATTGAGACAGATTTACAGTGTACTGAAATGAGCAAAGCTAGTAGGACACACAAGGTTCTTGTGTTGTACCTAGATCACAGCAACTTTCTACAGAGAATCAGGGATGATGTGGTGATTAATCAAGGCCCTAGCTTAGCTGAAGATGAAGCATCTCGTGCAGTAGTTGCATCAGAGACACCTACAGTTGGCAGTGAGTCAGAGAAGGACAGTGAGAATGACAGTGATTTCATCGACAGCGACTGCAATGCTGAAGAAGGGGACGATGACCTGTTTGCGGAGAATGTGGACAGAAGCTTGAATGATTGTAATGAGAAGGAACTGTGGACGGAAGATGATGATGAAGGACCTCTTGACGATGATGATCTACAGTTGGCAACAGATGATAGAAGAGAGTTGAGCAAGCATTTCAGGGCATTCAATCCAGAAGTAGACATGGATGACCCTATATTCAGAATTGGGATGGTGTTCAGTAATGTGCAGGAGGTGAGAAAAGCTGTGACAGCCTACACTGTGAGAAATAGAGTAAAGATTTTGAAAACCAAGAATGATTTAAGGAGAGTAGATGCTATATGTGTCGGGAAGACATGTGAGGAAGCAGACTGCCCTTGGATGTTCAAAGCTTCAAAGGACAGTAGATCAGGTGGTTTTGTTGTCACTGCATATGTTGGACATCACACATGTGAGAGAAGTTGGGAGCCGAGAGCTATCAGTGCAAAAATGCTAACAGAGAAGTTTATGCATGAATTCCGAGATAACCAGAAGCTTGACCTGGCAAGCTTTGCTATGAAGGTACAAAGGGAGTACAATATGGAGCTAGATAGGTGGAAGCTAAGCAGAGCGAGGAAGGCAGCATTAGAAGTGATTCATGGTGATGAGGAAGGGCAATTCAGTTTGCTTTTTGATTATGGGCAGGAACTAAGAAGGAGTAATCCAGGGTCAAAGTTCTTCATTACAACTAATTCAGTTAATGATCCCGGCAGTGCAGAGCATAAGCAGCATTTGGCCACTGCATATTGGAGCTATGATGCTTGTAAAAGGGGTTTTTTAGAAGGATGCAGGCCACTTATTTGCATAGATGGATGCCATATTAAAACTAGATACAAAGGAGTACTTCTTACTGCTGTTGGTATCGATCCTAATGATTGTATGTATCCTATTGCATTTGGCTTAGTCGAAGTTGAGTGTACAAGCTCTTGGGAATGGTTTCTTAGCACTCTGAAGGATGATCTGAACATTACCAACACATCTCCCTGGACTATAATGAGTGACAAGCAAAAAGGGCTCATCAATGCTGTCCAAACATACTTTCCAGATGCAGAACACAGGTTTTGTGTTAGGCATATGCTTCAAAATTTTCAGAAGGCAGGGCACAGGGGAGAGACCTTGAAGAATGACATTTGGGCAATTGCTAGATCAACAAGTCTCCCTAAGTGGCAAAGAAGCATGGACAAACTAAAGGTTGACAGTGTGGAAGCATTTCAGTGGGTTGAGCAGAATCTAGTGCCTAACACATGGATAAAAGGCTTTTTTGCTGATTTTTGTAAATGTGATATGCTTCTTAATAACCACTCCAAGGTGTTTAACAGGCCTAGGAGAAACAGAAAAAAAGCACCAGAAGAGAAGATGAAGAAGGGAGTAGTCAGACTGACCAGAGCTGGAGTGACTATGCACTGCTCTGAGTGTGGTAACCCAAACCACAACAAAAGGGGACATGCTAAATATGTTCAAGATCAGCTAAGTCAGTCACAAGCAGGTAATGTTTTGCCAGAGGATGAAGAAATAGACATTCCACAAATTCGTGAGGTAAATATGCCATTTATTTTCATTTACATGCAGTAAATTATCATGCTTAGTTTCACTATTTTTATGTACTTAATCATGCCATTTGTGCAGCATATAATCCAACAAAACACTGATCCATCATTAGATCCCACTCATCAGGTGGGCAGTATGGTGTACAACCTGGGACTAGAGGTTTGCTCATCCAAATTACATAATTAAGCATGATTATGTGCCCATTCAAGAACAATTACATGATTATATAATTCCTACTTGGACTTAGCAGATGAGCCTCCAGAAGCTAATGTCAGACCTGGAACAAGGAGAAGAGGGTCATATAACACAGCTCCAGGCAGTATGCACCATCTTCTATTTGGGAGTCAGCAACAAAGAGAAGAAAGATATGTGCCAGACCTGAATGCACCAGCTTCAGAATGAGGAGTTCATGTGAACCACTTATGTTTTGAACCTAGTAGCACAATTCTGGATGTTGAATGTGTGCTTGTACGTCGACTTTTATGTATGAACACCTCTTGAGAATGTTACAGTTAACAATGCAGTGTCATATGGTTT
This sequence comes from Poa pratensis, assembly GCA_947311845.1. NCBI lineage: Eukaryota > Viridiplantae > Streptophyta > Magnoliopsida > Poales > Poaceae > Poa > Poa pratensis. The sequence goes on from CAMZMU010000039.1 coordinate 85,662,388, forward strand.
TATGTGTGCTTGTGTGTGCTCATTCATCACAGCCAAACACAATTGAACAATACAGCTTTTTATTTCACAATCTGATCAGTACATTATTACATCACAATTGAACTACAGATAAAAAAGATCCTCTAAACCGCACAAGCAGCACACAAGCTAAGATGCATATAGATGAAACTGATGCATACATCAGCACACAACCTATAAAACAGATCAAACTGATCATCTCATAACTAGAGCAATAGATGCATATATCAGCACACAAGCAGCTGCTACACACAATAGCATCATCTCCTTCCTGTCTCTAAACCGCATCTCTGCACTATGAATTTTCAGCATTTTTCTCTTAGCAGCCTTCTCTCTCTGCAACTCGGTTTCCAATTCAGCAATCTTGGTCAGCAGGTACTATTATCTTCTTCGAGGTTACCAACTAGATCAATGCAAGCTGCCTGCAATGCAGAGCAATTGACAACAGTCAAACACAACCCAAAATCAGCACAAACCCAAAATCAGCATATCATTCCCAGAACACCTCTGGTAAAATCGGACATACCTTCCGAGGAACGCATCCTCTGGTACTTGAAGTCGCCGCCGAGGTCGCCGGCGGCTGCCAGTACACCTCCCCTGTGACCTTCCACTCGTCGTCCGCCGCCCAGTTGCCGCCCACCTTAGCCGCGCTTCGATTCGTCGAGCCCATCGTCGGGGATGAGGCCGAGGAGTACGTCGCTTCTATCTCCCGCCGGGCAAGACGCCTATAGCACCTATCGCGGAGCAAGTCGCCGGTCGCCGCCGTCGGTAGGGTTCGATTTAGAGATGGGGATTCAGTGAGCTGAGTTGTGACTGTGAGGTTTCTTTCTTTCGGGTTTTTTTTTGCAAAACAACATGTCGCCAAATCACACACGTGTCGGCATCTGGGACGGCCTATCACCGCTAACCAACTTCTGGGACGGCGGGTTCACGATTTGCTACTTCTGGGACGAATTTGCACATCCTTGCCAACTTCTGGGACGGCGGGTGCATATAGCTCATAGTTTAGTGACCAGTATATTTGGAAATCCATAACGGGTAGTAGGTGTAGTTGCACCAAAAAACAATTTTTAAAATGTCAAAAAATTCAAAATAAACTTTTTGCATATACTTCAATACATTTTATGTTAGAACAAAAAGTTACCTGAAGAAAAATATTTTTTGTGACATGTGCAAAAAAGACAAATCCGGAAGCACCAAAATAATTTTGTACGAGTCATTTTTTTTGTCTTTTTTGCACAGGTCGCAAAAAATGTTTTTTCTCCACGACATTTTTTGTGCTAACACATAATGTTCTAGTGTATATCCGAATTTTTTCTGTAATTTTTTGACATTTTGAGAAAAAAATAAAAATATTTTACGTAATAGGTGCATCTACACCTATGAGCCAAATCGCGCCTCCCCAATATATCACACTTTCAGAATTATGTAACCAAACTACTCATCCATTTCAGGTTCACAGACCAATGTTCTGTTATCCCATTAATTAAGTGTCGGTCGGTTATTCAACATTGAATCAACTGTTTATCCATGAATCCAGACCTTCATGCTCCTAGTTCTGCGAACGATTTGATTGAGCGCAACAACATAGTGTTCTATAACGATGGGCTTTGACGGTGGACCTCGTCTTGGACGGCAGCGGAGAGGTGTAAGCTTGTAAGATAGGAGAAGAACAAACATAAATCAATAGACAAAAAGAAAACAAACACCCAAGAGAGAGAGAGAGAGAGAGAGAGAGAAAGAGGAAACCACAAGGCACTGGGCTATCTTAAAAAAGAACAGGAATTGCCTTCTCACGTTCTGAAGAAAAATCAGAATCGGCTAAGAATTTAAATCACCGAATGGGATGACTAATGGCTGAATCTCGATTATCAACTTCATGTCCAAATTAGAGGAGTTTGAGAAGGAAGAAAAAGGAAGAGGCACAAAGAAGAAGGATCAGGAAAACAAGTTTTCTAGTTCTTACCATCGAGTCGGATGATGATATGAGAGGCTGGGTGTAATGGCGAATGAGTAATACTTCCAACCTATCTCGATTCTCCAGGGTTTTAAGGGCAAAACTAGGAAAGTTCTTCGCATGCTGTTTGCTGCGATTTGCGTCTTTGGCTCATTAGAAACAAGTATACCATTGAAGCGAAATTCCCTAACCATCCAGCTGATTGTATTGTCAAAATAATCATCTTGTTGCAGCTCTGGAAGCCCTTGCTCAAGGCCGACGCCGCCCGCTCCTGGATGCGGGCTGGTCGGAGCGCTTAAAGCCCTTTTCGACACAACCAACACGCCACCACCAAGAACCGACGCAGCTTCAGTGACTTTGCGTGGGTGACTTTGTGGTGACTGACATGTGGCCCCTACACACGGTGGGCCCACTGGTCAGTGACTCAAAGTCACGTGACTTTGTATTTGGCAAAGTCACTGAAGCTGCATCCGCCAAGAACCTAAGACCGGGTTGCTGCTTACTGTGTTTTCCTCACAGCTGTGCCTGTCCGTCTGGCGCTTGTGCCTTTTGAAAACCTCTGTCCTTTAGTGCCTTTGCCTTTGTGTTGGTGTTTGCCTGACATCTCTTTGCAGGCGTCGTAGTCTTTTACTTGTGGCCCTGAGTAGGTCTGTACCTGGAGCTTAACTATGTATGTGTAAACTCTGGCCTTTGGCTTTATTAATTTAAAATCGGGCACGTCGTGCCTTCCGTTTAAAAGTAATACTTCCAAAAACATATAGTTGGTTGAGGTATTGACACCTCGCCTAGTTTCACTAAATCTGAGCGAAACTTAGCTCGGAGCAAGAGGCTTCACCCGGAGTATACACATGTGCTTCACCGAGACTGATCAGAGGTTGTGCTTCACCCATAGCGAGCGAAGGATTCGTCCTAATGTGACAGTGGTTCGCTGAGGTTGAAGAAGGCCTTAATCCGAAGAGTTTGTGTTCTTCCTCGAGGTTGAGTGCACTCATGTGAAGCCTACGAATCCTATTTTAGTGAGTGCCTAGGCACATGGACATATACTCTCGTAAAACTTAAGTGCATGAACAAGGGTCGAGAAGGGGTTGTCTGGTCTTATTCATTCCATGTCATTTAGGGAATACACACACACACAAAAGGTTATACAATAGATTCACGTTCTGTGTTAACTCTAATAGTTATTTGTTGTAGATCGTAAAATTGTGGAATAATTAAGATTTAACTAAAAAACTTGTGAAAGTGAAGAAATTTTTTACAAATGGCAAAATACTCTGGTCTTCTCTTTCCCAACTCATAGATAATCATACGTGGTAAGATTAAAATATCATCATTAATTGTACTCACCCTAATAATTACGAAATCTAAACTTGGCATCAATAAGCACCAATTAAGTTGTGCTCACATAAGAAAAGAACCGAAATGTTGTCCTCACATAAAGGAAAGGTCAGCATTACATTGAAGATATTCGAGCGGCATCACCAAATGAAAAAGTTGGCATGCGAAGAGATGCCCCTGAAATCTAAAGACAATCTTTGCATTCGTGCCACCCATGATCCAATATAAGAAAAGTTGAGCAATAATGATAAAAGAAAAAGAAACGTGGCCCGTGAACGCGACGTAACGGCGTGACATTAGTGCTTCACCCATAGCTTAGTACGGAGTATTTAGGATTACCACTTCTGGATGATAGTAGCCTTGCACGTGCACGCACGTCTAAACTTAATATTGTGTAGACATCATTGTTTATGTATTTAGAAACAGGAATACTATTTTAGTATGATGAATTATCGTCGAATCTACAAAAAAAGTTAGTGGGCAACATCCGGCAAAACCACTCATACCTTCTTAATATCTTGAAATTCATATGAAAGACTTGTTCAGAAAAGTGTCATTTAAAGTGATCATATAAAGTAGCATTATACTATCGTAATCATATCAGGCCTCTCATAGGCAAAACAATTTACAAACCTACTCATGATATAGGCTCAATGTATTGTGTAATGGCAATGGAATCGAAACTATATAGAAAATAAAATTAAGAGCTGAGCTAGGGCTTAGATATTCAAGTGGATAATCGGAAAGGAATGGTAACCGTACTTATATAATATAAAATAGAAGAAGCGTGAGATGAACTATTTATTTAGGAGCAGTCGTGCAACATGGGATTCAACAGATATAAAGTGTTCACCATCTGACAGTAACTGACAGATCCTAAATTGCAATTTGATCAAATCATGGAAACAAGGGGCTAGAATGTACAGCTGGTGGGTGACGGTTCCAAGTCTAGCAGCCTTAACATTTACACATGCGTGCTTCAGTGACTAAATATTTTCAATCTTATATATCCTAAAAGTCAATTGAAACCGTACATATTTTGGTTTTCAAAAATTAATTTGGATCTTTAAATTGGTGACTCAAAAATGTTCAAGCAGGTGAATCCATGGTACCCTTATTATTTGTTTTAAGATAATGAACTACTTACTTACAGGGACTTTTTTTTGTTGTCTAGAATGCATATAACCGGAGAAACTTAACATGTGAAATGATATATCGAAGAACGATATGTAATGTGTAAGCACATTCAGCATAGTTTTCCAAACTTGAATGGCAAAGACTACGTTATCTTAGGTTCCAAGATAAATAAAAGGAAAAAAGGCTTCTCATCATATCATGATGTCCATGTTATCCACAATTTTGTTCAAAGGGATAGTCGGAAATCTTAAATGAGATGATACAGAATAAATTAAATACAAAATTGATTGTAGCAGAGCACAAAATATGGATCTATTTAGATGGATATTCCATTTCAAAATAAAATCACGCAGACACTTACTTGGTCGTGCTCCTGGAACTTTCTGTTACAGTATACATACCACAAAAGAAAACTGTGACAACACCACTCAAATACGGCAAATGCCACACAAAGCAACTACTCAATATCATATAGAGCTAGCTGGTAGTGCTGAGTTATGTAGTATCTATATGATGCCAATAGTGCAGGGTGCTTAATTCAGCCAGGAGCATCAACTTCAGGATCAGTACTGGATCAGTACTGGAGTGTCTGGAAAGAATGCCAAATAAGAGGAACATGACGTGCAAGCGGAGTAGAAAGTTAGAATCTGTAAGTATGTATTATGATTGGCGACACATATATCAACCACACAATTTAAATGTGTCAAACACAATTTAATGTGTCAAAGTACCAACCTGGCGAAGTACAGTTTCTTGATAACATAAGCACCGAGAAGTCTAGTCTGAAGTTGTGACACAAATTCAGTAAGAAAGCATAAATTTGGCATGTCGACAAAGCTAAAGGTGAAAACATGACAGAACTTACAGCTACTCCAAGGAAGGTGCTGGCACGGGATGGATAAAGGAAATTTTCAATAGATTGTAAGAATTTGAGGCTACCAAAATTTCCGAGATAAAAGTTCTGGATTTCGTTGAATAATACGACTGATGTCGCATCGTTGACAACACCTTCGCCAAAAACCAAACTGTACAGGAAGTATTGCAAGAATATTGCCAAGAATATTGCCGCAAGTGCTAAAAAAGTGAACATGGAGAGCCAAATGCAAGAACTACAAGCAGGCTATGGTAAATCAATGTAGGAAGAGAAGGAGTAACTTGCAATACAAAGAGAGAGCTATATATATATATGGGTGAGACTAAAAGATTGAATGCTTTTTCCATGCTTACAGTCGTCTGTTGAGTAGTTTATTCAGTTTGAGTTTGAGCATTCATTAGTAGATGGACATAACAGTCAAAATGCTGGATAAAATTATACATACAGGTTGTGTTATAGATGGGGGTAACATCCAAAACTGAAGGACACTGAAAGATGCAAAACACAGGGAACTTAGATAGCACAATTCAGATTAGCAGTTTATCTGAAAACTTACGTTCTGAATGTTGAAGCATGGGATTCTGTCAGACAATAGATTGTCATCTTCTCAAGATGCGCATCACCCAAACTAACTGCTACATGCTCTTCCTTAGATTTAGGCTGCAGCTAGTTTAGAGGAAGGTTGGTTAGCTCCTGAACGTGCACATATAACTGTATTATTACGACCCATGATGAATAGATTGAAAACCCCTGAGTTTTTCTTCAGTGCAAGAGTATTTCAGATGAGATATTCAGACGCCCGTGTAGTGCAGCTCCCGTGTGCAGTGTGGCAGCGTGGTCATTGTCCCAGGAAGTCGCGGCATCCTCCCGTGGGCAGTACGGCAGCGGTCGAGTTCTCCGGCGAGAGTGTGGTTGTCATTGCGGAGGATGTGGCGTCCTTCGGTGGGCAGTGCGACGGCGTGGTCGTCCTGTCCCAGGCAGTGGCGGCGTCCTCCCGCGTGCAGTGCCGCGGTGGTGCCGTCGTCCCACGGGCGGTTGATGCGTCGTCGTCGTCCGGCAGTGCGGAGGCAGTACGCCCCAATCCGCCGCCGTCGTACGTCGTAAAGCCATCGCGCGGCCATAGCCATCCGGCGTGGCGCCGCGCACGCCCAGGACGAAATGAGATGGCAGGCTATGGAGCTGCTGGTAGGGGTGCGCGGACGTTGGCGACGGCGACACGACTGGGCTAGGGCGGATCGACCAGCCTAGTGCGGCGTGGCGCGAGGATGAAACTATGGAAGGAGCCACGGTGATGTGACTATGAGAAGGCCAGACAATGAAACGCAACAGGCGACAGCGCCTCGCAATTAATGAGGAGAGGAATTAGTGGGGCAATTAATTAGCCATTAAGATGAAAATAATAACGCGATTTGCTTATCAGGATCCGGGCCATGAAAATTGAGCGGAACGTCGTAGGCAGAGTTTTTGTCCGCTCACATAAATTGCTAAGTGCACACATGGTGCGGGTTAGTTGGTATGTGGACGGTGAGATCTAACTTGCTGGGCTGGATCCTGAGACTGTAATAGGTCCGTTTTGCTCTGTGTACATCAGATGGGGTGCGCCTAGAAAAGAATATGTTTGCTTTTTTATTAGTAGTAGAGAAGTAGAGATAAGACCAAGCGAAAGCTTCTAGAACAATGACTAGATGGACGTGGACCCAAGCAAATCAAGCAGGAGGAAACACGACACCCGTGTAATGGGTCCACTTGACAGCCAGCAATTCAAGTAGTATATTTATTTATTTATTTGAGCTCCATGTCGTTGGTGTACGTGTGGGGCCTAGCTCGAGCTACCAGTCTGTTCGAATTAGACGTAGCTTACTCTGTCCTAATCACAGGGTAATTGGTGACGACGGTGCGTGTGCACTGTTTCCTTCTTGAAGGCGTTGCTTTTAGAGAGATTGGACATCAGATATTGTTTTGGTGGTGATTGTGCTGCTGCTACAAGCACTGTAACTCTGTAGCGGGACTTTTCTTTTTTAGGTTCTTCTTCTTATTGTCTTTTAGTTGTGTGCATCCGTAATACCTTCGGTTATTACGTTGTTGCAGAGGCTGAGTGTATTTGGTATCTTCACGATATTAATATATACTCTTTATCTAAAAAAAAATCACAGGGTAATTCCGTCTTTTCCATCCACCAGGTGGCATTTGACTCCACCGGGCAGCATCTACCTCTGATCACTGTCACATTAGGGCGAATCCTTCGCTCGCTATGGGTGAAGCACAACCTCTGATCAGTCTTCTCTGGTGGCTATTCACGCCTATACTGTTGGCCTAGGTCATTAGTTTGAATCCCTCACTGCGCATTTAGTTTTAATTCTTTCGTCCGTCGATGACATGCGGGGCCCAATGTAAGGAAACATCAAGTACACACGTGACGACATGAAAATATACAGAGATTTTTGTTTGCAAAAGTCTCATACTCGGGACGGAAATTTCTTCAACTCTGTTGGACTTAAGTGTAAATTTTTGGCCTTGTCAGCGTCTGACGTGGTATGTTCGGACTAGTTAATCCTAAATTAGCAAGTTGTGCTACCATTGGTGTCCACTTTGCAAGATGTGAGACTAAATGATCATTCGTAGCGCGCAAGTTGTGGGACTTAAAGTGTTAATTCCTCGTAAAAATATGCAAAATTGTTAAAGTAGCCCTTAAATCGATTTTAAAGACTCGGATTTTCGGGGTTATGCTAGAGTTAAGCTCAGCTCAAGTAACTAATTTACGGGAGGGGACCCACCCACCTTGTCTTGTCCCACCTCATCTATTTGGTAGTTAATCATTCGTCCGATGTGTTGTTCTAAACGACACACACATGTGTCTAGGAATAAATCGTGCGAGCAAAATAATTAAGCGAATAATTTGGCCTCGTCGACACGGACATGCACATCTAATCGTCGTTACAATAGATTTTCGGCTGTCTGCTTAACTGTCCAGCGGCGCTGATTTGACTCAAACAATTGATTAGTATATATATGCTCGGTCCACATGAAGAATTATTGGAATGAATGAGATACTTATATGGTTTCGTCAGGCATTGATCGACGCTTGCTTGCTTTGTGAACGTATAATTTTTTATTGTACTGTGAACGTATAAATGATTCCTCTTTATATTCATACGCATGATCGATCGGCGCATTTGTGACCGGATCATTGCTACTGGACCATAGCAGCGCTAGCGATAAGCATATCCCTCCAATATCTAAGCTCTCTGGGATTAGGATTAGAGCTCCTAGGTTGAACCACATGGCAACATCTTATTGGCCTTGCTCTGCACATTCTGTGTCCACCAGATTGAGATCAGAATAATATTATCCGTCCGTTCGGTTGGACACAAAAATTAGGGATGATTTTTCTAACTTCCGCACACGAATCTACAGACCGCGTCTCTGTTAGAGCATCTCCAATAGCTATCATATTTTAGGGTCTAACTATTTTTTAGGATATTTTAGGCCATTAGAACCGCTGTCATTGATGTAATACTTTGCCAAATTTATCTGCAGTCCAAAAAAATAACACGGAGTGCTTCAAAAGACAACACTTGGGTTGCTGATATATAAAAAAGGGCAACATGGGCATGCCAGCTGTGAATTGTAAGTTTCATATTGCCCTCCCGGCTCTTCTCCCATCGATTTGGCCTCGAACCCGGCAGCTCCATCACAACTCTTACCGATTTGACCGCGAATCCACCACTACTGCTTGAGGGCACGGTAGGGATTCGACCTTGAGGGTTGTCTTCGTTCTCCTCCTCTGTGGCGTCATCATCGCTTCATAGCTTTCGTAGCTCCCGCCGGCGAGCCAGCGGCCTCCTCTTCTCCCCTTCCTCATTGTGCCTCCTCCTTTTCTACAAGCATGCGCATGAGCGACACATGCAAGTTCTGCCTCTGGCTACACCTCAACCAGCCCCGCCTTAGCACGGTTCTTCCGCCACCATGCACCAGCCGTGGAGCTTGCCTCTTTCAGAGATTAACAAATTTGAAGTTGTTTACATTTACATTATATGATTTATACTACTCCCTAGGATTAGAGCTCCTAGGTTGAACCACGTGGCAACATCTCATTGGCCTGCTCTGCAAATTCGTGTCCACCCGATCCACCAGATTGAGATCAGGATAATATTATCCGTCTGTTCAGTTAGACACACGATTTAGCTATGATTTTTCTAACTTCCGCACACTAATCAATGGGTCACGCCTTTGTTACAGCATCTCCAATAACTTCTATATTTTAGGGTCTAACTATCTTTTAGGATATTTGATGCCAAAAGAACCGATGTAATTCATGCAATTTTTTGCCAAATTTATTTTCTGCAGTCCAAAAAAAATAACACCAAGTGCTGCAGAAGACAAACACTTGGGTTGCTGCTATATAAAAAAGGGCAACATGGGCACGCCAACTGCCAACTGTAAGTTTCATGTCCCCCCCCCCCTGGGCTCTTATCCCATTGATCTGGCCTCGAACCTAGCAGCTCCACCACAACTCTTACTGATTCATCCGTGAATCCATCATCACTGCTTGAGGGCACGATAGGGATTCGACCTTGAGGGTTGTCTCTGCTCTCCTCCCGCGTGGCATGAAACTAATCTTTATTCAGACCAGCATGTCATGTATTGATCACCGCAAATCCGCAATAGTACCCTCAGACGCAGCAAAGCGCGCCATCCCCTTCTAGTATGCTCTAACTGTTTACCGAAAGCAGGAAAATAAGCATATACTCAATGCATAAACGACAATAATTACACATACAGTGGCAACGAAAGCAAGAAAACACCTTTTTTTTTGCGAAAGCAAGAAAACACCTTTTTTTGGCGAAAGCAAGAAAACACTTACAGTTATGCAATAGATATAATAATATCGAAAGTAAGAAAATAAGTATATAATATTTCTTCCCGTAATACGAAGCAGCAAAATTATAAAGTGCAACTAGCAAAGCTGTAATCCTCTAATTAAACACAACTTTGTAAAACACAACTTAAGTGAAAAAATATTATCACAATGATGAGACAATTAAACACTTGTTATTTTAATGTTCGTTTGCCCGGTTTATATGGTCAGTCATCCAAATCGCCTCAAATTTGTATCTTCATGTAGTTTTGCAAATATATTTGGCAACTAACACATAGCATGGATCATAAGTTTAGATTTCTTTTCAGGGTGGGATCGTTTGCCGTAATATGGTCATTTTAGCTATGTAGAAATGACAAAATGTTTAATGATAAATAAAAAGAATTATCACTTATGCAGGTCATCTACAGTTGTACACATTTGCTTCGTTCATTGGTCTCTACAACACGTGGAGTTTTGTATCCTGTTTACGGAAGTGTCTGTTTGGCTAGAAAATATGGTTGAGGAATATTTTTATTCCATATGAGTGGCAGCGTAATTTTCAGATTTGTTCTCAGTCCACATAGGCATTTTACGGGCTCTCTGGTTGATTCTTGTAATCCTCATTGTTTACCATTTTTTATGTTTGGATTATGTTGGTTGTTTGCATCGTTTTTATGAAGAGGTCGGGTGTAATACTTTGCATGCTCGCGATTCTTTTTTTAATAAAAGTGTGCTTCATCGGAAAATGAAACAACATAATTATCTTATAATTACATCATGTAAATGGGGCAGTTGATTACTGGTGGGATATTAAGCATGCCACCCCGAAGGAGAATTCCTTTAAATGACCTAAGAAATAACAACTTACTCGAATTTACCTTTCTCCCAATATAGCCCGCAAATCCTTGTCACCCTCACTTTTCCCCCCTTAGTTGCCACTAGATGAGCGCCGTCGGGCAAAGCCCTACATCTGTGGCGGGACTATTAATTTGGTGCTCCTTGTGCGAGGTTCCGCAATAGGCCATCGATCATGGAGTCATGCCACCGTGGGCATGAAGATTTGTAACTTTTCATGTTCCTTTTTCTAGGTAGCCAACAATTTTCATTTTCTTTATTTCCATGAAAAATACAAAATAATGTTATCTTGCTCATAAGATTTTGGTTTTATTTTATTGACAACGTGTCCAAGCTAACCTGAAGACCAAAAAAGGCGGTTTGGTCTGATGAACAACGGCCGTCATGTAAATCTAATCGTCATTACGATTTTTTTGGTTTGTTGCTTAACTATCCAGAGGTGTTCTGATTGACTCAAACAATTGATTAGTGTATGCTCCACATGATATGTACTCAAACAATTGATTAACGTGTATGCTCCACATGATGTGTACGAATGAAGGAGATGCCTAAAATTATGCTAGTAACGTAAGACCCATTTATATACAACATGCGCATGATATGCAAGAATCAATTAGGACATGCCCCATATCGACGTATTTTTTACACACCAAAGCAGCACTGGCCCTAAGTTTTGCCTACCAACTAGCACTAGCCTTAAGTTGATGAAATGCCTAGGGAAAACCCAACCGTTTGTTGCCTCTCATTTGTCAAGTTTAACAAACATAATCTTACCAGATCGGACAGACACTTGACTTCTTCATGGAAAAAAATATTTGTATGCCACTTTTGTAACTCGAGAAATAACAATATGCCCTTTTTAGTAATACATGACAAAACTTTCACGTTTTATGGTGCAAAACAAAATCGACTAAGAATTTGTTGATACGACCAAATTTGAAAACATATAAGTAAGAACTGTCAGTGATTGAGACATGGACCCTCCTATTATTTTTCAGAGAAAGAATATTTGTTAGTTATTTCTCTGAATTTTGGCTCGACCTTGTCAGCCACATGATGCGCTTTGTTTTTTACCCACATAGTAATTGGTCCGTTTTCGTTATTTGGGCTGCAGTTCAGGCAGTTTATCGGGCTAGGGCTGCTGGTGCATAGGTAATTGGATCGCGGCCCAGGAGCATAGGCATAGTGCATAGGTAATTGAAGGACACTTCTATCTCTGAGCTTGCCTAAAAAAACTTAAATCACTGACAAAGATAACTCATGCATGATCGATCGATCTTCACAACACAAAGGGGAATTACAAGATGTTGTAATGTATATATAAGAGATATAACAAAGATAACTCATAGTCCATTCTAAGTTTTTTTTACTCTACAAAAATGACAGGACACCAAAGAGATATAACAAAGACAATCATAGCGTACGTGAATGAAATTCAATGTTTTCTTCTTTCCATTTTAAAATGGGCAATTGACCTAAACATATTCCTTTCAGATTTGTTTTTCATGTCGATTAGTACATATAAACATATTCCTTTCGGATTTTTTTCATGTCGATTAGTACATATAAACATATAAATACCTTAAAACTCATTTAAACTAAACAAAATTAAGGATTTATATTTTTTTAAATGGAGACGTGCGTTGCACGTGCCTTTCGACTAGTCTAAAAAAAACTTAAATCTCTGAGCTTCCCTCAAACAAAAAAAACTGAAATCTCTGAGCAGAGGCATCGCCGGTCCACACTCTCACGGTAGTCGCCGGGGTTTCGACTTTCTCGCTGATACGCAGCCATGCCCCATCCACGGATTAATTTCGAGCTACCAACGGAGCCTCACGATGGTCGAAGAGAACAAATGCATGATCGATCGATCTTCACAACACAAAGAGGAATTAGCAAGTTATTGTAATGTATATAACAGTACATACTTGCTTCGCAAAAAAAAACAGTACATACTTAACGAATTAACGCACATTATTCCAATTACCAAGCCAGCCAAAAACAAATCTCGTAAAATAATCTGCAACTTATCAGTTAGCTAAGGTCCTTTAGAAAACCTCGTTGAACTAGCCCTACTTCAGGGATGGGAACTGAGCAATGTCATCTATGATTGGCGGCGGAGTCTGCAGCGCTACAGGCGCCACCGTGGGTTCCTCCTTCGCGGCCGGCGGCACCACGGCCTCCTTCACCGCGGCAGCGACAGGCTGCTGCTTCGCTGCATCGTTGTAATACATGCCACCACCCTGCCGCACCTTCACTCTGTGGGTCTTACCGATGAAACCTTCCGCCGGAGCACCTGGAGCTGCACTCTCGCCGTTGACGGCGTTCTCGGCCGCCGCCGCCATGGCCTGCCTCCGCTCGAACTCCTCCTGCCTCTGCCTGAAGATGCGCTCCTGGGCAGATGGGTAGGCGAACAGGACGCGGGTAAGATCGGTGCTGCGCGCCGGTGGCGGGGTAGGGGCAGGGGTAGTAGTCTGCTTGTTCATCGTCGCGCTTGCCTTGGGCGCCGCCGCCACGGACGATCGGGGACGGGCTGTGGCTGCCGGTGCCGGGCTCTTCTTGGCAGCGGGAGCCGGAGGTGATTGTTTCTTCTTGGGCTTAGCCGCCGACGCTATCTTCTTCTTTCCCAGCGCAGAAGCTTCCTTGTTTTTTTTCGAGAGTACGGAAGCTTCCTTGTGCTGCGAGTCGAAGTCGGCGAGGCGCTTGTCGCCGGAGTCGTCGCCGTCGAGTAGCGCGAAAAGGTTCACGCTCGCGTTGATTGCCGCCACCATGACGTCGATGCGATGCGATGGGCTTCTTCTTCGATCGTTGCTCGCGTGACCTGCATATATATACGCGCTGATACCTGAATCTGATCAAACTCCGTCTGTAGTCGGAATCCTGTTCGAATCACAGCCTGAAACGAAACGAGTTTGAGACCTCTCCGAGTTCCAAACTCTGTTTCTTTTTTCTTCTTCTTTTTTTAATGATATGGCTGGGCTTTCCAGCTGCAAGGCCCTCAACACAAGCAGCAAAGGCCCACTAGATTTACCGTGATCCAGAGGCCGGCCTAATAAACAGCAGAGCGCCCATTTATCTCTACTATATAATATCGTCGTAGGTCGCTCTCGCACGGCTCCGTCGCGCGGATCCTTTACGATCGCTGGGTATAGGCCTTCTACCGTATGTGCTTTGTTTCGTCCCAATCGATTCCTTGGTGTGGGCCGGCCCAAGAGCCGAAGTTGATTGCTGATCAAGGGCTGCATAATTGATAATTCCCGAGATGTATACAAACACGGCTATCGTTCGTCCACGATCGAGACCCTTATTCATACGTCTCAATTTTGTTTCGATCACCCGGACGAGGACTCCGCTGTGGACTCGATCACCCGACCTACATATACACAATCGCGTGTGAGAGAGACGATGGAGACGCGGCTGGTGACGATCCGCGAGTAAGAGGATCCGTGATGCCGCTCGTGGGGTTCTGGATGGCCCTAGATTGAGAGGGGAGGTCCCACATCACCGATGAGATCGGTTCTGGCGGGCGCTAGATCAGAGGGGAGGTACCGCCCTCGTGGACGCCGACGACGATCGACAACGTCCGTGGCAAGATGCTGGATCTGCAGAACACGTGCATGGTGCTTGGAGGAAACCTGCTCAAGCATCCCATCGGGCGTCTCCCCGATCCCTGCAGCAGGCGCAGTCGTCGGCGACCCCATCACCTGCATCCCCCGCGGCCCGCCCATCCGAACTACTAGGAGCCTAGGACGAGCAGGGCGCATCGCGGATTTCTGATGTGGTGTCGTCGGGGAGTGGCTATTGGCGCGTTCCGGTTGACCCGGGCCATACACACCAGCAGCGAACATGCAGGATAGGGTCAGGTGGAGGCTATGACGGGAGGCTGGTTTAGGCGCCCAGCTCGACGTTGATTTGTGCGCTGCCGCCGTCGTGGAGGCTATGACGCGAGGCTGGACTTCATACGACGTATGTTGTGCTGCCATGGCTGCGAACTCGGATGCTGTGTGCTCGAAGATGCTGATCGGCGTATTCGAGGCAAGTATTCAGAATCATCACGGAACGAAATCTGCTTCTTACCAAGGCATGTCACCGTGGTGCTCGACTACTTCCATTATTCTGTTACTTCCGTACTGCCATGATTCAGACTAGCTACTCTAACTCAGTTGCATCGCCCAGGTGCTTAATTATTTAGTCTTCAGCTGGTTGAATTTGTTTTTAGTCCAAAATCCAATTGATGTTAATTGGGAAGAAGATCCGTAGCAAAGCACGGGCAGACTTGCTAGTAAAAATATAACTAGTACGTTTTCTTGGTACAACCTCCTATGTTTTTATATCCTCCTTTCAGTGTTCCTTCTTCTTCCAGCCTATGCACTTCGTCCTTTACTCCTTGTCATTTTGCCGCTAGAGTATATATATGCCACCTAACCCGACCAGAACGACGTCATGCAATGAAAATGCTAATAATGAAAGAGTATATCCTTGCTTGCAGCACGAACTTGTCGCAACCTTGCTTGCACCACAAAGTTAATCAAGTTTCGCTCAAACACACTAGGGTCACTTGAAAGTTTCCGGGTCCCTAGTCCAGTAATCCTCATAGAAAACAGTTGTTTCTGATTCAAGTCATTTGCTGATGCCACTTCACACTAGAACTATCGCAACAATAGCAGTAAAAGTCTAAAGCGATAACATATTTCATTCATTCTCGAGTATGGCGGGTCAAACCAAGATTTCTACATCCCACTCGATGGGAGTACGTCGTAAACCGTCCTTCTCCTCGAGTATGGCAGGCTCCAAAACAACCGCATTGTCCGTGGATCAACACACCATGCATATGTCCCTGCCACACGCTCCGCCGCCCTCTAACAACAGACCTGGCAGGAGAGGATACAGAAAACGACCAACGCCGGCCGGATACTCCAAGCACGGGCGGGTTTCTTCTTCGTTGTCGCCTCTCGGCGCTATGAGATCCGATCGAAAAGAAGCGGATGACGAGGAGGAGCAACCGTGCCTTCACACGGCGGATGCTCCATCTCACCGCACAATTGGAAGAGCGAGCGAAGTAGGTCATCTCAAGTGGCACCGTGTACATATGGGGAGAGATTCAGAGGTACGGTCTATTTGAGGATTATGACAATATATGTAAAGGCTACAGGCCATGGTCAACAGGTCGATTAAAATCTGTTTGCATGGAGCGGCCTACATCCGAACCCAATGAAGGTAAATCTCCGTTTGCAATATGTTGGCATCAGGATTTCAAAATGATCATATCCAAACAAGTTCTCTCACCGGCGGCCCATTTCTGGCAGGCCTCATCAATCATGTGCAATATGTTTTACCGTGGGCTTTTGCACCACCGTTGTCATAGTGGGGTATCCTTACGGAGGCGGCGTTTTGGGTAGTAAGTACAGATGCACCTATTATGAAAAATATTTTTATTTTATTATTTGAAATGTGAAAAAATTATAGAAAAAAATTCAGATATGCATTATAACAATTTGTGTTAGCAAAAAAAAGACATGGAGAAAAAACATTTTTTGTGACCTGGGCAAAAAAGACAAAAAAATATCTCGTATAGAATCATTTTGGAGCGTCCGGATTTGTCTTTTTCGCACAGGTCACAAAAATTGTTTTTTCTTCACATAACCTTTTGGGGTTAACATAAAAGTCTTGAAATATATCCAAAAAAATTATTTTGAATTTTTTGACATTTTAAAATTTGTTTTTCGGGCAATGGGTGCATCTGCACCTACTTCCCGTTGTGGATTTCGGTTGTCCTTACCATCAATCTTACTAATGTGTAGGACTTTATGTTCAACTTGAGGGGCAAACCCGAGTAAAATGTCGTGTTTATCCCGTCTCTGATCTGTACGACAAGCTTTCTGATATTACTCTTACTTCGATTGCCAACACTATGGTATCATACTCTAATTTTCTTCAACAACTTGTGGCATCTTGGCATCCCACATCTCAATTCAAAAGAACACAATATATAGTTTTTCTTCTATGCGGAGCAAAGGGCGGTGAAGATAAAAAATGATAAAACAAAACACTTTTTCTCATAAAACAAAACAAAAGTCGGATACATCTTCATATAACAGAAAAAAGTTGGATTTATAAATTAATAATACCTTAACTAGAAAGCCGGAAACAGCTTAAGCATTATTACAAGAAACATAGACAGTGTCACAAACTGACACGCCAGATAAACAGAAAAAGAAACAACAATATGGAGTTACGTAGTGACCCTGGCCAGAGCTAGCCGGCGGTATTATTTGGAGTGAAAATGAGCTCTTGGTCAAGGCTTTGATGCTCCGCTGCTGCTCCCCGATCCAGCTCCGGCACCACCACCAAACCCACCGTTGCGACCGCCTCCAGCGCCACTTCCAGACCCTCCGCTGCTCGCATATTTGTAGCCGTCCGGTCCCTCGCTATCGCCTACCCCGGACCCGGTTCCATCGCCACTGCCAGAGCCGCTACCCCTCCCGACGCTCCCACCTAAGCCAGCACCTTGGCCGTTCCCGCTGGCATTTGCAGAGTCGTTGCCCGCATCGCCGTGTCCCGAGCCGTACCCGCCGCCTGCTCCGCCACCAGCCGCAGATTTGCTGCGGCCTTTATAACGGGCACTGCCGCCGCCGGATCCATCGGCAGCGGCGTAGTTGTTGTTGTCGGATGCTTCGGCGGAGCCGTAACCGGAGCCGTCGCCGGAGCCGTAGCTTTTGCCGCTGCCGGCGGCTACTCCGCCTCCACCGCCTGCGCCATCCGCGCTCACGGCGTGGTTTACTACCCTAATGGCGCTGGACAATCCTAGGCTTAGGAGGACGACGAGGGCAAAGGAGAAGATGAGCTTGGTAGCTGCCATAGTGCCATGCCGAGCTGAATAGCTGATTAGGCTCAGAAATGGAAGAAAGCAAGATGAAGTGAGCAATGCGATGATGATCGCTATTTATAGCGCTCTGTCCTAGTTTTAAATTGTCTCGCGTGCTGAGTGTGTGCGATTGTTATTAACCACTGGAAGATATTGTCAATGGGGCTCTTAATTACTGAGATCGCATCGCATGCAAGTGTACATTACAGATTTACATCTTAATTGCTACTTGCAAGGGAGATCGATACGCACTGATTCTGCATGCTCCTTGTATTCTGTTTGTGATACTTCCACGGTAGTGAGATCACTGATACTGATCAGCCACACTGACAGATCCAAATTAAGTGGCCGAGTACTGCATATGTATGTATATTCTAGTCTCTGCTATGAGATTGCACTGTCTGGTGCTCATCACATGTACATCACATGTCCATCGCTACTTGGGCACCCAAAGTCAACCAATGACCGTGCAAGTGAAGATGAATTCGATCGTGAGGAAGACAGCTCACAAAACTGGATATGATCGCCCGTCATCTTTACCTTACTCACGCACTGACATTATCTTGGTCAATCTTCATGAGAGGCTTCATCCTCTGATCTCCACTTGCCGTTCCCGACCATGTGCTCACTGTAGCGGGCATTCGCAAGTCATGTGCGCACGCAGTAACCCTGAACATGTTCTTATCTCCATAATTTGAGTTGTTTGTGTTAAAAGCTATTAGAGCTGAGGATTTAAAGTACTTACTTCACTGGGCAAACGAGAGTTGGAAGCCCATGCTGTTCCCCTGCAGATGAAGTTCAGCTGAACAAGAAAACTGAATGCAACATACATAAGCTTATGGAATTGTTTTTTTCTTTCGTCTGCACTGCATTTCTGTTTAGATCGATTTTATTGAAATAACAGTCAACCAACTTCAGAATTCAGACTTTGCAAAATTAAAGTGGTTTTCCCTTTTATTCATGGCCAGAATTGGTTGGCTCAACCAGGGCAGGGAACCCAATGAAGAAGAGGGTGAAGAAAATACTGTTTACATTGACTGTTTTCAATTAAAAACTAATTCTTTGGAGATTTAAACCCCCCAAACATTTTTCTGGAAATTATCATAGGGTAACTCCCGCATCGCTATGAAATATTATTAGCATCTCAAGATCCATATTTGGATTTCAAGGAGTTATATGTCAAATAGATGATTTTTAATGCGATGTGACCGAAACACTCAATACAAGTTGCAATAAAATGGTATTTAGCATATCAAATAGTAGTTGCAACTGCATGGATCTCCTGTTCACCATGGTAAGCAACATCAGAGTAAACATATCATGCCTCCGGTTTAGTTCACTGTACATTGGCGCAATTTGTTTTTTGGTTTTAATATTGTCATGAAATGTTTTTTTGTCTTTTAACTTTAACTGTCCAAATTGGGTCTTTTGATCGAATTGGATTTGTTTGTATCACGGGTGGTCCAGGTGGAGCTCGCACATGGTGGTTGTTGGCATGACGTCCATCTTGAAGATGCTTCTTTGCTATATCTACATGGATTCACTCTTACCCTGTTGTAGCAACGCACAGACAGTCATCTAGTTACTACAGATTCGATAAATCTTGGTTCCAATTCTGAGGAAAGTTCTTACTGTTGGGCTACATCAGAGGTGCTAATAACAAATTATACAGAAGTAGCACTACACATCTGGATATATTGTTATGATTTATGACTTGATGCTTTACTTGATGTGACTAGCAATTGCCCTATCACTATATGATTTACTTGATGCGTTGTTAATTTTAACTGTATTGAAATACAAATACAATTACTATGTATGGGTCCCATCGAGAGAGTTCTAGATACGAATCGTTTGAATCAAACAGGCTCAAACGGTAGACTCTTATATAGAAGATTGTGCTTAGTAAGAGCATCTCTAGCAGAGCCCGCAAAACGCGCAAACCCGCAAAATAACCGCCGGATACGGATTCGGAACCGTAAAAACGCAAAGAGCAGAACCCGCAAAACTCCCTGACCCGTAAAAGATTCTAAGGGGCTCCGTGAATCTGGCCCTCGGAACCGAGAATGCTAGGTTTCCAGCCCCAGCCCGCAGACGGAACCTCATCCGCTTCTATCGTTGGCGCGAGGGAAGTTTCCGCCCCTGAACTGCCGCCGCCGCCGCTACCGCTTTCTCTTCCCCCACTCTGGACAGCGCACGCCCTGCCCCGTCGTTGCCATGAGCTCCTCGGACCCGTTGCTGGTGACCATCCCGGTCGGGGCAGCGCCATCGACAGATCCAGCTGGCCGGGCAGAGCTCGGCACCGCTGCCGTCACCGCTGCTCCATTGGCGCCGTTGAAGCGGAAAAGACTGGGGACCGCCGGAGCGGCCCAAATATTGGTTGCGGCTACCGCCGCCGCCGCGGCGAACCCGTCCCATGCGGCTCCGAAGAAGAGGTCGGGCGTCCGCAAGGTCAGGGGCGCCGCCGCCGCCGCTGCTGCTCAAGCCAACGCGCCCGTGCCCACTACTCAACCTCCGCCTGTTCCCGTGGCGCAACCTCAACCCGGGAATGAAAGGTGTAGACAAAACCATCCGCCGCTCCAAATTGTCAAATTGTGCTTGAAATCATAGAAATTCCCCTCCAAATTGTAGCACACAAGCATTCATGGACGCATTAGGGTCGGTTGATATTAACAACCCTCCGCTTGGGCATTTCGGCTACAACGAGGCCGACGGTGGCGTCGATGGTGGTGCGGGCGAAGAAGACAACGACGTCGAGGAGGTGGACGGGGCAGGACTTTCCCGGAGAGGTGCGAATTACACAGTCTTGGAGGACCAAACATTGATCCGTGCTTGGGAGAGTATTTCTCTCGATGCAACTCACGGCAATGACCAAACCAATATGTTCCCGGTGGAGTGGATGTTTGCAACAAGTGATGAATGCTCCTCCGAGTGGTACCGTAGAGGGTGATTGGGTGAGTTAAATATCCATTGCTATAGTTCACCGTATGTATGTATGTATGTGTAACCATTGCTATTGTTCACCATTGGTACATGTAACCATTGTAGGAGCGCATTGCAAGAGAAAGGTTCAAGGACATGCCCACATCCAAGAAGAAGCCATTTGTCCTTGATCATTGTTGGAAACTTCTCCAAAATAGCAAGAAATGGACGTTGAGGGACCAAGAGCCAAATAAAGGGTAAATACGTGTTGAGGATGACTCCGATGATGATCAAGGTGGGTGATGGCGTGTACAACACACGTTCGTTGGGAACCCCAAGAGGAAGGTATGATGTAGTGCAGCAGCTGTTTTTCCTTGAAATATGACCAAGGTTTATCGAACCAGGAGGACACGGAGGTTCTTCAGAAGGTGACAGCAGCAGCAGAGTGTGGCGCGGCGCAACACTAGGGACTCCGGTGGCTGATGTGGAACCTGTACACAACACAATCAAACTACTTTGCCCAACGAAAACAGAGAGGTTGTCAATCTCTCCGGTCTTGCTGAAACAAAGGATTAAACGTATGGTGTGGAAAGCAGTAAAGATTGCAGGAAGTAACAAGGAATAGATGATTGCAGTAGATGTTTAACAGTATGGGAAAAATTGGACCGGGGTCCATAGTTCACTAGTGGTGTCTCTCCAATAAAGATAACTAACATGCTGGGTGAACAAATTACAGCTGGGCAATTTACAAATAGAGAGTGCATGACAATGCAATATATGACAAGATGTTAATTATGAGGGCATTACAATAAATTACATAGACTTGCTATCCAACTCATCTATGCCTAAATAATCCACCTTCAGGTCAGCATCTGCATCACTTTCAGTATTAAGTTGCAAACAACAGATTATTGCATGAAGTAAAGTGTGTAATGTAAACAATGGAAAAGACATGTAGACACTGCATCATTGTTTTATCCCTAGTGGCAACAGCACATCCACAACCTTAGACATTTCTGTCACTTGCCTAGATTTCTAGAGACATGAACCCACTATCTAGCATAAATACTCTCTTGGAGTTACAAGCATCTACTTGGCCAACGCATCTACTAGCAACGGAGAGCATGCAAGATCAAAAACAACATAAACATGTAGATAGATAAACAACTTGCTCATAGTATCAATATTCATCGGATCCCAGCAAACACAACATGTAGCATTACATAAAGATGATCTTGATCATGTTAGGCAGCTCACAAGATCTAAACATAGAGGCACAAGATGGAGAGACTACCATCTAGCTACTGCTATGAACCCGTAGTCCAATGATGAACTACTCACGCATCACTCCGGAGGCAGGCATGGCGATGTAGAGCCCTCCGGTGATGATGTCCCCTCCGGCAGGGTGCCGGGAAGAGCTTCAGCTACCTCCCGATCTAGGGTTGACAACGACGACGGCGACGGAACTTTTCGTGGAATATGATCGGTGTTTTTAGGGTACGCGATACATCGGAAATATATAGGCGAAGATGCGGCGTCTGGAACGTTCCGAGGAGGCGGCGCCAGGGCTGGGGCGCGCCTGCAGGTGGGGCCGTGCCCTAGGGTGGCGTGGGCCCCTCGGTGCTCGGCTTCGTCTCTCCTTTGGACATCGTGTTCGTGACGGAGAAATATTGGCGTCCCTTTTTGTTTCGTCCAATTCCGAGAATATTTTGCGACTAGCTTTTCTGAAAGAGAAAAACAGCAGAAAACAGGAACTGGCACTTCGGCATCTTGTTAATAGGTTAGTCCCAGAAAATGCATAAAAATGCTATGAAGTGTAAACAAAACATGTAGCAATTGATATAATAACAGCATGGAACATCAAAAATTATAGATACGTTTGAGACGTATCAAGCATCCCCAAGCTTAGTTCATGCTCGTCCTCGAGTAGGTAAACGATAAAACAACATAATTTTTGAAGTGACATGCTACCAACATAATCTTGATCAAATAATAATGTAATGCACATGAACTGAATGAAGTGATCCAAGTCAATGGTCTATAGTTTGCTAACAAGTAAATAAAGAGTAAACAAGATGAATCATACAAGTGCAAACTTTCATGAATAATACCTTGGAGACAATGGAGCTATAAGATTTGTATAAGAGTTAGCTCACAAAGCAATAAGTTCTAAATGAAAGTGTTTGACTTAACACAGAGGAAGATTTAGTTTCAGCACTGCTTCAACTTCAACATATTTATCATGGATATTGTCAAGGCAAAGAATATAATCAGTCAAACATATCTTTATATAAAAACTGTTGTACTTAAGTTGACACTAGTGTTTGCTTGTGGAGACAGAAAGAAGTAGGAAAACTGACTCAACAATAAAGTAAAAGAAAGGCCCTTCGCAGAGGGAAGCAGGGATTAAATCATGTGCTAGAGCTTTTTAAGTTTTTGAAAGCATATAGAGAGTATAAAAAATATTTTGAGAGGTGTGTGCTAATTGTCAACGAATCAGTGATAGACAGTACATACAACCCAAGTTAATCAGACTTTACAAGAGCGGCTCCATGAAGGACGTTATTTCTACCAGCGGGTAGATCATCCCTCGTTCTCTTTTGTTTACACACTTATGAACATTGCTTGACTGATTTCTCAGGGGCAAAAAATGTGAAGAGAATTATTGGTTAAAGTTGTAATTAATTGGGACTGGGCACCCCGTTGCCAGCTCTTTTTGCAAAATTATTGGATAAGCGGATGTATATGCCACTAGTCCAGGTGTGTAAAGTCTGATCAACGAGTGAAATAAAGTACAACTATACCTCCTCATGAGCTAGTAAACAGTGACACAAAAAGGAGTTGTACAGTTTTGAATATTTTAAAGGTAGCACATAAAAATTTACTTGGAGTGGCAGGAAAATACCACATAATAGGTAGTTATGGTGGATACAGATGGCATGGATTTTGGCTCAAGGGTTTTGGATGCACAAGCAGCATTCCCGCTTAGTACAGAGTTTAGGCTAGCAAGGTTATTTAAGCAAACACTAACTGTCAACCGGTACAGCAAGAATGTATATAAAAAACATGGCTGAAAAAATAAAACTCTACATTGTCTTCCTTGTTAACCAAAACTTTCACTAGAAATATCTAGACTTTTTCGAACTACCAATGATACAAAGATCAAATATCAACAAGCTTTACAGTAGTTCTTCACTAATTGCCATTCCTTACATGATACACAGTTTAGTCATTTACTTACTTGGTAACTCAAAACAATTGACAAGTATCAAATTACTCAAGACATGATCTACAAGATTATGTAAGCATTTTATACCACTACCACATGCATAGCATTTTCTGTTCCAACCAAACACCAATCAACTTATTTGACAACTCTCTAAACAAATATAAGTGAAGCAAGAGAGTACTTTCTTCAAAAGAAACTAATAGCTCTAACAAGAGATACATGAAAACTGAGAGCTAGAATCTTTAGCAGTAGCTAGACAAGAATACTCAACAAGTATAAGTGAAGCACAAGAGTATTCTAATGAAAAAGCGGAGCGTGTCTCTCTCCCAAACAAGAATGCTAGGATCCAACAAGTATAGAGCAACAAACAAAGCAAAACAAACTGAAAACAAAACACACTGACACTCCAAGAAAAGTACATATGATGTAAAGCTTTACAGTAGTTTGTTGATGAGCTTAGATGCTTGAGTCTTCTTGAAATATGTTGGGGAGATCCATGGGAGCCTCCCCAAGCTTAACCTCTTCACTCTTCTTGATCTTGTAATATCATCCTCCTCTCTTAACACTTGAAAACTTCCTTCACACCAAAACTTAAGATTTTTCTTATTAGCAGGTTAGTGCATCAAAACAAATAATCCCACAAAGTTCTGTAAGGACACAATTCATATGCAAACATTTTCAAACATTAGCTACTGATACTAGACTTAAGTGAGGCTCTTCCACCAAAAAAGAAACTCACTCAATACTTGTAAAAGAGAGAATGCAAAACAAAGACAAAATCTGTCAAAACTAGAACAGTCCGTAAAGACGATTTTTTGCGAGGCACTTCCGTCACGCAAATCGAAAAACTCTAGTCGTACGAAAGTTGCGTAACTACGTCAGGAACACGCACAAAAACTTTCATATCAATATGATTTTTTCTGATTTATACAGAATTAAACGGTGGCGTCCAGAAATCTGTTCCTGTGTAGTAATCCAAAAATAGGTACCAACTTGTCATAAGTGACTTTTCTTGGCACAACAAAAAGCAAATAAAAGATACAAAGGAGTTGCTACAGAAGTAGACATGCTCCTTGACTCAAAAAAAACAAAAATAACAGCAAATAAAAAACAATGGGTTGCCTCCCATAAGCGCTTCTCTTTAATGCATTTTAGCTAGGCATAAAACATGCATCAAGTATTGTCAAGACCAGAAACATCAACAGCATAATTTGTCCTAACAATAGTATCAAAAGGGTTTTCATCCTCTTCCTAGGGAAGTGTTCCATACCTTTCTTGAGTGGGAATTGAAATTTTATATTCCCCTCTTTCATATCAATAACAGCACCAACAGTTCTAAGAAAAGGTCTTCCCAAAACAATAGGACAAGAAGGATTGCATTCAATATCCAAAACCACAAAATCAACAGGAACAAGGTTATTGTTAACCATAATAAAAAACATTATCAACTCTCCCTAAAGGTTTCTTCATAGAAGAATCAGCAAAGTGCACATCCAAAAAGCATTTTTCCAATGGTGCAAGATTAAGGATATCATAAATCTTTTTAGGCATAACAGAGATACTAGCACCAAGATCACACAAAGCATTGCATTCAAAGTCATTCAGTTTCATTTTAATGATGGACTCCCAACCATCATCTAACTTCCTAGGGATAGAAGCTTCACGTTTTAATTTCTCTTCCCTAGCATGCATGAGAGCATTGATGATATGTTTAGTAAAAGCCATATTTATTTCACTAGCCCTAGGACTCTTAGCTAGCTTTTGCAAGAACATAATGACTTCAGTTATATTACAACCATCAAAATCAAAATCATTATCATCAAAGGTAATGGAACCATTATCTCCTACACTCCTAAATATTTCAGCACTTTTATCAGGAACAATGGTAGTGCTATCAGGCAGTTTAAAGCTTTTTGTAGCAGAAGTGGAGACATTTCTAACACCAATTATCTTACCATTAACAGTAGGAGATTTACTAGCACTTGAGGTATCATCAGTTTTAGTAGTAAAAATAGTGCAAACCTTAGCATAGGTAGTTGTGCAAGCATTACTATCAATAGTTTCAGGTTTAACTGCCATTTTATTTATCAGGGAAGTTTGTGACTCAGATAAACTCGAAATATAAGTTTCAGTACTAGAAATCCTAGTTTGCAAACCTGAGATTTCATTGTTTAGATTTTCAATTCGATGACTTATATTCCTTAGCATGATAGACTGTTCCTCCATCATTTTAGTAAACAGTTTATTTTGCTCAAATTGCTTTTGCATAAAGTCTTTAGTGGCTTTCTCAACTTCTATCATTCTTTCCTCACTAACCATACCGAATCTACCATGAGAATTACCGTAAGAGTTGCTACCATTAGAAGGATATGGCCTATAATTGTTGTTACCAAAATTATTCCTATATGCATTGTTGTTGAAGTTATTATTTTTAATGAAGTTCACATCAACTTTCTCATCATGAGCAACCAATGAAGCTAAAGGAATATTATTTGGATCAACAGGGGCATGACCGTTAGAAAGCATAGACATAATGGCATCAACTTTGTCACTCAAGGAGGAGATTTCTTCAACAGAGTTTACCTTCTTACCTGTTGGAGCCCTTTCAGTGTGCCATTCAGAGTAATTTATCATCATATCATCAAGAAGTTTTGTAGCAGCACCCAAGGTGATGGACATGAAGGTCCCTCCAGCAGCCAAATCCAGTAGGTTCTTGAAGAAAAATTTAATCCCGCATAAAAGGTTGGATGATCATCCAAGTAGTCAGTCCATGAGTGGGACATTTTTTAACCAATGATTTCATTCTCTCCCAAGCTTGGGCAACATGCTCATTATCAAATTGCTTAAATTTCATGATGGCACTTCTCAAAGATATAATTTTAGCAGGAGGATAATATTTTCCAATGAAAGCATCTTTACACTTAGTCCAAGAATCAATATTATTCCTAGGCAAAGATAGCAACCATTCTTTAGCTCTTCCTCTCAAGGAGAAAGGAAACAATTTCAGTTTAATAATATCACCTTCTACTTCCTTATACTTTTGCATGTCACAAAGTTCAACAAATTTGTTAAGGTGAGCAGCAGCATCATCAGTACTAACACCAGAAAATTGTTCTTTCATAACCAGATTTAACAGTGCGGGTTTAATTTCATAGAACTCTGCTGTAGTAGCAGGAGGAGCAATAGGTGTACATATGAAATCATTGTTGTTGGTGCTAGTGAAGTCACACAACTTAGTGTTTTCTGGATTACTCATTTTAGCAAAACTAAAACAAGACAAGTACAACTCGAAAAATAAACTAGGTGCAGGAATTTAATTTTTTTGTGTTTTTGATTTTTAACAGCAAACAAAATAAAACAAGCAAGACAAAACACAAAGTAAAAAGATTGGAAGTGTGAGACTCCCCTATCTGGAGATTCCAGTATCCCCGGCAACGGCGCTAGAAAATGTGCTTGATGGCGTGTACAGCACACGTTCGTTGGGAACCCCAAGAGGAAGGTATGATGTCGTGCAGCAGCAGTTTTCCCTTGAAATATGACCAAGGTTTATCGAATCAGGAGGACACGGAGGTTCTTCAGAAGGTGACAGCAGCAGCAGCAGCAGAGTGTGGCGCGGCGCAACACTAGGGACTCCGGTGGCTAACGTGCAACCTGCACACAACACAACCAAACTATTTTGCCCAACGAAAACAGAGAGGTTGTCAATCTCTCCGGTCTTGCTGAAACAAAGGATTAAACGTATTGTGTGGAAAGCAGTAAAGATTGGAGGAAGTAACAAGGAACAGATGATTACAGTAGGTGTTTAACGGTATGGGAACAAAGTACATAGACTTGCTATCCAACGCATCTATGCCTAAATAATCCACCTTCAGGTCAGCATCCGCATCACTTCCAGTATTAAGTTGCAAATAACAGATTATTGCATGAAGTAAAGTGTGTAATGTAAACAATACAAATGACACGTAGACACTGCATCATTGTTTTATCCCTAGTGGCAATAGCACATCCACAACCTTAGATATTTCTGTCACTTGCCCAGATTTCTGGAGACATGAACCCACTATCTAGCATAAATACTCCCTCTTAGAGTTATAAGTATCTACTTGGCCAAAGCATCTACTAGCAACGGAGTGCATGCAAGATCAAAAACAACATAAACATGTAGATAGATAAACAACTTGCTCATAGTATCAATATTCATCGGATCCAAGCAAACACAACATGTAGCATTACATAAAGATGATCTTGATCATGTTAGGCAGCTCACAAGATCTAAACATGGAGGCACAAGGTGGAGAGACTACCATCTAGCTACTGCTATGAACCCGTAGTCCAAGGATGAACTACTCACGCATCACTCCGGAGGCAGGCATGGCGATGTAGAGCCCTCCGGTGATGATCTCCCCTCCGGCAGGGTGCCAGGAAGAGGTTCAGAACCCTCCCGATCTAGGGTTGACGACGATGGCGGCGACGGAACTTTTCGTGGAATATGATCGGTGTTTTTAGGGTACGCGATACATCGGGAATATATTGGCGAAGAGGCGGCGTCTGGAACGTTCCCAGGAGGCGGCGCCAGGGCTAGGCACGCCTGCAGGTGGGGCCGCGCCCTAGGGTGGCGTGGGCCCCTCGGTGCTCGGCTCCGTCTCTCCTTTGGACATCGTGTTCGTGACGGAGAAATATTGGCGTCCCTTTTTGTTTCGTCCAATTCTGAGAATATTTTGCGACTGGCTTTTCTGAAAGAGAAAAACTGCAGAAAACAGGAACTGGCACTTCGGCATCTTGTTAATAGGTTAGTCCCAGAAAATGCATAAAAATGCTATGAAGTGTAAACAAAACATGTAGCAATTGATATAATAACAACATGGAAATATCAAAAATTATAGATACGTTTGAGACGTATCAGTGGGAGGAACAAGAACAAGCCTGAAGGCAACAAGAAAGCCAAGGAAAGAGTGGCGAAGCAATTTGAGGCACAAAACTTGAGAGAGAAGCTTGATGACATGGTGAAATCCAATGAGACCATGGTGGCCATGACATTGGAGGCAAAACACCAATTGGCCGAGAAGAAAGCTCAAGAGAAGAAAGAAAAGTGGGAACTACTCCATGAAGAAGGGAAGCGCAAGGCCGAGATTGAGGCTAAAAGAGCCTCGGCGGAGGAGAACAAGTCCATGGCCAAGCTCTTGGCCGAGGAGAACAAGTTCATGATGATGAACCGAAGTGAAATGGATGAAGTCACCTTGGAGTGGCATGACATCGCAAGGAAGGAGATATTGCATCAAATGAAACAAGCGATGCTAAAAGCTAGCGGTGGTGGTGCTGTCGGCGGCGGTGGTGGTGGTGATGCAGCCGGCGGTGGTGGAGGTGATGGTGATGGTGATGGCTTGGTGTAGGGTCTCTCGATGATGCGAATGGCCTTTTGGAAGCAATTTTTTGGTCATACCAAAGGGAAACTATGTTAATTGCCGTCTTTCGATTCAAGAAACTATATTATTTGCTATATTAATGTCGAATTTGTGAGCAATTTGACATACTTTTGTTATTCATGCCTACTTCATGTTTTGTGTATACAGTTTCTGAACGGGGCGCGGCGGAGCAGAAACCGCAAAGCCGAACCTCAAAACATAATTCTGTTTTGAGGTTCAGCTTTGCGGGTTTTGCTCCGCCGCGTGTCGTTTCGAGCCAAAAAACGCGCGTTCCGCGACCCTTAAAACTGTTTTGCGGGTTCGCGTTCTGCGGTCTCTGCTAGAGATGCTCTAAGTACATCTCGTGCCTTGGAATATTTCGAGGGGGAGATATATGATTTTTACAGATTATTAAGTCCCTAAAAATAGAAGCTTTTATCTAAACTAGTTATTTTTTAGTTATAAAAGAGCAAACACGTTAGGGTAAAATAAATTTCAGCTGTTTAATATCTGATCAGCGGCTCAGATCGCTCCATTGATGAACAACTCAACATAACACACATTTTCACTTTTGTGAAAATTATAGGGATTGCCACCGCCCAAAAGAAACGGTTCTTTGAAATCAAACGGGCGCCCGACGTTATCCGTGAGCGTCGTCGTGTTGGTGGCAGCCCATGGAACGCTCCACAAGGGGAGTGAGATGGAGGAGGAAGCTCCGTCTGTGCGCGTGCTACCTCGCTATGGGTCTCCTAGGTCACGGTGGGCATTCGGGTTTACCCGAAATTTCGGGTCGGGTTAATCGGGTTTTCCATAATTCGGGTTTTCAATTCTCACACCCGAAGTTCTCTCCAAATTTTAGAAACCCGACAGTTCGGGTACCCGACATTTCGGGTACGGGTTCGGGTTTTCCCGATTTACCTGAATAGAAGAAAGAAGGCCTGCTCGCAAGGGAGCGTCGAAGAGGAAGTTGCCGGCGGCGAGCCAGCGAGCATGGCGGCCAAGACTGCGTGTGGAAGGTGAGGAGAGGGTTGTGGCTGCTAGCGCGGTGGCGACCAAGGAGGAGACAGATTGGCGGCCAGCACAATCGGCTGCACAGAGAAGAGAGAGGAGCCGTCGCCGGCTAGCACGGCGTCGAGCGCACCGGAGAACGCGATGGCGGCCGCCGGCAGCCCGGCACTAGCGCGTGCGTGGAGTGCAGCTACAGTGCTGCTGTGCGCTACACGTCCGTGCGTGATGAGAGAGAAACAGAGGGAGTGGCGGCTGGGTCGTGGACTCGTGGTCGTGAGATGTGCACAGCAGCATAGGAAACCTAGCTTTTGCTGGACGAGATCTTGGGCTGGGCTTGCATTGTCTCCTATCGATGCAAGTATTTTTATGGGCCTCAAATATAGTTCGGGCCTTTCGGGTAATTCGGGTACCGGGATAACTAACCCGTATTTTCTGTAATAAGTTCGGGTTTTCAAATCTGTTACCCGATTTAGTGTTCGGGTTGGTCGGGTTCGGGTAGTTCGGGTTCGGGCTCGGTTTTTCGGGTTCGGGCTTCGGGTTTCGGGTTTTATGCCCACCGTGACTCCTAGGTTACCGGCCACAGCCAGGTGGGCTCCAACATCACACAGATCGATCACTCCGTCGTGAGTCGTCCGCTGTCCATAGCAAGGTCCGGTCTGGTACGTCGAGTGCCCTTTTCTGCCGGCCACCTACACATGGCCATGGACTCTGACTGAGGTGATATGCCTCCTCGATTCCACTTCCGCCGTCATCGACCACGTTCGGATACTCAACCTGAGGCCGTCCACCCATTACTACTATCGCTTCGGCGATAACTCCAAATGAGTTTCTGCTATGTGAAGAGGGATTCTGTTCAGGCTTCTGCTACGTTCTTTTTTTGCGGGTAGAAGCCTGCTAGGTAGATCACTAATGGGGTCTTGATGAGGAGTTTGCAAATCAACCAATTCGGCTAAGTGCCTTCATTGCATCAGAGTCGTTTCCATAGTGCCCAAATTTTCACCCCAGTAATGAGGGGGTTTGGTGGCATCGAATTTTTATGTTGTTGGCAGGTTATTCTGTCTATATATATCTTATATCAGCTGCCCAACACTCATTTTGCTCATCGGGTATAGACACCATATGCAGCTTGCTCGGTTCTCATATACAATCTACTTGAAGCTTCTCGACCCGACGATACTTTCCTCACGTAGGGGTTCGCTATTTTTCTCAAAAAAAAAAAAAGTTGACACAAAGGATGGAGGTTGCCTGCTGCTGTGTGTTTCAGGATAGAGATTATTGTTGTCCTGAGGTCAATTTTAGTGAAACTCAGGGGCTTCGAACATTATCGGCAAGCCGTAATTCCCTTGGGCGTCTGGCAGTAAGAGAAAAAGCTCGGACGGTGGGCATGTCTATGTGAAACTAATTAATTGAGTTGGGTTGGGCTTGTCCAACCATGTGCGTGTTTGTTGTTTCAATTTTAATTTCTTTGGGAAATTCATCATAAGAAATAAAAGTTTATTATTTTGAATGTGAGTACTAAATACTTTCTTTTGTAATGGGATTTCAATTAGAATTATTAAGCTATTTAAATAAATGGGATCGTTGACAAATAGCAGTTCATTAATTGTAATATTTCAAAAAAGCATATTTCATTTTTTGCTTATCTGAATTTCAAATAAATTTGATAAAAAACTTAGATCGTGCGTTGCAGGAGCATAATAACTAATATAAGGTAACTAATCGAATAAGCTATATAGGAAACATCCTACGGATTCAAATCATACAAACAAACGAGCTAGGTAGATTTCTTTGTAAAGAACATAGTCCTGCGATTTTTTATGAAGTTCCTTTCAATCGAAGATGGCTTAACTTTTCTGTTTGATATTACAAAATTTTGGAATTCCCATCATATCTATTTTTTCATCGTTCACCGCTATGAAGAAGAAAATAAGGGACTTTATCATTAGATTTATTTTTGTTTGTTTTGAGATAGCTTATCACGTGTGCCACAAGATTATAAGTTTGTAATGACCCACTCACTGATTAATTATTTTTCTCAATCACATCCTATAAGTTCCTTTCAACCAAAGATGGCTTAACTTTTCTATTTGATCTTGTGAAAAATAGGAAGTCCCATTATTGTTAATGGTACATCATTCACCGCTATCAAGTAGAAAATAAAAGGATTTGTCATTAGAGATTCCTTTTGTTTGGTTTGAGATAGTTTGTCCATTGCAATTTTTTTGTAAAATTTTATTATCAATCGCATCGAATAATTTTTTGCAGGGCACCAATCCAATAGAAGAAGTACATTGATGCAAACCCTAATCTGTGTAAACCAAAAATAACTTGCTATAAACTGCAACATATCAGCTAGCCCTATTTTAGACTGAGAGACGGGAACTGATCAATGTCTTCCAGCCTCGGCGGCGGTAGCAGCGGAGAAGTCTTCACCACTACCGGAGTTGCCACCGGCGCCGGCGCCGGAGCCGGCGACGACGCGGGGGACTCCTCCTTCTGTCCCTTGCCGTAATGTTCCTTCACTGCACCTGCAGGCTCAGCTGCTGCACTCATGCCGTTCTCCGCCGCCTCAGCCTGCCGCCGCTCCCACTCCTCCTGCCTCTCCTGCCTCTGCTTGAAGATTCGCTCCCGAGTAGACGGGTATGCCTTGCCGAAAAGCAGGGCAGTATAATTGGTGCTCCGCGCGGGGAGCGCCGTTGGAGTAGTAGTCTTCTTGTTTACCGCCTTTGCCGTGGACGTCGCCACGGCAGACCGGACACCGGCAAGTTTGGTACTTCGCGCTGGTGGCGGGGCAGGGGTAGTAGTCTGCTTGTGCATGGCGCTTACCATGTGAGCCGCCGCCGTAGACCGCAGGCCGGCAGCTACAGCCTGTGGACGGTTCCTCCGGGGTGCCTTGGACCCGGCAGCCGGAGCCGGCGGCTTCATGAGCTTGAGCTTGTAGTCGCACGCGGCCGCCGACAGTGGCTTCTTGTTGGGCTCATCCTTGGGCTTCGGGTCCAAATCGGCGAGCCGCTTGTCGCCGGGGTCGTCGCCGTCGAGGAGTGTGAAGACGTTCACGCTGGCCTTGATTGCCGCCATGACCGCCGATGCGATGCGATCGCTTGGATTGTTTCCTCTTGTGGAGCGTCGTGGGAATATATAGACGCTGGGTTGTATGTCGGTATCTATGAAACCGACCCGGAAAACTCTTATCATCTTATGGATCGTTCATGCCAAAACCAGTATTTTTTTTTCTTTGCGACTGTGCCAAAACCAAGTCGGTTCCGAGTTTGATCGTGTTGCTTATTCATTGAGTACACCGTTTCCTAGTTTTCTGCCAGGTTATATTTTTTTTGCATTGCCCATCAAAGATGCAGCAAAACCCAATATATGTTTTTTCTTTTTTGAAGGTATCAAAACTCACTAGATCTACCGAGACCCCCTTAAAAGAGGCTGACCCAAAGAAAGAGCGCTGACACAAGAAAACATACGACAGCTCCTATCATTTGATTTCTTGCTCTTTTTTCCTTTTGAAAATGTCCACAATTCGATTAATAAACATCAAAAATGGCAGTGGAAAGAATCATAAGTCATAAAAATTATAAATAATTCTTTGGCCCAGCAGGGCTATAAGCACTAAAGCGAGATGAAAAGACGTGACACTCTCGCGCCTCCATCACCACAGCTAGGCAAAACTTGCTGTAATAGAACTTGTTGTACGCTAGTTATGCAGGAAATTGTCGTCATAAGGCCTAGAATGACCAGCACACCACAGTAACAACCATCGCAAATAATGAGAACTATGGATAGGAAAAGTCAGATCTGCATCCACACCAACAAATCAGAAGACCGAACGGATCCCATAATATTCACCTCACACACAACTTCACGCGCCTTTTCTTGTTGTAATATCCCATATGGGATGGCATCCACCCATTGGCCACCACCACCACGGACTGCAAAGGCAAACAGCCGATGTTCCAGCCTAACGCCCCTGCTGACACAAGTAACACTACAGCCAACACCTGGAGTTTCCCAAACCGGGGTGTGCTGAAACTGAACACCGACGGGTCCTTTCTCACCTCTGTTGGCAGGGGGGGCAGGCGCCATAGTCAGAAATAGCTCTGGCGACGCTGTGGTTGCGGCCTACGGTAAACTCCAGGACTGTTTGGACGCCGAAGATACTGAAGTCCAAACTCTTCTTATGGGTCTAAAGCTGCTCGACCCTACTCAACACACCAATGTTATTATCGAGACTGACAACGCTAACCTGGCTAAGGCGCTGGAGGACTCTGAAGCCGATCAAAGAACTGGTTCTATATCGAAGAAGCCAAGATCATCTTGAGAAGTTTCGACAGGGCTGTCATATCCCTGTGCAGAAGAAACATCAACCAGGTGGCTGACGCTCTTGCCAAAGTGGCGAGGCGACCATGCATCAGAATATGCCACCCAAGATACCGGAGCTTATAGAGAAAGACAAGACGGGTCACCCCATCATGAATGTATAAGCTCTTCTATCCCCTAAAAAAAAGAGCTTGTTGTACACTAGTTATACGGGAAATCGACGTGCTAAGCTATCGAAGGACCAACACAGTACAGTAACAACCGTCACAATTAGTTAGAACTGTGGATAGGAAAAGTTAGGTCTGCATCCATCTAACCAAACAAGAAGGCCGACCGGATCCCATAATATTCACCGGACGCACAACTTCACGCGCCTACCGGTGGCGCTAGATGAATCAGTGGAATTGAGATAAGGCGGGGAATATCTTATTCTGACTTATGGACATGGCTGCCACCCCCCACCATTCAAAAAAGACACTGAAATTACTAAAAGTAAAGAATGAAAGGCCCCCCGTCAGCAAGAGGCCATGGTCCGCTGTACGTAAAAGATCCCAAGGCGGGAAGGATAGGCGGCGCCACTGGAGAGGGAACGTAAAATCTATATTGCCTCTGGATCACCTCCTTTTCTCTCCCTAACGGCCCGCAACGGTTCAGCGCTTGCACAGCAAAAAATTGTGGAACCTTCGAGCTATAATATTTTACTTATTCATTGTCATGGTCTTTCACCTATATTCCAATTTCACTTCGTCCATCACTCCAAGTCTTGTATCGACACTCAACCGTCAACCCTACCCGACGACCAAGGTCGTCGCATTAGACCACATCAATCATGGTGCATAACAATGTGAATAAATGTAACATCCCAATTTTTAGAATTGGATGTTTTCATAACATCATGTGCACTGCGTCATGGCATCATTTAAAAATATCTTGCATTTGTTTAACTTGCATTGATTTTAATTGTTGAACCAAATCCCGAAATTCAAATTACTTGAACCCCTATTTTAAGTTCCCTAAAATGTCCTATAAATAAATATATAAGCTTACAGGGTATTTGTATTCTATTTTCAATAAAAATATTCCCTAATAGTCTATAATGACAGAGGACATTTTACAAATTTTAAAAATTAGTTTGAATCAATTTGGACTTCGAAAGTAAAAGTTCTAAAGAAAAACATAAAATAATAAAAGATTAAGAATAAAAAACACGACAGCTGGGCTACAGCCAGCAGGTCCGCACGGTGGTGCAGCCGCTTAGCAGGCCATGTCGACCATTTCCCTCACCGCACCGGCCCGTTTTAATATTCTCTCTTTTTTTCTCTGCTGAGACTAACACGCGAGTAGGACCCACCTGCCATAACGAGTTGGTCAACCAACTTGACCCTGATTCCCGTTCAAATTCAAACCCCAAGAATTTATAACAATCTAGTTGGTTCTTTTCCCCCAAGAACATTTGAAACCCTAGTCTCAAATCAATCTAGCCTTTGAGATCAAAATTTCTGCCGCCACCGGAAGTTTGAAAGGTTTAAGTCCACGATGATTCAGACCACCTGAGCCCTCTCTTCTTCGTCTATTTTGATCCCCTTAATCTTCCGGCCCCCTAAATTTTCTTTTGCCCCAACATTGCACCAGAGCGTTTGTAATCTGGATAACCGTCGCCGCCGCCTTGGATTCGACTATCGCTGGCAGCCGCTAGTATAGTGTCCTTTCAGCTCGCAGGGACCACAACCACCCGACCCGTAGACACCGAGCCGAGAGGACGCCCAGACCATGGCCAAACTTCATCGCCCGAGCCGTTGGTCGCCCTCGTCTTTGTCTCTGGTGAGCACAACCGCACGCCCCCCGCCACACGGTTTTGCTTGTGGCCATCAAATCTAGATCCCATGGTGTAGATTAGATCAAACCACGAACCGGCTCCAGCGAACCGTGTCACGTGTCTGCTTGGCTAATATTCGGGCTGTCATGATTCAGTGCAAAGATAAATGGTCAAATTGAGGTTTTAATTCCACCTAGTCAACGATGGATTATCAATTCATCATTATGTGCTTCACATGACTTTATTTATGTATCACGACTTTGAAAAAGCTAAACATCTGAAGTGAATGCTTCCACCGCTTTGAGGAGCTACGAAGTTTAAAAACTAATTTTTAAAGTGAACTTTCTTTTCCAGAGAAGCCCAAGACGTGTCCGCTCAATATGTTGAATTAGTGGATGTGAGCCAGTCCAATTATTTATTATTCGTTTGGGACTTCTGACACATTATCGGTGACTCTAAAATGCCGAATGAAATACCTGGCGGAGAGACTTCAGACTCGACAAGAGGCTTAGTTGGAAAGGAAAATTACAATCGGTTGGTGGAATATTGGTTCTCATTCATTATGTATCAGATAACACGGTACTTTATATGATATCGTTCTTTCAACTGCCAAACGGAGTCCTTCATATATGGATTATTTCCAATCGAGATTCTTTTGGCAAGACGCATAGTAAAAAACGAATGTTGACTGGTTAGACGAAACATTGTTTGTCATCCAAAAGAACGTAATTGTCATCTCATTCAAGACCTAGAGGTTCGGATCTCAACCTTCTAGGTAAATAACTATCAAACCTTCTGACAAAGGTGGGGTTTGACAAACTCTCCTGAGGAGAAAGTACATTGGCTCAAAGGCGCGGTCTCATAAGGTCCTGGTGAGGTAGCGTTTAATTCTTGGAACTTAATTGGTGGACATGGTGATCGGTTGCAAAGAATCACATGCGGTTGCATTCTCTCTATCTCTTTATTTTTTTCTCACCTTGTTTCCAAGGTAGTGCCTGCAGCTCCTTCATCTTTTGTATTGCACTTTTTCTCTCTTATTTCTTTTCTTTTACCAATTTTTCGAACTCCAATTTTTTACAACACAAAAACAATAAAAAGACAAGGAGAAAACTCTCAAGATAATAAATACACATGGTACGTACTCGAGCTTTATTGATCATAAATCGGATTACACTTTAACAATAATAACAAACAATACTCAACAACTTCCGGTAACACCAAAGCCTAATAGGGAATTATTAGTATCATATACAACCTCCACAGACTGTTGTGCAAGCCTGCCAATCATGGATATGCCCTCTTGCGGCTGAAACGCCAGACAAGCGATGCGCTCACTTTCCACTGGTTTGTAGAGGGTGCCGTCGACACCGAGGTTGAACTCTGCCCCATCACTGAAGCTGAAGGTTACTTGGGGTATGAAGATCCTGTCGGGGGCACCTGTGAAGTTGAAGCAGCCCCTGAATCTTGAGACGGTATCCGGAATAAGGTACTCCTGAAACTCCCGCCGGAATATCGTGGTCAGCTCAGCGTAAACCTCCGGAGGGATGTACGTCAATGAAGTGCCGGAGTCCACAAATGTTTCTTGCTCCGCTGGCATGGGGATACCCTTGTCTCCGATGTAAATGCCAATTAAATCGACAAAATACCAAGATGTGTGTGTCCTGTGTCTGAGCATTTTAGTGAACGTAATGTCCGTGGATGGCAGGGCCGGGCCGGCAAAATCCGGGGCCCTGTGCGAAACCTTAAATTAGGCCCCTATATGACAAGAACATTGAACTAATTGAATTTAATCCTATTTTTTCTCTTACGTTTTTGGGTTATTTACTTTTCCATGATGAATCAAATTTTGATTCTTAAAATACTAAAAGATGAATAGAACAAAACTGAAATTAAAAAAGGCGAATTACATAATTACGAATTTGCTTAGCGATTGGATCTCACCTCGTGTTTGTTCATGCCCTGGTCCCATTAAACCGATAATAGAAGGCGAGGAGTAAGCGATCCCGGCCGAGTGCCGAACTTGATCAGATCGGGATTGGAGAACCAACATTTTGGCTTTGTCGTGGTGCCGATCAGCCGAGACTCGAGATTTCGAGAACAAGACAAACCGCCACGGCGTCGCTTTGGTGATGCAGTTTGGCGTTGGCGGCTCTCCCTCTAATAAATCGGGAGTCTTTTTTTACTGGAGTTGAGATTTACAAGCGAGCTGCGCTGGAAGGGCCTGCCTAATTGATCGATCAAATAGATCGATCGACTAGCTCGTAATCTAGTGCTTGGACTTGGGGCCCGTCTTATTGATCTCATCAACTAGCTCGCAATCTAGTGCCAGGACTCGTGCTCCACGGATGGGCCAGGTTAACTTGTACTAAACGCCTAGCGGATTGACTACTCTAACGTATGGTATACAGGCTAAATGAAATATTGGGCCCCCATAATTTCTGGGCCCTGTGCAGCCGCACAGGTGGCACACGTATGGGGCCCGGGCCTGGGATGGCTGATCCATGCTACCAAAATTGATGAACCCCTTGTTGTTATCATTTGTTGATGGGATGCAGTAGGAAAAACCATACTTCCGGGAAGGATGGATTTGCTGTGCTAGAGACGTTGCACCACGTCCTAGCCCAATCAACCCATCCGCGCCACCAAAGTTGTCCTCGGGATCGTTTCTAGCACATCCAAAGATGAAATTGCTGACTGACACACTAGGAGCCAGGGTTAGGGTGTCAGTAAGCACAGTACCGTTTGTGCTTGACAAGTCCATGTACCTGCTCGTGGAGAAGGAACAGTAATTGTCGGCGTGGCTTACGCAGTATCCCCCAGCCTCATAGCATGTCGCTGTTCCACAGAATGTTAGCTGGGAGCTCTTGGAATCAGATGGTGCATAGCCTACTCCTTCACCGGTCTTTGCGGAAATATTGTCCTTCCAATCGCAACGGATCCAGCTGAGGTCGCTGCTGCTTGTGTCGAACATTACCTTCTGAGCTCTCATTGGGTCCCCAAACCAAAGGATGGCAGTGAACCGATCGAGTTCAGTTGTGCGGTCGTCAGCGGTGATAGTCCCTGCAGCGGATGTCGCCCCTAGAAGACGATTTCTTCTAGCAAGATCATGGGAAATGAGATCCAGTGTCGTCGCTTGCTTCGCTGGCTTGCCCAGCTGAACTAGGGGGACCTTCTCTCCGGGTAAAAATGGACCTGCTGCAAATGGAATGACATTAGCTCTCTCTCTGGCTTATGTTTTCCTGCATAAGGAATCAACAATATAATGTTTGGTTTTATGTCAAATAGCAGCTACTATACCTGCTGCTGGTGGCGAAGGTTTTTTGCCCTCCTCCTCTTCATCGTCAAACTTGAGTACTGGACGGGACTCTGATGCCACAGCGACCAGCAACAGTATGAAAATTGTAGTTCGTAGCAAATTCATCTTTCTGTTTCCAACGATATGTACTGTCAAGTGAGTAAGAGATTACAAAGGTATGGTCTTCTATTTATACCAGCTAGTACAGGCGCTAGTAGTTAGAATTGCAACCAATTAAGTTGTTCTATACAATGTGTTCATCTTTACATGATCGACGTATTCGCTGGTATCAGTTGCATCAGTACTCCAAGCATCTTTGCATGATGTTCATGCTTTCCACATGAAGATAAATACTGCCCGATCTGGCGCCAGGAGGAATCATTGGTTTCACGTGCTTGGCTGTGTTGTTTAGGTTATTTTCTTTTAAGTTTGTACGGCCTAATTAGTCGTGGCATTCAGACTGTAGATTTGACGTTATATCAAGAAAATTCCTGCGTGCTCTATCCTTGTAATGCGTGCATGGTTGCAGCGGCTGATAAGTCGAAAATGTATCTACTTTTGTGATTCGTGAGCTTGATTTTTTTCATCTGCAAGTGTGCAAGGAATCAATTTTATACTATACTATAATATATACTGACAATTCGTGGCAAATTTCCAAAGACAACGGTGGACATTGTGACTCACATTATGGACACGGACCGACATCCATATTTGTGACGTGCCTCCCACATCGAAAATTAAGCTCTATGTTTGTAGGCGATTAGCCTTGTCGAATGTATGCGATGCGATGCAATGTTCTAGTGTGGCTACATAGCTGACATATACATAGCAATTGACACATCAGGATTAATTGTGACGTCGAAAACAAAACCCAACTAGCAAGTGAAAGCCTTTTCTACTTGCAGGAGATGCCGCAGCATTGAAGGTTAGCCGTCCCTCCAAAGTAAGCAGACAGCTTACCGTCCATGGGCTCAAACATGTTCACCTTGTAGCAGTCGGAGCTGAGGTTGGAATCTACATTTTGTGGCCTACGCCAGATCTCGCCGATGTCCATCACCTCCAAGCCATGGACGTAGGCACTCAGGCCCCAACCATCCGCCGGAGGATGGCCGCTCCCCATTTCGGTCGTCGTATACCTATTACCTATGTTCTTGTTCCAGAGTTGGCCGCCCCA
This sequence comes from Poa pratensis, assembly GCA_947311845.1. Taxonomy (NCBI): domain Eukaryota; kingdom Viridiplantae; phylum Streptophyta; class Magnoliopsida; order Poales; family Poaceae; genus Poa; species Poa pratensis. Next base: position 85,703,459 of record CAMZMU010000039.1, read on the forward strand.
AAATGCCGCCACACCACTCCCAAACTGGGGAAGCTGCTCCGGTGGCCAGTACCCCATCAATCTGTCCCCGTACATCACACACCATCTCCCAGTTTTTTCGTCCTGGTAGCTAGCTTGTGTTAGTGAATCCACATGAGCAGAATCAGGGAAAAAAGTAGATTCACAAGAATATACGAAGTTTTATTAAATGCACTATCACGAAATTTAAGATTGCAATGCATTTCGTTTGAGAAATGGGCACTATCTTAATGCATCAAGGTTGCACTCTTATCTAGGAGGTTGAGGAAAAAATCCATTTTTTTAAAAGTTTAAGAAGTGGACATTTAGGATGTTCTGTCCTTCTGGAGTCCATAATATTCAGTGTTGTTTTCATATCAATTATTGATTACATTTTCTAAGAAAATATTATGACTCAGATAAGTAGTCCATCTTGAAAATTCATGTAATTACACAAATTAAAAAATCCACATAAGTAAATTCGTTAGGATCATAATTCTTCAACATGGTATAGCGAAGAACATTTGAGTAAAACTGGACTTTAGGCGGACAAATGGAGGGTCTCACTTAACAGTAATGTAAAAGAGCATTTTCATTAAAAAAACCGACTTTTTGTAAAGCTAGACATCGTTTTGTAACATTTGTATTCTTGCTATATCTAAAATAACGACTTATAGTCCAACTTAGATGATTAATTTTCCAGAGTCTCCAATACATAAACTACTTACTGCCCTTTTCTTCAACTTCTTTTGTTACCTGGTATAGTGTGAGCGAAATCTCATATTGTGTGTCAGAAAATCATGATAAAGGAGTTAAGGCTGCACCCAGTGCATACTCATTTGATATTTGAACAAACCCATTGCATTGTAGATTGAAGCAATCAATACCACGAGATGGATCCTGAACAATAAGTACCACAGGAGAAAAAAATTAGCACAATTATGTTTATCAAAGAAAACAACTAGTACAATTTTATCTCTCTTGTGTTCGTAAACATAAATGCAACACCATACCAAAGTATGCATGATATGTTGATACAGACTACTACTATACATTTTTGTTGTGATTCTAAAGGGGCAACTACATGTTTTTGGAAACATGCAAAAACATGCTGCAGTAGAAATATATGCTTGCCATTAGTTTAATAATAATTAGCAAACCGGTTCTTGGCTTGGGTAATGAGTTTGCACATTAAGTTATGAATACACAAGGCAGAATTGCACGTAGTATATGGTTGGATAATAATGTATAGACGAAGAGAGTTGTGGATGTACCACACTGCGAACAAACAGTCTCGTTTCACCACCATCCTCGTATAAAGTTGGACTGACCTAAAAACATTAACACATAGGTTTTCAACTTTTTTCGCTTTCCAAACAAAAGAGGGTGATAATAATCAAAAGTAAGAACTTGATGCCAAGTATATTACCATCCAACCATACTGAATGTATGACCCATTTTCACTGTAGATATTAATTGAACTGCTGCTCCACTCATTTGGCTCAACATATATTGACCAGATATTTATGTCCGCTCTTGCTCCGTATATAGTTTCGTATGTTTCAATTCCAGCAAACTAATAGTAAAAAACAACTGCATTAACATGTAACTTTATCCCTTTTTTTAACTCAGACATGTAACTTTATCCAAGATGGCGCAAATTGTTGTACTATGAGCACACCCACCTCTGTTTTGCATGCGGTGAGCTGTCCCTCATCTAGCTTGGCATTATATTTCCATGTCATCCATCTAACAGGTATTGTGCCAATCGGACAATTCCCACTCTTTTGCCATAATTGATGGACCAGCGCGTTTGTGGATGCATTGGTTTTATTGATCATATTAGATTGATGTGGTTGCATCTGCTACAAAAACAAACACAAACACATACATTTAGGTTGCCTTCAATGACGGAAATGTTGTTTTTTTGCCATAAAATGAATTATGTTTTCTAACTACTTTAAACTTTTGTACTTCTATATAAAAAACATTGATACTACGCCATTTGTTAATCATATTGAGACAGATTAGAACATTTAAGTGCTACTACTTGTGTTCTGTAAAATAACTAAACTAGAAGTGTTACCTCAAATGTTGTGTGCTTATCGATAACCACATCCTCAAGAGAGGGTTGTCTCTGGATATCAACACACTCGATTATATCACCATCTTCACTCTAACAATATAATAGGACAAAATGCCTTGGTAAGTAAATTTAATAAAACAGAGTGAAGTTGAAATGTTAGAGTAAATTGGACACACACCTTTATAATTTTAGTAATTTTCTGCGACGACTCATTGGTTCTGATTAATAAAAGCAAAAACAACCAGATAAACATGACCAAATTTCTCGAGTATTGTTTCATCTCCCTCGCCTCCAAGTACCCTGGTGATTAATAAAAATATATCAGACACCGAAAATCTTACAAGGACAATAAATAAATAAAATAGATATAAAAAATAAAGGTGTTAAGGAAATTCAAGCAAAAAAGTAATTCATAGTATGATTAAATGAGCTAAACTGCCTCTAGGGAAACTCACAACACGATAATAGCATAGAACGCATGTGATGACAGAGTATGATAAAAATTATGAATAGGATAACTTCAACCAATTTAATAGGAATATGAATGTTTCAGGATATGGTACTTTGAAGATATCCGAAGAGAGGGAAATAACTAAATTTGCTTGTTAAATAATTTCAATACTGTAATCTGGCTTTCAAATGATACTGTATGAGTGAAGAATTTTGCAGTTTACAATTACTTGAGGTCATACGAATTTTGAAGTCCATAGTGCTATTAGTTTGTTTCTGAATTTATTCTACTCCTTTTTTAGTTGTTCCACTCAAATAATTTTATAGACTCCCAGTAAGTTGTGTTGGCAACAAGGACCAGTCAAAAAGGGCCAAAAGGATCCGTTTGTCAGCCTCTCATTAACTTAAGTAAATTTGAATTACATAATCAAGTAGTGACCAACTGTAGCTACTATACGCATTTTAGGTTTAAATTTGACATTCTGGCCAACAAAACAACATATTCAGTGGCTTACCAAATTGACCTATTTTTCTAAGAGAGTACGTGACAGGTTTTCATCTGTACATATCTATGCGATGCATATCTTTAGATGGTTAATTCATGTAGTGACCTTATGTGACCCATGAATTTTCATTTTTTTTGGCTGAATCCTTCACTTTAATAAATGAAATAAAGGTCATATGCATAGATTAATGCAGAGGCCGGGGCGTTGTTCCCTCCAGGAAAAAATTCTGAAGTATAAACATGTCTACTTCACATGAACGCACTATGTGCTAATTAGATCATTTAGTGTCAATGGGAATTATGCCACTCGTGGTTAAATAGTTACCGAATGAAACTGGTCACATTAGTGGCCTTGTCCATGTGAGTCAAATTTACTGAAATGCTTTTGGACAGGGAAGACGAACAGGAAAACACACCACTGCATGTAAAACCACATGTAGATACATTAATTTTCACCAAGAGCTTACTAGTACTGGGACAGGGTATGTCGATTAGATGGATAGCCGCCGGATATTTAATATAGTTAATGAGCTTTGCTGACATTGTGTAGTCTGCGTTTCGCTGCTAACTATCAACGTGCCGCACTGTTGTTAGGATCCTGGACTACTCGGTTACTGACATACGAGCAGTGCAAAAAGAAAATAGATCTATTAAAGATGACAAAACAGGACATGTAATTTTGCTCCTTTATCTCACCGTCAACTCAAAAATCTTGCTTGGGGATGACTGTGGCAGCAGAGAACACAAACCAGCTTGAACAACGGCAGCAGCAACGGGCTCCACGGCGACACAGACTCCGACTACAGAAAGAAATTTAGAAAGTAAGGTACACTAACATTAGGAATTTAGGATGGTTGTAGAATAGAAGGTACGAGACTCCACCAGAGCTCACCAGCTCTAACGAATTAAGTTGATGGCTGAGATCTAGATCCTTCCACGAAGTAACAGAGGGGGTGTTTCACTCGTATCTAGGAGGTTGAGGCATTATGTAACTTAAGCCGATGACTCATGTTATTTGAGCCGAAGGGGAGGCATAAACATAGCTGTTAGATGAAGCATGCCGTTTAAACATGTGCAATGAAATGCAAGGTGCTTATGCATGACTCATGAGTGTGGCCTCTCCTGGGCTGGCAACGGCAGGGCAGCGGAGCTCGCATGCTTGGACCAAGGTTTGGGCAACCAGGCGATAAATCTGGTTACCGCGCGGTAACCAGATTTCATGAGCACCCTCAGTAAACATACATACCAAGGAAAAAGTACCGAGATTTTTATTGAAAATTTTGAATTTAAATGCTCAAATATATATAAATAACTTTTATATCTTATTTGAGAAACAAGAACACATGGAACAGTTGTAGCGTCGTGCATGTCAAGCTTTTGTCTCCGGTTCTGCTCCCGCTCCAAGTTATTTTTCATTTTTGAGGATTAATTCTCAGTACGAGATTAACATTTATACACCAAAGCTAAAATGTTAAAAACATCAAAGCCAAAATGGTAAAAACAGGAGACTGGGTCTAGAACTCGCGACCTGCGAACGACATTCACGAAGGCAATGGCACCATACCACTACCTTGCAACAACGTTGTTGTATGGAGAGTTTTACATCTAATTAACGCTCAGAGAGAATTCCTTATTTGACACTGGCTTAAAATTCCCCTCCCTATTTGGCCGTGGACAAAAAAATCTTCCCAATTTGACATCTAAATTTCATTTCTTTCCTAATATGACACTCTCGTGCATTTTGACCACTAACGGTGTTAAGTAGGAACGTGAAAAGACGGTTTTGCCCCCGATAAATTATGTGACAGAAAAACTCTCTACAAGTGCTCTAACATTAACGCAAGCAATATTTTCAGTCCAGTATTACATTACATTTTGCACTGCTAGAATTTGTTTATTTGAGATTGCACGATGGAAATTGACCATGCTTTTCGTCTCTCCTTCTCACGTTACAAGCCCATGTAATACAAGTCCAGAATGAAGATTTTGGGGAATTATCATTCAGAGCTGCTGCGACACATGCATACATGGCAGCAACAATTATGAAATATAAAGAAGAGAAAAATGCATAACAATTGAAATAAACTAGTTAGAGGTCATCTCGGTTTTCATGTAACAATTTGCTGTAATTTCCAACAATTTGCTGTAATTTCCAAGTTTTGGCTATGGTGAGAAAGCAACTAGTTAGAAGTCATCTCGTTTTTCATGTAATCATTCGCATAAATGTAAAATGGCTAACCTTGGTGGAAAACACATCCTTGTTGGTGCTCCATCCATGCAAAGGCACAATGGCTGACTCAGTTGCTTTGGTTGTCTTTATCTTCTTCTTTGTGGTTCTCTACATGACAATTAGGAAAAGTAGTAAACATGTATAGCTGGTTACAGAATAAAGAACAAGAAAGATTAAATGATGCCCATAGTGTACAGAATACTTCCACAACCTTTGTCTTGGAGAATTTCTCAAACATAGACATCAACTCTTGATCAACTCTTTGGATCCATCCTGTAAATGGAACATAGATATACACATAAGCATTGCTACTGGCTATCTAGAAGCAATCTAATTTTTAGAAAAAATCTCTTCTTTTCGAGCCTTTTTCTGGTTGCCAAGAAATCTAATTTTCAGCAAATTACTCCTGCATTTTGAAGCAAACGAGCAGATGAAACTCACCCTCCCAGATATGCCGAGGAAACTGCACCTGAGGCCGAACCAGTAGCCTCGCCGTCCGCATCCGTGCCCAACCCTGGAGCCAGTGGCGGAGCTTCATGGGGGCGAAATGGGCTGTCGCCCCCCAGCCCATGAAGATTCAGCCTAATATATACATGTATTTAGCCCACTTATCAACTGAAAATCAGACTAAAACCTTATACTTTAGCCCCCCCCCCCCCCCCCCCCCCCAGCCCATTTGCCCCCCCTGGAATTCAGCCCAAGCTCCGCCACTGCCTGGAGCCACGCCCATGGCAACACCATGGCCCGACCCAGCCGCTGAGCTCGCCGAAGGAAGCACCAGGCCGGGCCTAGGCCGCCCTCCACAGTCGAGCCTTGAACGCCACCGCCCGTGACCGCGCCGCCTGCTCCGGCCGACGCACCCGTGCCTGCGCCGCCCGTCGCATCAGTGCCCGCGCGACCAACTGTAACCGCCATTTGGTCTTCCCCCTAACGCCGCCACCGGACCCCCCCCCCCCCCCCCCCCCCCCCGCCGTCCTAGCTAGGTTTCACTGTCTGCGTGCGAATTATTTTCCCTAGCTCCGTTGGAATTTCTCCATCCCCTAACTTTGTTGAATTAATCCAATGGATGGAATTATTTTCCCTAGCTCCGTTGGAATTTCAGAAAGCAATTAAACTTTCCGAGAAGATGTTATAACTTTTGTCAATCTTGTTCAATTATTAAAACATATTAATTTTGGTTGGGGAGATTTTGTAAAATCCAAATTAAATTTGTTTCAATCATTTAGATCTGAGAAACAGCTAAAATAGGCATCCAACCATGTTTGAATTACTTAACCTAGGGAATAATATGAATTTAGCAAATATGGACGATCATTTTATCATGTCCCAATTGACACTTATGGTATTATTTGAATGTTGGAACCCTTTTAAAAAAGTATCCAACGCATGTTTTAATTTCCAAAGAGGAGGAAATATTATGACAGTTACAAACAAGTGTGTGGAACAAAATATGTCGTGGTGTTTGAACCATATATATTATGTTTGTCGAAAAAAACATTTGGATATTCCAAAATAATTTAGGATTTAGTAAATCACATAACTTATTTTTGGGGATTTATCAAAATTGTTTCTATAGGATTATACCTCGTCCGTTCCAAAAGAGAGCATGGCGGTCGTTTTAGGAAATGGGGTTGTGTTTTGTGAGAGTAGCTAGCTAGCGGAGATGCACTAAAGTGTGAAATAGCAAAGGACGGTGGTAGCTGAACACACCTTGACCGACCTTTTTTGCATTCAGTCCTTTCATTACACGCATTTCGTATGCTTGATTGCAGAGCTGAACAGTGTGAGACGTAAATCCCTGTCCAAACGAATTACCAGGAGAACCTAGCTATACCTTGCTTGGGCTTTATAAATAAATCTACCTCTTCAACCTCTATCGCAAACGTCTATCCCAAAATTTACCAAGCAATGCAGCAGCAGCGGCTCATGTGTGTCCTCCTCCTGCTGCTGCTGCTATGCCACAGCTCGTCACCACCCAGCAGCAGACCCAGGCGCAGCAGCCACCGGCATGCGTCCCTATCGTAGATGGTGCGCCTTGTGTAGGTAATATATACTCTGGTGAAGCTAAGTCTTGGTCGTGTAATGATTCAGCACTTAATTTGTTTCCCACCAAAAATGCAGTCCAGACCGCGGGGATCACTACTCCACCATCTCCTCGTCTTGGCGCCCGAAGCGCGGGCTTCCGACTACCCCGACGCCCCTCGACCATGAGCCAATGCGGCCTCCTTCCCCTCCGCCACCACCGCCACCGCCGAGCTGTGCCTCCACAAGCCGTTCGTCGCTGCTTGTTATGAAATTGACTCATGTTTTCGCGGTTTATTGTCTCATTGAGTTGACAGTACTTTTACCGATGCGGGCGAGATAAATCGAAAGGGACTTCTAGGTGAGAAATATAATCAAGACCGAGTTGTGCAAAAAGATGTCTCTGTTGGCCTATTGAGAACTTCCTGATGTGCTAACTCGAGTAAGAGATATCCAAAAATACTTAGAAATTTGTGGAAGATTATTTTAAAAAATAGTAGAATTTGCCATTGATATGGGATGGCACCAAGTAATGAACGCCAGCACTGTATATTGATCTTCGCCGGCACATTCAATGGCCCCACGGTTTTCCACACAGGTAGATCTCCGGTGTACCAACCGCGCTAGTGCACCTTAACTTGTCCCTGTCCCCGTGCCGATGATCCCATTCGGCATAGTATAGCAAGACTTCACGAGAGTGGACTTTTGGCTCCCAAACTACATGAAGCTCGTTATTTTGAAAAAATCAAAAGTCATATTTTTGAGTTTCCACAAATCGCGCAAAAAATCACAGGTGTAGATAGTCTCGAGACACACAAGCGTGAATTTTTTGACTTCAAATTCGTTGTATTTTGGGCTGTGCAAAAAAGACAAATTATTACAGATTTCAAAAAATTTGAATCCGGGTATTTAGATCCGGAAATTTGTCTTTTAGATCTAGCCTAGAATAATTCGAATTTGGATTGGAAACTTGCTACGATTGTAGATCTGCATATTATCTACATCCGGAATTTTTGTCACGATTTATGGAAACTTAAAAATGTTGATTTCGATTTTTTTTTAAAACGAGCTCCATGTTGACGGAAAAGGCAGTGAGCACTGCTTTTCATTTATGATCATAAGAGAGAGGACTAGTATCAGTTTTTACAACATGCGGCACAAAGCCTGAGCTCCATATGTAGCTCAAGATCTAAAAGAGGTTTTCGAAAACTTCACTGAGAAGATGCATGTCTTCGTAAAATGCCAGGATACAACATGCCTCTTACCAATGGTACGTTCAGTATATAATGCGCATCAATTGGCCAGAACACCTCCCTAATCAGTTGCTCGTCCCAAGTCTCTAACTCTTGATCAATAAGTTCATCCACGTACATAAGATATTCTCCCTCCTCGGGGCACGGCGTTTCGGGTCACGCGTGCAGATGCATTCATTGTGTACAGATTTTGAAAAGGTTTTCAAAATATCAAAAAATTCTAAAAATAAATTCGGACATACATAAGGATATTTTATGTTAGCACAAAAAAATTCACGGAAAAAAAAATATTTCTTGTGACCTGTGGAAAAAGACAAAAAATGTCTCGTACAAAGTCATTTTAGAGCGTCCGTATTTGTTTTTTTTCACAGGTCACAAAAAATATCTTCTTTCGCGAAACTTTTTATGCAACATAAAATATATTGAAGTATATCTAAAAAAATTATTTTTATTAATTTTCCATTTTGAAAATTGTTTTTTAATCTGTAGGCACATCTGCGACCACAACCCGATATGGATTTCGGCCCTCCTTGTCGCAATCTTCCTATTTAGACTAGTTGGAATCCGTGGTTCATTCCAGATACTTATTTTTAGCCATCCCCCACTCTCCAGATGTGGCCTCTTTTGAATGTTTGAATGCCCGCCCAAATACTCTGCCACGTATAGGAACTTCCCTTTTTGAGAACACAATTCAACAAATCACCGGAAGGGAAGTAATTAGCTGTAAGGACTGAGGCACATATTGAATCTGGTTCCAAAAGCAATCTCCAGCATAGCCAAATTAAAACACTCGAGGTCCTGAACCTGAACCCCATCCCACCTTGCTTCTTGGCCACACACACTTAGGCGCAATCTTGTTTAGACAGATGTGGAAGGAATATGGGACGTATCAGTCTTGCGATGCCCATTATGGATAGATAACGGCCTGGACATAGACATACGTGCCCTCGTCTCCTCCTCTCGTTCGTCACCCAGACCCAGCTACTAGCTAGCTACAGCGGTCGCCCCACTTGCTCCTTGTCTGAATCTCGCTCGATCTCTTGGCAATCTTTATCCACAAGCCCAGAGGCTGCTGCTGAGAGGAGTGTACGCATTTGCTACGTATCCATGTAGTACTAGCATCCTTGAATGGTTCTGGAGCCAAAGTTGGAATGATCTACTTCTTGTCGAGATAGGAGCAACAAGTTTAGATAGGGATGGAATTGTGCTAAATTAGCACGGGATCACAATTAGTTTTACAGTGTAGCAGGTGAGATTCAGTTATGTTATCCGGATCGCAAAATTGGTGGCAGGATGTGGTTCAGTTACTACACACTACAACAGGGTGTTATTCAGAGTGACAAGAGTGTAATTCAGAATAGTACAGAATAACCTCAGGTCCTGTCAGCAAACAGTGTGGTAAAATTCAGAGTGCCTTGTTGGATAATTTCACTCGGATGCCGAAGGGGATGGCAGGATATAATTCAGTTAGTATTACACTGCGGCAGCTGTAAAATTCAGAAGCACAAAGACCTTCTATAATGGTGTACACAATAATTTTAGCATCTCTACTTCACTGCCTGTCAAGTGTCAAGAAGCAACAACCTGATGCTCCGTGCTAACATTCAGTAGGTAAAAATATTCAATTCCAAGTTTCCATATTTGATTTCAGATTGTGATTCGCCCAAAATGGGGGCAGGATGTGCAGTTATTACAGTGGCAGTATACAGGCATAACCCAGAGTGACACACACACTCTCTCTGTTCTTCTTCTTATCGCTAGTGGAGTACAAGAGAGCTTCAGATTTAGCTCCCCACGTTAATCTTCATTTTCATCATACGAATTATACGCCCAACCTTGATCTATCGATGGACACACACCTATACTGACTGATGGACTGATTACAGGTTACAATTACAGCATGAGCAGGAACACGCACAAAGACAGAGCATTCTCTTGACCGAATGAATCTGACGGAGTCTTGTAGTATCACGAGTTCTCGTTACTGATGGTTGTACTGGTGGTAGGACGACACGGCGTGGCCGTGGCCGCCGCCGTATCCATTGTAGACGGCGTGGCCGCTGTGCTGCTGCTGGTGGTAGTACCCAGCATGGCCGCCCATGGTCATGGGCGCCGGGTGGTGGTAGACGGCGGGCGGCATGGGTGCCGGCCGTGCGGCGGGCACGGGGGTGGAGGCGAAGATGTTGTCGTCGGACGGCGATGCGCGGTGGTCGCTGTTGGTGTTGGATGAGCGGCCGACGTACTGTCTGTACTTCTGGAGGTGGCTGGCGACGTTCTCGCGGGTGAGGCCGTCGACGTTCATGAGCTGCATGATGGTCTTGGGCACGGCCGCCTTGATCCCCAGGTGCGCCACCACGTCCACGAACCGCTTGTGCAGCTGCGGCGTCCACACCAGCCGCGCCCGCTTCGCCGCCCCGGACTTGTCGCCGGCGGACTCCGCCGTGCCGTTGGTATCCTGGTTGGACGCCGCCGACCCGGGGAAGGACGGGAAGGACCCGCCGCCGCCGCCGCTGTTGGGGCCGGAGGGGGACGATGATTTTGAGGAGCGGAGGCGGGAGACGGTGGCGGAGGAGGCGCGGTGCACGTCGAGGAGAGTTCGCCCGGGCTCCGGCGGGATGCGGAACGCCGCGGCGAGCCCCGGCGGGACCAGCGGCTGCGAGAGCGGCGTCAGCTCGTCGCTCCCCGGCAGCCCGGCCTCCCACTCCGCCACCCTCCCCTCGTACGCATCGTCGCCGCCCCCGGCCCCGCCGAGGAAGTCAAAATCGTACCCGCCGGAGGCCTCCTTCCCCATGGATGGACGGGCGGATGGATGGATCCCCAATCAATCGATGAATGAGAAAACGAGAAAAAGATCGGACTTTTACCCCGCCGATCCGATCGTGCGATCAGCAGGCCGTGCCGCGCCACCTGAGCACCATCTAAGTACCTAGCTATCTCCGGCAGCTCGGCCGGCGGCGGTGGTGGATGAGGATCGGCGAGGGAGCTGGATTGCAGAAAAAAGAAGAGATATTTTTGTGAGGTGAGGTGAAGAAGAGATTTATTTAATAATGGGCGGAAAGTGCAGATCGGGACGGCCACGTGGACCGCTCACCAAGATATTTTTGATACGCTTTTCTACATCCGGCCGTCCGTGCCCACCGCTTTCTCGTGGCACGATCGTGATTCTGGCGGCCTTTCCGGGGCGGTCTCGTGGGTGATGTGGATATTTCATCGAGATTCGGATTTGCCTGATTGCAAGGCCACGTCGACGTAGAAGAACAAGAACGCTTTTTCTATTTGCGATTCCATGGTGGTGCGGCGTCGCTCTCCGGCGGCCACATCCTTTTGCGCGGTCAAACTCACACACCTCCATGAGCAAGAAAAGCGATTCTCTTTTGCTACCGCGCGCATTTTTCATAGAATCAAATCTTTGTATATGTGCGGGGTTGATTTTTTCCCCTTAATAGTGCATATTGATGTTGTTGGTGTGCATTTTTATGAGGTTGTATCTTTGTTTCCAGACAGTAACGCGAAATGCCCGTGATTCACTTTTTCGGATATCTTTCCCTCCGAATCAATTTCTTTTTTGTAGGACAAGTTGCCTTCAATGGGGTATACATACTTTGCCCCTTTTTTTCTGTGGTGATGTATGATATTTTTGTGTTTGTGGATCAATGTACACTGTTTGAGGCTAGAATACAACTAAACGAAAAACCGTATTGCATGATTTGGACTTCACATACCCGTGAGTGAGGGACCTGGATGGTCAATTTGAATTATAAAAGTATTATCATAAGTTCTTTTATTTGTTGTGTTTTTTGTACAATTCAGAATATTTTGCACATTTATGTAGTTTCACCCATTTTGTGTTATTTGTTTTCTCTATTTTAGTTTCTTTTATGTAATTTATTTCAACCATTATTGATGTGTTAGTTTTGTATTTTCTACTATGCTTTTTTTTGCATTTTACTTTTTTTCTCTTATTATGCAATTGCGCTTTACTAGCAAAGACATGTCAAAGTGAGAGAAACTTCCGAAACTTGTGAGAGCATCTCTAGCAGACCCTTAAAATGGGTGAAACTTTATTTTCCCCGCGGCTACGGGCAAGGGCCATTTTCTGGGCCAGACCAGACCCTCTATGAAGGCCCAAACCCAAATATGTTTTACGGTGCCCTGGCAACTCGAACCCCTAGACTATAATAATACCGCGCGAAGGGCTCGATGCAGGCCACGACCTGAGCCCTTCCGCGGCCGCCCACCAAATCACCCACCCGCACTCGCCTCTGGGGACCGAATCCGTCGCCACCTACATATCCGGCACCTCCGCACCACCATTTGGCCGCGTGGTGCCTCAATCGGACGTGGGGCGCCCAGGTCGGCTGTTCCCCGACCCCGTGCGGCGACGAGGACAGCAACAACTCTGACAAGGAGCGGAAGAGGCTGTTTCTTTTGCCGGCGAACTTCGATGATCATGTTCTGTTCCCGTGAATGCAAAAAAAAAATTAAATTTTCAGTTTGCTTTATCGTTTTTGTTCTGCATGACGCATATGGAGTCTCTAAAAGCGGAAAAAACGAGCTGTAAACTAGCTATACAGTCGCACGAGATAAGGGGTCTGCTAGAGATGCTCCGATGATACGCGCTCTTCACAAATCCATTGTTATTTAGAGTTGTCTTTAAACTTGTATTTATATCCTCGCATGCGGGCACCGCGCGGCGTCTCTCCTGTTATGTACACGCGTGTCTGCGTTAATTTGCTCCTGTCGCGCTGTAATTGTACAGAGGCTAGTCCCGGTTCAGCAAACACTATCATGTCAGGAATGAAGTCGTCGTACTGTAAAAGACCAGGAATTCTCAAAAAAAAAAAAAAAAAAAAAGGAATGAAGTCGTCGCCCCTTTAATTTTCTGGAGTAGAGACCATCCTGACGCATAAGCTGATCTTGCATCCTCTGGATGTCTAGATAAAGATTGGGAGAAGATTAATTGGAGAGAAGGAGAGGAGCGGTGAAGGTAGTGGAGTGTGTTTGGTGACTTGTTCGTGTCTCTACCCGTGCTGTACTGCACCTGTATTTCTCACAAGATTGTCCGGTTTCTGTGCTGGATCTTCTTTCCTCTTCTGAGAAAAACAGCAGCCAAACAAATTAAAAGGTCGCTCCTCCATCTTTTGGCCGGTTTGGCTTGCTGCGTGCTGTAGCCAGGACGCCGGAGATTTTACCAGGACTGGCGACGGCTCACAATCGTGGTCCGGTGGCACCATCGTGGTTCCAGCCCGGTTTCCGAGGAGGTCTTCTGGTGATGTGGACTGGGAGATATTTCATCAAGATTCGGATTGGTCTGATCACGCGGTCCTCGAAATAGGATTTCGTCCCGTTTTATAAATAACACCACACGGCCAAATCGATACAAATTGATGGTTCAACCCTCTACCGAGCAGATTAAATATATTAAAAAACAAAAGATAATAGGCACAGCCCCGAGACTACTAACTAGATAGACACCACTCCTTCTGAGTAAACCACTAGACATCATAGCAAGGAGCACACAACTGTCACTAGACAGGACCCACGAGATCCCCCCACACCAGAGCCGATGGAGCTACTATACATGATCTATGCTTTACGTGGCCATAAATTTCCGAGCTCCACGACGAAGCCCCAAGAGTGTGTCCATCGTCGGACCGAAGCGGTCAAAAGATTTCAACTAAAACCATGGCGTGAGGGGTGACCACATCAACACCCTCAAGAAGGTCACGACACACGCGCACACCATCATCGGCAACCGTTGATCGTCGGTGGCGCTGAAGCGCTGGGCTTTCACCCTAAATCACACCGTGTCACAACTAGGTACCATGGTACTCGCACTACAACCATGATTGACCACCAAAACTTGATCCGGGAGCCGCTATTGTTGAAACACCGCCAACACCAGGTTTCCCCCGCCACCCGCTCTCGTCATCCACATAACTAAACATAGAGCTTGAGCTATCGCACTTTCGGATATCGTTCCCTTGGAATCTATTTCACTTTTATTGAGGACAAGTTGCGTTATATGGAATAAATTTGCACCTTTTTTATGCGGTGATATAGGATATTTTATTTCGTGAGATAAATGCATGTAGGGCTTGTGATCGAAATATGTCTTAGCGGAACATCTTGCTACAAGCTGAAAGTAAATCAATTTGGACCTCATATACCACTAGGGAGGGACTTAAAACTTAAATACGTATTTTTATAATATTATAGGTAGTTATTTTCTTTCCTGGCACAGCTTTTATTCTGAATCGCTAAACGCTAGAAACCTAAAAATTGAAAGGCTGAAACGTAGAAGGCTGAACTCTTATAGTAACATTTTGTCTATTTCTGTTCAATTCGGACTCTTTTTGCACTTTCGTAGTTTCACCCATTTATTGTAATATTTTTGTCCACTTTTTATTTTGTGTTATGTATGTCTTTTTTGCTACTATGCATTTTTTTTCGCGATTTCCTTTCTTCTCTTCTTCTGCAATTGCGCTTCATTGGGAAGACATCAAAGTGGCAGAATCTATTATTATTAGAGTTGTCTTTTAACTTTTAGTTATATCTTCGCGTGAGACTTGATTGCAATCTGATATGTGAATAAAAGGCTAAAATGCAAAGTTACTAGTCTGCTTGGCATGCCATTATTAATTAGAGTTTCTTTGAACTTTTAATTATATCCTCGCGTGATGACTTTGTTGTAGTCTGATATGTGAATAAAAGCCTAAAATGCAAAGTTACTGGCTTAGCTTGCGACATCAGCATCATTCAATCAGCTAGCTGGCTTTGATTTCCACACATCTCCTAGGCAAGATAATGGACATGAATTGCTGGTGGTTTCTAACCTGATGTACCAAACAAATCATCGGTGGCAAGTTTACGTGCTAAAAGTGCAATTTACTTCGTTGTTTAGAACTCGCCATACTTTGGTGCACGAAGGGTCCTCTCAACGAATGTCCACACGTCGCTGCCCGGACGCAGGAGGGCCGCCCGGAACCTGGCATCGTTGCCCACGATCAAGATGTTGTACAGGAAGGTTGTGCCATCGCCGTAGATGACACCATGGGGACTCTCCTCCTCCCACCTGGCGACGACGACGTCGCTCGGAAAGACAGGCAGGTGGGTGAGTTCTCCGGTGAGAGGGTCGTGGAGGGTAGGTCGGTGGTGTTCCATGGTAAGGTATCGGAGGGCTGTGCCGTCGGCGCCTGACACCCAATTCTGAGCTGCCACCGCCGGCGGCGGCGTCACATGGTAACTGGACTTGGAGAAGATGCATCTGAACCTAGGTGGGTGGACTCTCTGTCGGCCGGCGGCGCAAGGAGCCATGGCAGGAACGTCCGGGACAGCGGTCGTGGGAGGCGTGCCAGTGCTTGCATACGGCATGGAAGTAGACAAATTGGGCGGGCGCGCAGACGTGGCTGGAGATCTCGCGGAGGATGTCCGCCGAGACGTCGGACCACGGCTTCCAGTCCATGGCTATGTAAATTAGGTGTTTATTTTGTCGGCGAACTTCGATGATCATGTTCTCGCTTTACCGTTTTTTGTTCTGCGCGACGCATTTGGAGTCTCTAAAAGCGGGGAAAAACAAACGTTAAACTAGTTATACAGTGCCACGAAATAAGGGGTCTAAAGTTTTACTAAAAACATTCTTGTTTCTACAGTGTTTGGAGTTTTGAATGATCAAAACATTCTTGTTTCTACAGTGTTTACAGCAGGAATCAATTCGCTTTCCTTTTGAAGGAATTTAACTGGTGAAAGACTTGTAGAATGGAGGAAGTTAGTGAACATTTGCTCTGAAGTGAGATTGTCAGAGGAAGATGATAAGCTTGTCTGGCTATTATCTGCTTCTAAACAATTCTCAGTGAAATCATTTTATCTAGCAATGCAGTCGATGGAAAATGTTCCATACAAGTTCTGGTGGAAAATAAAAATTCCACTTAGAATTAAAACCTTTTTGTGGTTGATCTTGAAGAAAAGTATCTTGACAAGGGATGTTGTGAAATCATGTGTGATGTGCAACATTGGCAAGTGCTAAGTAGAACATTGATATGGATACATTGGGTGATATGGATACTTGTGTGGTGTGAGTTGTGTAGAACTTACCCTGAGTCAAGTCGTGGACTTGTGCTCGTACTGGTTATTTGTTGTGATCACTTTCAGGTGTTGCCGAGCTGAAAGAACGTGGTCGATGACGGAATCGAGGATGAGGCTTGGGAGAAACTGAGGTCGAGGGATCAAGGTCATGCGAGGCGTTCGTGCGAAGGAACAATGAAAGTGAAGGATACGATGATCCGGTAGGGCACCGGTTTGTCGTACATGGCTTGTACCGGAGATGTACGGTACTGAAGATGATACTCGACATGTTGGTCGAGTTCCGAGATTCGGAAGACGTCACGAGGTGCGGGAAGGTCGCGAGAAAAAACTGTGGAGAAAATGGTGGCTGTCTATCGCCAGGCTAATGCTAAGAAGAGCATTTATATTTAGTGCATGCATGCGATTTGTCTCATGTGAGCAGTTCGTGCATGTAAGCTAGCATGCATACGTGCATATGCATGTGCTAGTCATCGATCGTGAGTGTGCTAGTGCTGGTCCAGGATGGATCGCATGCATGTGCGTCAGTTTGAGCAGTTCATGGCAGACATACGCAGTGAGCAGGGCAGCAGGCGCGCGAGGCTGCCAGCGCGAGGCAGGAGGCGCGCGAATCGCCCGAGGACAGACCGTCTCTGTGGTCGAGCGGATGGATTCGGACGGTCCGACGCTGAGAAAAGAAAATCTGCGCCAGCCGCCGTTCTGTTTTAGGATTCGTTTTAGGGTTGCCTAGCTCTTTAAATAGAAGGGCATAGCCTAGATTTTGAGCGTGTCTCAGGAGAGAGGAACTCAGATTTAGATCTATAATTATTTGGATAGTTCTTGGATACTGGCACGCATCTTTTGTAATCGATCGACATCGTGGCAATAAAGTGATCTTTGGCGGTGTCATCTCTGAACTTCTCTAATCTCGGTGAAATCTCTATGTTAGATCTTTCTAATATTTTGCTGCAGGTTTTTCACGAGATTAAGGGAAGTTTGTGGTGCGATTAATCTATATTTCTTGCTAATTCTCGAAATTAGATCTAGATTGATTTTCGCAGTTTTCTGTCAGCTGTTACTGTTTTGATCATATCTTTAGATTCGTAACTCCGATCGAGCTGATTCTTGTTGCGTTGGTTAGATAATTTTCATACCTTTCATTAGAGTACTCATACGCAATATTTGGTTCAGCACATCTTGAGATACGTCTGTTTTAGCATCACGAATAGATTAGGGTTTCAGGGTTTGAAATTTGGGAAAAGTTGTAATTTGCTTCCGCGCAATCATTCACCCCCCCTCTGATTGCCTATCTCAATCTCTCAGATGTTTTACTAAAAAGAGGTGGTACTTGCGAAAAAAGTTGTCTAATCTGTGGACAGGATGAAAGCATAGATCACCTCTTTTTACACTGTCCTTTAGCTAGATATGTTTGGAATGTTGTAAGTTTGGCAACAGGTATGAAATGCCAGTTTACAAATGTACAACATTGTCTGACCAATTGGCTTGATGGTTTTGAGAAAAAACAGATGAAAAAAGTTTCGGTTGGGGTAGCAGCTGTTTTCTGGGGGTTATGGAAAGCTAGGAATCTTGCTTGTTTCGAAAGTAAATGGCCTAATGAACCAGTGGAAGTGATACATAAAATAGGATACTGGATTGATTGGTGGGCAAAATTGCAGGGGTCGGAGGACGCAAAAATGGAGCTACAGGTGGCCGCAAAGCTGCTGGTGCGGGTCGCTGATGAAGCATTCCGAAGTACTCGAGGCTGGGCGACATGGTGGCCAAGACTGGGAGGATAATTGCTCGCCGCTGGGGTTTAGCCGTGTAGTTTTGCTTCTCATTATGTTCGCTAAATTTAGCGTTGAGAACTCTGGTTGCTGTGTTGTTACTTTCTATCCCTGGATGTTGGGTTTGTTTCGTTTTTGGTGGTGGCCGTGTTGTGGTGGATAATGTAATAAATGGTTTCTATAAATGAAATCGGGAGGGCCTTTGTTTCAAAAAAAAAATGAAATAAGGGGTCCGCTAGAGATGCTCTGGTGATATGCGCCCTTCACAAATCCATTGTTATTTAGAATCGTCTTTAAACTTGTATTTATATCCTCGCATGCGGGCGCGGTGCCTCCTCCTGTTAAGTTGCTCCTGTCACGCTGTAATTGTATGAAGACAGGAGACTAGTCCCTGTTCAACAAACACTATCACATGTCAGGAATGAAGTCGTCGCCCCTTTTCTGGAGTAGAGGACGTACCATCCTGACGCATAAGCTGATCTTGCTTTGGAGGCCGTCTGGATGTGTAGATAAAGATTGGGAGAAGATAAATAGGAGAGAACGAGAGGAGGAGACAAGGGCACGTACTCCACTCCTCCTAGATCGGAGAAGAGAGTGGACTGTGTTTTGGGGCGTGTTTGGTAGGTCACAACCAGCCCGCGCAGCCTTCGGAGACCTGTTTTCGGCCTGTTGCTTGCCTGGGTTGCATCGCGTTCCTACACAGCGCGAAGCTTAAAGCAGCCTCGGGCCAGGCCCAGGGGGAACGCTCGATTCGGCCGTTTCCGTGGAGCCGATGATTACAATGTGGCATGACATATGTGCAGGGAGGTGACTTGTATAGGGACCAAGAAGTGTGCACAATTCTAAATTGAACTTGTTCACACCTCTCAGCCCCTGTACAGAGTCATCTCCCTGTGATCTTTGCTTGCTATTTCTTATGAGGCAATCTTCTGTTCTTCTGCCTATGATGATATGTTCGACGTGTGTTAGATTATGTCAGCAGTAGACAGCCAGCAAAATTAAGAACTTTGCACAACTACTTGTGTCTTCTACTTCATTTTGATGGCTAGTCTGATGCTGCATAGTTGTCAAACACTGCTCAACTGAGGCATCATCTATTTTGTTGACTTGTGCTGCCTATGATGACTTGTTGTGCTGTGGTGCCTACAATGTCACGACCAGACAACCACCAAAATTAAGAACGATGCACAACCAATAGTGTGTTGTCCTTACTTTTGTTGGCTTGTCTGGTTGTGTAGGCCTTGCTCAACAGAACTGAGGCTACGTTATTGTGGCACATTTTACTTGTTGGCTTGTCTTCTTGTTTATATTTTGACACAAGTTGGCGATTTGTTTTGCAGTCAGAGAAGGGGAAGAATGTTGTTGACGACAATGGTGGCAGTGCTTCGAAGAGGAGGAAGGTCCCCGTCGGCCACTTCCACGAGGACGTGTCTCCAACCCACTTCTGCAAGGTGATCCGGGCACCTGGCTTGGACTTGCTGCCCATTCCTCCAGCGTTCCGTCATCACCTAGGAGAGATCCCTAAGGAGATCGTCCTGAAGACGAACACTGGCTACAACTGGTTGGTCACCGTCGTCGACCATAATGGACATGCGACGATTGACAACGGATGGGCACCTTTTGCCATGTGCCACGACATCCAAATCGGGGAACTCATCACCTTCAAGATGCTCAACCCAAAAGTCTATAGGGTCACCATCTTCAACACCGATGGCGTCGAGATCGTGAAGAAGTGTGATGAACACTCCCTGAACCTGTTTCTGGTACCTGTCACCCCTAAGGAATGAAATCCGTCTTTACCTGCCGTCAGTATGAACCTATGACTGTTATGCCTTGTTGTTAAGACTGATATATAAGTGTGCTGCTATGACTGTTATCGCATGTTGCTATGACTGCTACTAAGTTAAATAGTCTTGTCGCTATGATCCTATGAATGTGCTGTAGTAGTTTTTCTGTTTGAGTTCACCTATGCTGGTAAGGTCACCACTTCAGTACAAGCCTAGCTGCATGTAACCAAACGTCGTGCTTTGCAACCTAAGTGCAACATACAGTCGACCAAACAGCGCGTGCTACGAAATGCGATGGATGTACGGGGTTTAGGGTTTAGGGTTTATTGCGATGGATGTACGGCGAACGACGCAGTTCCGAGTTTATTGCAGGCCTGCATAAATTTCTCGATGTGGCTGAGGCAAACAAAGTGAATAATTTTATGCCTTGTCCATGTGAGAAGTGTCGGAACGTCAGGGAGTACTCTGACCCGAGAACCATTCAAGACCACGTGATTCGGAAAGGTTTCATGCCCAGCTATAATTGTTGGACCAAGCACGGAGAAAGAGGGGTTACGATGGAAGACAATGAAGAAGAGGAGGATGATGACAACTATCCTATGTTCCCTGAGGAATGCGGTGATACTGTTATGGAAGACGTTGAAGAAGAAAGAGGTGAACATCGGGCATCAGATGAGCCCGCTGATGGTCTTGGTGGGGTCATTTCTGATGCAAAGCGAGAATGCGATACAGAAAAGGAGAAGCTAAAGTTGGAGGCCATGCTTGAGGATCACAAAAAGTTGCTGTACCCAAACTGCGAAGATGGCAGCACAAAGCTCGGTACCACACTGGAACTGCTGAAATGGAAGGCAGAGACTGGTTGTTCTGACAAGGGATTTGAGAAGTTACTGAAAATAATGAAGCCGAAGCTTCCAAAGGATAACGAATTGCCCGAGACTACATACGAAGCAAAGAAGGCTATCTGCCCTCTAGGATTAGATGTGCAGAAGATACATGCATGCATTAATGACTGCATCCTGTACCGCGGTGAGTACGAGAACATGGATAAATGCCCGGTATGCAATGCACTGCGGTACAAGATAAGACAAGATGACCCTGGTGATGTTGAGGGCGATGACGAGCCCCCCCGGAAGAGGGTTCCTGCTAAGGTGATGTGGTATGCTCCTATAATACCACGGTTGAAACGTCTGTTCAGAAACAAAGAGCATGCCAGGTTGTTGCGATGGCACAAAGAAGAGCGTAAGAAAGACGGGAAGTTGAGACACCCCGCCGATGGGTCCCAGTGGAGAAAAATCGACAGAGAGTTCCCGACATTTTCAGATGACGCAAGGAACTTAAGATTTGGTCTAAGTACAGATGGCTTTAATCCTTTTGGGGAGCAGAGCTCCAGTCATAGCACTTGGCCCGTGACTCTATGTATCTACAACCTTCCTCCTTGGTTGTGCATGAAGCGGAAGTTCATTATGATGCCAGTGCTCATCCAAGGCCCGAAGCAACCCGGCAACGACATTGATGTGTACCTAAGGCCATTAGTTGATGAACTTTTGCAGTTGTGGTCCGAACCAGGTGTACGTGTGTGGGATGAGCACAAACAACAGGAATTTGACCTACGAGCGTTGCTGTTCGTAACCATCAATGATTGGCCTGCTCTTAGTAACATTTCAGGACAGTCAAACAAGGGATACAATGCATGCACGCACTGTTTAGATAAGACTGAAAGTATACATTTGGGAAACAAGAATGTGTACCTGGGGCATCGTCGATTTCTTCCGAACAGTCATGCCGTAAGAAAGCCCGGCAAGCATTTCAACGGTGAGGCAGATCGCCGGAAGAAGCCTAACCTCCCTGATGGTGATGTTATATATGACATGGTCAAGGATTTAGAAGTAATCTTTGGAAAGGGTCCTGGCAGTCTATCTGTTCCGAATGACGCTGACAACCACGTACCCATATGGAAGAAGTGCTCTATATTCTGGGAGCTACCCTATTGGAAAGTCCTAGAGGTCCGGTCTTCAATCGACGTGATGCACGTGACGAAGAATCTTTGCGTGAACCTGCTAGGCTTCCTGGGCGTGTATGGGAAGACAAAAGATACACCGGAAGCACGGGCAGACCAGCAACGTATGAAAGACCCATACAACAAGCAGACGGATAAAGGGCGTCAATACTTAAGCAGCTACGCTCTTACCAAAGCAGAGAAGGAAATCTTTTTTGAATGCCTGAGCAGTATCAAGGTCCCGGCTGGCTTCTCGTCAAATATAAAGGGAATAATAAATATGGCAGAGAAAAAATTCCAGAACCTGAAGTCTCATGATTGCCACGTGATTATGACGCAGTTGCTTCCGGTTGCATTGAGGGGGCTTCTACCGGAAAATGTTCGAGTACCCATTGTGAAGCTATGTGCATTCCTCAATGCAATATCTCAGAAGGTCATCGATCCAGTAACTCTACCAAGTTTACAGAAGGCTGTGGTCCAATGTCTTGTCAGCTTCGAGTTGGTGTTCCCCCCATCATTCTTCAATATTATGACGCATCTCCTGGTTCACCTAGTCGACGAGATTGCCATTCTCGGTCCTGTATTTCTACACAATATGTTCCCCTTCGAGAGGTTCATGGGAGTCTTGAAGAAATATGTTCATAACCGTGCTAGGCCAGAAGGAAGCATCTCAAGGGGCTATGGAACAGAAGAGGTCATTGAGTTCTGTGTTGACTTTATTCCTGACCTTAAGCCGATTGGTGTTCCTGAATCGCGGCATGAGGGGAGACTGAGTGGAAAAGGCACGCTAGGAAAGAAAGCACTGATATGTAGGGACGGGCATTCTTTAACTCAAGCACACTACACAGTTCTACAAAGTTCCACCTTCGTGGCTCCGTATATCGAGGAACACAAGAATTATGTACGCTCCAAGAACCCGGGGAAGGATGACTCCTGGATTAAAGAAAAACACATGGAGACCTTCGGCAGTTGGTTGCGATTACAGCTCATGAATGACACCACTGTCGGAGATCAGCTCTACTTGTTGGCCGCGTCACCATCTTCGACTGTATTGAATTTCCAAGGGTACGAGATAAATGGGAATACATTTTACACGATCGCCCAAGATAAAAAGAGCACCAACCAGAACAGTGGTGTCCGCTTTGATGCAACAAACGACGATGGGCAAAAGGACACATACTATGGTCGCATAGAGGAGATATGGGAACTTGACTATGGACCTACTTTTAAGGTCCCTTTGTTTCGGTGCAGTTGGGTCAACATGAATGGAGAAGGGATAAAGGTAGACCAGCTGTACGGGATGACAACAGTGGATCTCAAGAATCTTGGTTGTTACAAGAACGAACCATTCGTCCTAGCCAATGATGTGGCTCAGGTTTTCTATGTGAAGGACATGTCCTCCAGACCGAAAAAAAGAAAAAACAAGCAAACGAATACATCAGACGATGAGCCAAAGCGTCACGTAGTTCTTTCAGGGAAAAGAAACATCGTGGGAGTCGAGGACAAGACAGACATGTCAGCAGATTATGATAAGTTTGATGAAATTCCGCCCTTCACAGTGAGAACTGACCCAAGCATCCCGTTAAATAATGAAGATGCTCCATGGTTACGGCTGAAGCGATCATAGGCCAGGGACATACGCGAAGAAGGGTTCATGGCTTTTATGTAAATCAATGTAATGTATTAGCACCGTAGGGCTGTATGACGGGAATCCGAATGCTTTGTATACTGCAAATCATCGCGTGGTCGTGAGCAGCAAATCGACCTTCGATCCACAGCGGCAAGACGTCTCTGATGATCTACGACCGTCCCAAAAAGTGTTGGGAATGTCGCAGATCATCAGAGCGCCTTGCCGCTGCTTGGATCGGACCGAGGGGCATGGCTACCACTTCCACCACCACCACCACTCCCACCTCCTCGGCAATTCATCATTGCGTCACCCTAATCCAGTGGCTGGATTCAACCTACCTGAGGGCTTGTGTTTCCAACAGCGTCGTTGTGTTGTCATTGTTCACCGTCCTACAGGAGGTGGCTCCAATGGCTGGCCGGTGAACAAGGACGAACACAATAATGCCAGGGAACATGCCAGCAGGTAGGCTAAATCCAGCCATTGGATTCGGTGGCGAAGGTAGACGCTCGTTGTGTGCCGTTCGCTGCAGGGACGCCGCTATTTATAGGCGATTAGAAAGTGTACCTGTGGATGAGGTGGGAGTGGTGGTGGTGGTGGGAGTGCTGATCCAACAGCTCACAAGCCCTCAAAAGAAACACACCCTGATCCAACGGCTCACAAGCGCTCGAAAGAAACACACGATCCGTGTGATTCTTTAGTCCCGGTTGGTGTTACCAACCGGGACTAGTTCTAAAAATCCAACAGCTCACAAGCGCTCAAAAGAAACACACCCCTGATCCAACGGCTCACAAGCGCTCGAAAGAAACACACGATCCGTGTGCTTCTTCCTTATTGGTGGGAATCCCTTTAGTCCCGGTTGGTAAAATTGCGCGGGAACAAATAAGCCCCTTTAGTCCCGGTTGGTGGCTCGAACGGGGACTAAAGGTCTCACTATATATATGTAGTCATGGCCTCCATTGGCATAGCACATCTAAACTCATATCTGCAACCTCATCACTCTCCCATGGCTTCCACCGTACCCACTCTAACCTACTCGGAGGCGGAGGCGCTTTCCGCCTCGAACTACCCCTGCCCGCCCGGCTACGACGTCCCCGCCGGCTGGAGGCTGAGCACCGGAGGCGTGCCGGTCCCTCCTATCCCTCAAGGTTTGGCACGTCGGGCGGCCATCACGAACCACTACTACCTCGAGCTCACTCCGGAGCAGCGGATGGATCCCCGCTGGCATCCCGACTACCGCCCGACTTGGGACGCCTTCTTCATCAATCGGCGTGAGAGGGCGCTCGCCAGGTACGAGGAGGATGGCCCGCCTCCTTCGAACTTCAACGAGGCCGGCCGTCGGCTGTGGTGGAGCGGCCGAACTCTCCAGAGCGTCATGAACTACATCACGGCCGGCGATAACCCCCGCCTGCGCTACCCTCACTTCCAGTCCAGGCGCCCGACGACAGCGCCGCCCGACGACAACGACGACGACGGCGGCGACTACGACGACTACGAGGACGAGTATTATAGGCCTAGGCAGGAGTATGACTAACCTATGGTTTGTCTATGTACCCAAGATTGTTGTCATGAACTACTTCTGGTCTAGCTAAGACGACGATCGTGTAAAATGTATCCAAGATTGATGGGTGACTACTTTTCGCATTGATATTAAACAAACCATGCAAATTACATTGACAACATAAACCAACGGCTCACAAGCGCTCGAAAGAAACACACGATCCGTGTGCTTCTTCCTTATTGGTGGGATTCCCTTTAGTCCCGGTTGGTGGCTCACAGAGTGATCCAACAGCTCACAAGCCCTCAAAAGAAACTGTTCTGCATTAATAATTATTATTACATATTATAAATATAGGTTCACTGAAATTGTTCTGCATTTACTTCTGCTTGCCATGGGATTTTACAACACCAAAAATAGAATTAACTGAATTAATAATTATTATTACTTAATCATAAATCTTACTTAATCATTTTTGATCGATTTATACATATTATTAGTCGAGTTTGGATTTTGGATTTTGGATTATTTATACAAATTCAAACACTTTTCATGTTGAAAGTTTTGTCAATTCAAAATATGCAATAAAGTTAATGCATTTTTAATTGAAAATGGCAAAATGGTTAATAGTTTGTATAGTTAGAATAATTATTTTAGAAAACAGAAAATGGTTTTGGATTATTTATTCAAATTTAAAAACTTTTCATGTTGAAAGTCTTTTCAGATTCAAAACCATTTGAAATTCATATCCAAACACCTAAATAAGAAAAAAAAGGCGGGAACAAAATTTCAGAACTGAA
The DNA here is from genome assembly GCA_947311845.1 of Poa pratensis. Taxonomy (NCBI): domain Eukaryota; kingdom Viridiplantae; phylum Streptophyta; class Magnoliopsida; order Poales; family Poaceae; genus Poa; species Poa pratensis. The sequence continues at coordinate 85,729,555 of CAMZMU010000039.1, forward strand.
AAGTTCGAAATAATTTTGAAAAAGGACTCTTTGGTCCCGGTTTCTAGCAAGAACCGGGACCAATGAGTCCATAGACGCGCGCCGCGATCTGGCATTAATTACCCACTCTTTGGTCCCGGTTGCTGGCAAGAACCGGGACCAAAGAGGCATTGGTCCCGGTTCTTGCCAGCAACCGGGACCAAACCCCTGCTACTTAACTGCTTGCCTTCTCCTTCCCCGATTCATTCGCAGAAACGCTAAGGACCGGAGAAGAAGGAGGAGCCCGTGCCGCCGCGCCCGCACGCCGTCAGGCTGCCCAACCTCCCTCGACGCCGGTGCCCTCGACGCCCGCGCCGCCGCGCCCACACGCCGCGCCGCCCGTGCTGCAGAGAGGAAGAGGCCGAGCCCGCGCGCACCTCCACGCGCGGCCGGCCCGAGCCGCCACGCCGCGCCGCCTCCCGAGCCTCCTCCTCCACGCGCCACCTCCACGCGCCGCCCCCCGCCGCGCCCCGCCTACGCCGGCCGTCGATCGACGTCCGCGGCCTTTTCCCCCACACGGTGAGCTCCTCCCTCTCCCCTGGTACCATGGCGCCGCCGGTGCATCTCCCCTGCCTCCCTTCCCCTGACCTCCCCTACCTCTGCCCCTGTACGGCAGGAAGAAGAAGAAGGCCGACCCTCCACGCCGGCCACGCCCCCGCTCGCGCCGCCCGGCCCCTCTCGGTGAGGGTTTAGAACAATTTGAAATTAGAAATTAGAAATTAAATGTATGAATTTGTGTATGAAATTAAATGTATGAATTTGTGTTATGAAATTAAATGTATGAATTAGAAATTAAATGTATGAATTTGTGTTAGGGAAAAAAATTACGGGTTTACGATACGAGTTAACGAGTTTACGGTTTACGATACGAGTTAACGAGTTTACGGGTTTACGATACGAGTTTACGGGTTTACGATACGAGTTTACGAGTTTACGGGTTTACGATACGAGTTTACGGGTTTACGATACGAGTTTACGGGTTTACGATACGAGTTTACGATACGAGTTTACGGTTTACGATACGAGTTTACGAGTTTACGGGTTTGCAAATGATTTTAGCTATATTGATGTATATTTTAGCTTGAGTCTTATGTTCTTGAGCTTAATGGCTTTAATTTCTTGATGTTTTAGGGTTTAGGGTCTCCGAGTTCGCCGTCGCGCCCAAGAATCCCCGCCCGAGGTGCTCTGCCGCTCCCCGCCCGAGGTGCTCTTGCAAATGAGATTATAAGGCAGCATATGAAGTTTCTAATTTGTTCTTGCAAATGAGATGATATTGTAGATGTATCTTGACATATGGAACAAGTTACCCAACTAAAGTTTTGTGCATTGTTCTTAATTTGCAGAAACTATGGAACGAGACGAAGATCAGGAAAATATCCTCCAGGATATAATCCGCGGGCCGGAAGATATTGTCGATGTCACCACGGAGTTTTTGAACAACTCCGGTGAGGGAGATGAGTCTCTCAACCGAAGAGACGGCTCCGGTGAGGTAGAACCCGACGGCCGGGTGAGGGAGAAGTCAGCGAGGGAGAAGCCGAAGGCTCCGGTGGAACATTAAATGTTGCAAACTCCGGCGAGGTGCATATACATATATTAATGAAGCCGAAGATTGTATTAATTAAGCCTCTGCTGTCTATATACATATATTAACGCTCTTTCTTTTTTTAGCCCTCCGGATCGAGCAAATCTTCTGTAAGGACAAAACGAGGCCCAGCCAAAAAGTTGGGCGACCAAGAAAGGTACACGATCGAAAGAGTCGCTGAAGACGGCACACCGACTGCTCCCCCTGGTGTTAAAAATAAAATGGTAAAGCAATGCGGAGTTCTTGTTAGGGACTTCATCCCGATCACCGTTCGAGAATGGCATCGGCCAAAGGAGAAAGGACAGCTATATGTCAGCGTTGAGGGCAAAGAAAGACTTTGGAGAAAGCTCATGGTTAATTTCACCCTGCCGGCGCCAGAGGTGGATTCAGATGAGGAGGATCCAGATGAGGCAGAAAAGATTGCCCGGAAAATCATGGAGCAAAAAGTCAAGGACTGGGCACTTAAGAAGATGGCCGAGCTATTCAAGAACTGGAAGAAAAGATTGAACAACCTGTTTGTCAAGAAAAATAAGACTCCAGACTTCGATAAAGGGTATGAGAAGATAAAGGACTACTGGGAAGAATTTGTGGCGTACAAGAAATCAGAGGAAGCTCTGGAAAAGTCTGCAAAAAATGCGGCAAATGCTGCTCTAAAGATGTACCACCATACTATGGGGCCTGGTGGCTACGCTTTTAGCATGCCTAAGTGGGAGAAACTTGAGGCGGACCTGCTGGCTAATGGGATCACTCCAGAGCCACTCAAGTGGATCGAACGGGCAAGAAATTGGTTTTACGGGCATGGGGGCACGTTGGACGCAGAAGGGAAGTGCATATATAACAGAAGACACAAAGATAATCCCCTACTACCCATCCAAGAAATTAGAAATGCAGTAAAGGATGTTGCAGAGGGACGGTTCATTCCCGATAGAGAGGATGACGAGCTCACACGCGCCCTTGGGAATAAGGAACACGACGGACGGTTACGAGGCGTACCTGGCTCCAAGCCCAAGACAATTGCGATTCCCGAGCACAGGAAGAAATTTCCTGATAGAAGCCATCAGAGGAGAAAGGAAAGGGAGGCAATGGAAGCACGCGCTGCTGCAGACCGGCTGCGTAATATAGAAGAAGAATTAAAGCTGCAGAAGGAACAAATTGCCGTGCTTAGCCAGCAAGGTACTAGCGGCCAATCTCAACGGCACATGGTAGAAGCTGCATGCGATGGTACCGGTGGCCCATCGAATCGGAAAAGCAGCGTGGCTTCCACGGAGCTCCAGGATGGTAATGATGATGCAGTGGCTCCTCTTCGTCGCTACCCAGTGGATGATATCACGGAGAGCACACCTTGTGAGCTGCATGTGAAAGTTTATAACATATCCGTGAAGGTGGCGGTCGGCTATGCCCTACCAATTGGACCTAATCCAACTTACCATTTTGCTCCGGTTCCAAATGGCTACGCTGTTGTCGGGGTGGATGCAGTGATGAAAGATTTTGAGGAGCTGAAGCTGCACCACCCTGCAGGTGAAGATGGGGAGGTGCTTGAACTTGGAGAAGCCAAGAAAGCGCCAATTCTATGGCCAAAGGAATTCATCGTGCTTCCGAACTGGCAGCCAAGGCCATCGACTCCTCACCAGTCTCCAGCGCAACAGTCCTCTTCACCGCCTCAGCATTCTCCAGCGCAGCCGTCCTCTTCACCGCCTCACAAGTCTCCAGCGCAGCCGTCTCCGCCGCCGCGTGACCAGTCTCCAGCGCAGCCGTCTCAGCAGAAGAAACGGACCAACGCCGCTCCCCCGCTCCCCACTCAGAAGAGAGGTCGCACTCAAAAGATAGTCGACATCCCGACGGTTCCTCCCAAGAGACCTTATGACAGGACTGAAGCGGAAAACGCCGAGGTAGTGGCTGCCTACAATAAGGCTTTTTTTGCACCAAAAAAGCCCGAGCAAAAGAAGGTATATGATGCAAAAACCAAAAAGTGGGCTATGTCCTTCCTTGAGCAGCCATCCCAGATATCGATGAATCTGCCATCTGACTATGGTCGTGAACTTACTAAGCTAGCACGTGCCCAGTCTGAGCAGAACAAGGGAAGAAGTGCAAAAAGCGGGAAACAAATTGCCCAGCTCGGACAGCAGAAAAATCAATCGGTCCCCCCGCTCATAGTGTGTTCCGATGTCGACAAGGACTTCAGAGCCGCTATGGATAAGGACCTGGAATTATTGGACCCCAGAGCCATAGCTGCTGCTAAAGAACTTGGTGTCACTGTATCGCAGGCCAAGGAACAGGCTACCGCCTTGGGTATGAGCCTTGGTCAACTTTTAGGCTATGAATATGCGCCAATGTTAGAGATGGCACGGAAATATGTCCAAGGGGAGCCTATGGTCAGTAATGAGGAGCTGACGGGTCTATCAACACATATGCGAAATCTGCATACCTGGTACCTGGTGCACACATCAAAGAAGGACGCGAAAGAGTGGTTTCCGCTGGACGTTAGAGTGGAGCATTTCTTCAAACGTTACATTATACATGTTCAACTGACTGAACTGTTCCAGTTATTCCAAAAGCGCGCCCTCGACAAATCTATCCTCTCTTGCTATTGTCTGTAAGTGATTTATTTTCGTAATTAAGTCTCTAGCTCAGCTCGTTCATTGCCTGTATTATATTATCCTGACTATATATATATCCTTTTGTACGCTATTATGCAGAATGAAGATGCTGGAATGCAAAAGATCTAGAGTTTTTGAGGTTGGGTTCGTTGACCCATATATCGTGAATTCACATACGTTAGTCAATCACCCCAAAGACGTGGAGCATGACCTGACCACCTTTTTAACCATGCAACATTTCTGTACGGAAATACTATTTCCTTACAACTTCAGGTGAGTGTTTCTGTCTTGTACATATTTTTATTTGGCTTTCTCGATGTTAAGTGTAATTGATGAGCTATGCATGTCTGCTTTATGTAAACGTCCGCAGGTTCCACTGGATTCTGCTAAGCATTCAACCTGACAAGTCCATAGTTGAAGTCCACGACTCATTAAGTTGGGACCAAGCGTTGTGGTCCGACATGAAAGAAATGCTCAACAAGTAATTTCAATCATTATCGCATTATATCGCCCTCTTTCGTTCGTTCCCTGATGTCAAGTAATTAATAACTCCTTTGTTCATTTTCTTTGCCAAAGCAGGTGTTGGACAATTTTCAAACAGAAGGTAGAAGGTCCATTCAAAGATGAGCTAACTTATAAAACGGTGAAAAGTCCGCAGCAGCCACCGGGGAGTAATTTATGTGGATTCTACGTTTGCGAGTTCATTCGCGAGTTGACCACTGAGCGGAGAACAACTGCTTTCAGCAAAATGCGGGAGAAGATCGACCCAGAACGGCGCGTACAAGCAATTCAAGAGGAATTGGCGGGATTTCTGCTTAGGGAGGTCATCGATGAAAAGGGAGAACATTATGCTTCGGACGATGAACTACATATGTGATCTATCTCCATGTAATTAAATACTTGTATTCTCGCAAGAGATCGAATATTAATTATATATGCATCAACGTGTACTGTGTATATAGTAGAGCGTATAATATGCGTACGGAAACGATGGAGAGCACGTCGGCGATGCGAAGAAGGGGGAGACGATGGAGGCACCGACGAGAGGGAGAGGGGCACCGGCGAGAGGGGGCACCGGCGAGAGGAGAGGGGGCACCGCGAGAGGGGGCACCGGCGAGAGGGAGAGGGGCACCGGCGAGAGGGAACCGGCGAGAGGGAGAGGGGGCACCTAAACCCTAAATACCAAAAAAAAAGGACACATTGGTCCCGGTTCGTATTAAGAACCGGGACCAATGGTCTCCCCCACGCCCAGCCAGAACTGGCCACGTGGACCAGCATTGGTCCCGGTTCTTGGACCAACCGGGACCAGCATTGGTCCCGATTGGCCAGTCCCGGTCGGGACTGGCCAACCGGGACTGATGTCCAAGCCCAACCGGGACCATAGGTGCTTTTTCTACTAGTGGTAGTTATCGCATCATTAACGGCACAAATAGCAAACTGCAATGTACCAATCATTACCGTACGTGGTGTAGTATGCCAACGACGTCCATAACAATTCGTTTCCAGTACGTTTGGGTACAAGATTGGATCCGGCATATAATATACTCGCCATCGTATCTGTCTCTCTCTCAAATTCCATCTCCGGCCTATTTTCCAACTCGATCCCTGTCGCCGCCATGGACGGGAGGCGGCCGTGGTCGGACCTCCCGGCGGACCTTCTCCGCGACATCTCCGCCCGCATTTACAGGCCCGCGGAATTCGTCCACTTCCACGTCGTATGTAAGCACTGCCGCGCCTCCCACGACCCGCTGTCCCGGACGTTCCTGCCATGGCTCCTCGCGCCGCCGGCTGACAAAGAAACCACCCACCCCAGGTTCAGATGCATCTTCTCCAAGTCCAGCTACCATGTGCTCCCGCCTCCTACAGCCGCTGCTCGGAGCTGGGTGTCCGCCGCGGATGGCACGGCCGTCCGATACCTAACAGTGGAACGCCACCAACCTACCCTCCACGACCCTCTCACCGGAGAACTAACCCGCCTGCCTGTTTTTTTTACGGGCGTCCTTGAGTGGGCGTGGGCAGAGGAGAATCCCCGGGGTATCATCTATGGCGACGACACCATCTTCCTGTACAACATCTGGACTGTAGGCGTCATCACAAGGTTCAGGGCGGCTCTCCTGCATCCGGGCAGCGACGTTTGGACAGTCGTTGTGAGGACCCTTCAGTCACCCAAGTACGGCGAGTTCTGCGCCGCGTACCACGGCGGCAAGATCATGCTCACCGTCGAGGCTACCCTCTGGCGCATCGTCACACCGGAGCCGGAGGGTGGCAATCAGGGAGACCAGCGACGTGCTTGTCCCGAGGCCGCCTTTGTCGTGGCGGGAGCGGAGGGAGAGCACTACGAGCGCGAGTACAGCTACGTCCTTGAGTCTCGCGGCGAGTTGCTGTGGGCGTCCGTCAAGATCTACACTTGCTATACTCGTCATGTGAAAGAACACAACATCTCCATGACGGTTGACGTACTCACGCAACGGTGCCGGCGTGGGATAAAAAAAGAAAACGGTGGGTTAGAAAAAGATCCTCGTTAGCCTGGCTGACGTCGTGCTGTTCCGGGAACACCCACTAGTTTCTCCCGTGGACGCTTCGAGGCTTGGTGGTCGACATATGGTGGGTGTGCCTTCTTCGTCTACCATGACAATCGAGCCTCGCCGCTTGAAAAGGTTGGTGTGTTCAGCTACAAACCTCGTCCATTAGAAGGCCAACTTCTTTGAACGGCTACCTCGAGGATGGAAGGACGATAGGTGCACGTGCATGTCATTCAGCCCGCTATTGCTCCAGTTCAGGTAATAAAACATCCCATATTTATTTATTTTTCCCTCAAAAATTTAAATACTTTTGATGAGATGGTAATTATTGATTTTATTATTTTGCATTAAGCTAAAACAGCAGGACTCTACATAAGCATCTTAAATTGATTTAGTCCTCATAAGGTGTATTTTTTTTTTTGTATTAGGAACTAATGAAGACTTAGAGAGTGAATCAACAGATGCTGCAACAGACGACACTAGTGATGGGGTCAAACACTCAGCATTCACATCACGAGACATTACGAGCCTTGTCTTAATGTGATTGTGGGCCATCTTCCTCTCACGTTGAAGAGCTCTCAGCTAAAACTCTTCTTGAGCAAACACGGCAAAGTGTCTAGGGCAGAGGTACTCACTACAAGAACAAAACGCTCGCAGGGTATTGCCCTCGTAACCATGTCTACATTGCACGCAAATCATGAAGATGCTCTAGATGCGCTCAACGCACTGTCTTTGGATGGATACAATCTTGATGTTAGGTTTGTGAAGAGGTGGCGGCAACGGTAGAGGCGGAGACGACCGTGTTCCACGAGAACATTTTAACATATATAGTTCCATCTCTGACTATAGTTATAGCGGTTTGTAACTCCACTACAGGAACGAAGAGCAGTGCCGACGGCTTTTTTGCCGTAGGCATAGCCCAGAATGCCGTAGGCATAGGCATAGCCCCGTCGGCATAGCCTAAAAAGCCGTCGGCATAGGCTGTGCCTACGGCTTTGCTGTCGCATAGAGGCCGTCGGCATTTTGTTTTCTAAAATTATTTGTGTCCAAAAAAAAATTAAAATTTTTAAATTTTTTTTCAATTTTACTCTAAATTTTTCAACTTATGTTCTTTTCAAATTTCGAATTTAACACTTAGCCACACACTTAATCTCAGGTCAAACTACTTACCTTAGTCAAACTTCCCGTTCGGTCACCCATCTTCAAATTGCTCCAGCCCAAGCACGCTTAAATTTTGAGTTCATTCCAAATTAACTACCAAATGAGATGTTAGAACTAACTGATATTGGTATCCTATTAACCCATCGGTCATGATGTTACATTTTTATTGTTTAAATTTTGAAAATTTATTTGAATAAATAACAATAATTCTGTAATAATATCATTTGAATAAATAACAATAAAATTTATTTTACTTTATTTTCTCCTTTTTACATTAATATGGAATAATTCATATCTTTAAATCCGTAAATCGAAATTTAACAAATAAAATTTCTAAATCGATTTAAAAAATGAGAGGAATCCAAATATGACACCCATAGCATCTTTTTCATCATGTATATGACTTTTTGCACCATATTTTAGAAAAATGACTTTATGCCTATTTTCCGAAAGTAATTGAATTTTATGTGAAGAAATAGTCAAAAAATAAAATCCTTTGGCATGGAGTACTTTCATGTGTACTAATTGCTAGGATAAATGATAAACTTGAGTTTTGACAAAGTTTACAAAAAACTTCTTCACAAAAAGGTCAATCATCTATAAAAATGTATAAGTTTCGAGTCAAATGACCAAGTTATGATTATCCTCGTGCCATAGTTTGTGATAATGTGCCCATATTTGACACAAAGGTGTATCTTGGTATGACAAACAATGTTGCAGAACAGAGGTTTTTCAAATTAGTTTTATAAGTATCATTTTTTATTTTTTTATTGTCAAAAATGATATTTTTTATGAACCAAGTACAAAAAATATGATGGAAATGTCACCCATGCAATTATCACACAAAGTAGACCATATTTATGGACAATCCAGAAATATTAAGAATTTCCTCGGTTTTTATCTAATTTCACATATTTAAATGACTTTATGCCTATTTTCCGAAAGTAATTGAATTTTGAGCTACAAGTGTGTGATAGTTTGCTCTAAAATTTTCACAAAATTCATTTTAAGATACACCAATAGTGGTTATATCACAGAACCGTTGATAGTTTTGAAAAATGCAACCCTTTTGATGAATAGGCACAGTGGTCATTTTGACTGTTTTTTCAACAAAATAAAATTCTTTGGCATGGAGTACTTTTATGTGTACTAGTTGTTAGGATAATTGATAAACTTGAGTTTTGACAAAGTTTACAAAAAATGTATTCACAAAAAGGTCAATCATCTATAAACATGTATAAGTTTCGAGTCAAATGACCAAGTTATGGTCATCCCCGTGCCATAGTTTGTGATAATGTTCTCATATTTGACACATAGGTGTGTATTTGTATGGCATACAATGTTGCCAAAAACAATTTTTAAAATATTATTATAAATATCATTTTCCATTTTTTTAAGTGCCAAAATGACTTTTTTATTAAGCAAGTACCAAAAATATGTTGCAAAAAGTTATAAACATGATCAAAAAATGATATGGATGTCATATTTGGATTCCTCTCATTTTTCTAATCGATTTAGACATTTTATTTGTTAAATTTTGATTTACGGATTTAAAGATATGAATTTTTCCATATTAGATGAAAAATAGGAAAAAAAACATAGCTGTGCGCCGTCGGCATAGCCCTGTGAACCTATGCCGGCGGCAAAGCCGGCGGCGCAGCACTCTGTCTGATCTATGCCGACGGCCTTTCCTATACCGACGGGCAGGGCGACGGGCTGGCCTCGTCGGAGCCTATGCCGACGGCCCCGATAAAAAGCCATCGGCATAGGTTTGGCCGTCGGCACAGAGCAGCATTTCTGTAGTGCTCTTAAGTTGCACATGTGTTCCCTATGCATATATCCCAAAATTGAATATGTACCTGGAGTTGCGCCAATCTATGTGAACAAAATGTAAACTGTGTTTTCCATTTGCATTTTGGCATTAAATGCATTTGCATGCCACTACACTATTATGTTATGAGGATGATAGTTAAACACGTTGAAAATGGCCGCATGGAAAAAAATCTTGCCATGAGAAAGTAGAATATAGTCTCTGGATTACGGTGCAGATACTATAGGGGGGGGGGGGGGGGGGCAACAACACGTAAAAACAAGACACGGTTGGTGAAAATAGATTTTGTAGCTGGCTGATCGGAAAGTTGCACTTGAACATGGGGGCATATGCTCCTGGTTCGACAAAATATTTTATAAACGTTTAAAATTTCTGAAAAAATTGCGTGCGTACATATGTATGCGTGCACAAAAAGTATCGTGAAGAAAAGATATTTTTGTTGGCCTATATAAAAAGACAAAAATATGTCACATGATTACTGCTATATAGCACCAAAACTTTGTTTTTTACGGAGGCAAAGTAAATTGTAATTTCGTCACGGCACATGTTTTTGCGATACCTATGCATAGAATTTTTGTTTCAGATTCTTTGTCGGAGAGAGCATATGCCCCCATGTGATCACTATATTCACTCTCGGCTGACCACGAGCTATTCTTGGGAACATCCAGTAGTTTCGCCATGGACGCTTCAAGGCTTGGCGGTCGGCACGGTGAATATGCCTTATTCATCTACCTATAATCAAGCCTTGACATTTGAAAAGGTTGGAGGCTACAACCTCGTCTCCGACAAGGACAATTTCTTCGAACTGCTACCTCGAGGATGGAAGGACGAGATGTGCATGTGGCATGTCATTCAGCCCGTTACTGCTCCAATTCAAGTAAATAACAATAAAAATCTAACATTCATTAGTTTTTTGTTTTTTTGTAGGGGTATTTGTTGTTTGTTTTAAATTTAAATTCTTTCTAGAACATGATATCTATTGATTATATTAGATTGCATTAAGGTAAAACAACATGATAAGATTTAACAATCGGACTCTACATCACCATCTAAAATTTATTTAGCGCTATAACATAATATTATTTGTTGTATAAAAAAATAATGAAGGCTCGAGACGTGAATCAACAGAGGTGGCAGCAGACGACTCTAGTGAAGGGTCCAATACTCAGCATTCACATTTGGAGACATTACTAGCCTTGTTTCAAAGTGATGGTGAGTGATATTCCTCTCACGATGAAGCGGTCTAGCTACAACTCATCCTGAGCTCACACTAATATGGAATGCGTTTTTATGGCTAACTAACATTGTGGTCAACACGGCCTTTGTCAGCACAAATGAGCCTACTCTGAACAAAGTGCTGAGTAAAATTCCGATTTGGTCTATATGGAAGAACTCCTTCTTCGATAACAAAACAGGACTTCCCCCAGGACCGAGGGAGCCGTCGAGGAAGTAGTTATTGTAGAATTATGAGATTGGCGGAATATGATGGATGTATTATTGAGCCTCATGGACGAGTATATAAAGGCGTACAATGGACCGACTTGGAGTACAAGACAAGTTAGGAAATAGATGGAAACAGATCCTAACTCTATCCTAGACTACCATACCGAACCGTACACGTATACTCTAACATCCCCCCGCAGTCGTAGCGGTAGCGTCGTGAACAACTGGAACGTCGTGGACGGTCAGACTGGAGATAAGCCGAAGTAGAATCCAGGGGCTGACATCCCCCCGCAGTAGAAGTGGGAACGTCGTGGACGGTGTCGCAGCGCTGATGCTTGGACTGTAGAGGAAGCTGATGAGGAGCTCAAGCGAGGTGGTAGCCCTTGTTGCCGATGTCGAGGGATCCGAGAGCGTTAGGCGGTGCAGCCTTGGTCGGGGTAGCCGTGCGAGGGGTCGCCGTGGTCGATGTCGTGGTCGGGGTTGCCGGTGTCGAGGTAGACGCCGAAGAAGCCGCTTGCGCATAGTACGCGAGGAGAGTGACGGGGACGCGTCGAGGCAGTCGTCGAGGATGCCGATGCCGTCGAGGACGAGGTGCGGCCATTGTTTTGCCGGAACAAGGCGCACGTCGGGGACGAAGGCATACTCCGGTTTTGCCAGAACCGAGTACGCATAGAAGAAATCGGTGACGTGGTCGAGGCAGTCGTAGAGGAGGAAGTCGATGTCGAAGACGTTGTCGAGGCCGATGTAGACGAGGCGCCGACCCGGGCTTGCCAGACCAGGGGACACGTCGGGGAGGAAGGCACGCATCGGTGTTGCCAGTACCGTGCATGCGGGGGCAGGGACCACCGTGAACCATACGCCAACGTCGGAGGGGCCAGCAGAGGAGGACTCGACGACGATTGCGGCGCCAATCAGCGGGGGGTAGAAGGTGCCGACGTCGTCCGCGGTTGTCGGAGTAGACGTAGTCGAGGATGATGACGCTGGCGACGTGGTCGTGGTGGACGAAGATGTAGAAGGCGGCGAAGGCAGCAGCGGCCGGGGGTAGCCATGCTGGACGCCTGGACAAGGGGTGGTCGGCGGGACCTGCGACGGCCTGAGGTGACCATGCAGGTTACCTGTAGATGGCGGCGGCGTTACTCGAAGTAGGCGAGGAAGAACCCGGCGGCTTGACGAAGACCATGCGCGGACGGTGGCGTTCCCACGCCGAGAGAGTCCGCGCGGCGCATACCACGTAGAAGTCGACACGCAGGGACGGCGAAGAGGACCGCGTGCCGCGGCGCAACAGCCCAAAGGGCGACGCAGCAGCAGTGCACGGGTCGGGGCGACGGCGGGTGTCGCCAGCGGCATACACGCCTGGGAAGGCGAGTTGGCTGCCGGCAACATGGACCAATGGCGGCGGCGCGGCGGCCCGAAGGGGCGACGCGGCGGCAGCCTGTAGCTCGATCGGTGGTAGGCGCGTGCTCGGGGACGTGCTTGGCGGTGCAGCGCGCGATCGGTTGATCAGACCGACGCAGCGCGGAACGCGCCATGGCGGCGACGACGACGCGCAGATCGGAGTCGATGGCGAAGTTGTCGATGAAGTCCCGGTCGATGATGGCGAAGACGAACCGGCGATGGAGACCTTGCAAGCGAGAGAAGCCGGCGGTGACGCGTCGAGACGCCCGTGGACGGCGCGTCCGGCCTTGCTGCGCGGTCGGTGAAGACGAGCCGGTCGGTGCGGAGTCGGCGTCGGCGTGTCGTCCGCGATAGCCGGCTTGGGAGGAGCCGAACGGTGCGAAGTCGGCGCCGGCGAGTCGGCCGCGATAGCCGGTTGTCGAGGAGGGGGCCGGTGCAGGTCGATGTCGTTGTCGGAGTAGAGGCGCGAGAAGACGACGGCGGTGGTGGGCGACGCAAACCGATCTTAGATCGAAAAAACCAAAAAGAAACGCCGATAAAAAAACGACCGGCGAGAGAGAAAAACCGGATCAAGAGATCGGAAAAAAAAAGACACTAGGGCAGCCGATCAACCGATCGGCGGACGAACCCTAGGTACGGGTCGCGCGGCCCCCGAGAGAGATCATGGAGATCGATCTCCCCGGGGGCGGCGCGGTGCGGAAGCGCGGCGGCGGCGGCTAGGTCAGATCGTGCCGCTCTGATACCATGTAGAATTATGAGATTGGCGGAATATGATGGATGTATTATTGAGCCTCATGGACGAGTATATAAAGGCGTACAATGGACCGACTTGGAGTACAAGACAAGTTAGGAAATAGATGGAAACAGATCCTAACTCTATCCTAGACTACCATACCGAACCGTACACGTTTACTCTAACAGTTATACAGAATCGGGAACACCACGCTGGACCGGCCGGGGTTCCCCCCAGTATCTACCAGGAGGTCAACAACAACGACCGAACGTTGGCGCAGAGTCTGCGCTTGCTGGCCAGAGTTGTGGATATGGCGCCTTGCTGGCCGGAGTTGTGGATATGGCGCCATGGCAGCGGCGAACAGAAGGGGAGAGGGAGAGCTTGAGAGATGAACTGAAACAAAAGGAAATAGGGGTTGTGGTTGCGTTTTTTGTCTCTTATAGTCACCCCTAGCACCCTATCTACCACTTCATCGTCAGCCGTGGGATGCAGATCAGACGCGCGAGACAAGCGTGCATGCCTTAAGGCTAGAAAATGCACAGACACAAAATATATTTCACGTGGTGTACCAGTGGCGTGCGAGTTACCCACACACTACTTGTAGTTTGGTGGCGTGCCTGACTAGGGGGTACTCTGCTGCTGGTACTGAACTATTGGTGACATGGCTATGACACACTAATATGTTTTGTGAGAGGTGTACACCTGGGCCCACTCACTAGTGGTGTGCCTGTTTATGGGTACGCTACCACTAGGGGCTTACTAGTACGGTACCGCAGAATGGCACGCTACCACTAATATTGTGACCCGTATGAGCTATTTCCTTAGTAGCTATATGACCTGGTGTACTGTTCATATGGCTTTTAATATTAAACCACCAGACACCATAGGAAATATGTTTGGCAATTGGTTAAACGGAGTTTCCAAAACAGATAAGTTCAAATCCGAGTGGGAGTATGCACCTTGCTTTGGACTATGTGGAACATACGCAATGACTATATTTTTAACAGAGCAAAAAAAAACTTCATTTATGCAGGTTATCCCGATGGCTACACATTTGGATCCGTACGTGTTCCTACCTACAACCAACGGAGAAGCGCGGTGCAATGGATTTGGGTGTAGCCGCCTGGAATCGGTCGCGTCGGATCTATTTTGCCCAGTTCAGCTGGCGTTCTGATCTTAGAATAACATGTTGATGCAGAGTCATTTCTTGTTGTCCCGGTGTTTTCTTTGGTTGATTCATGTCGCAACTTTGTGCGACCCTTGATGTAATTCGGATGTAAGACCTACTTTATTTTTAATAAAAATAAAAGCCGCATGCATCAACCGATGCAGAGGCTGGGGCGCCCTTTTCTAAAAAAAACTATTTCTGGCTTCATCTTTATATTGATTCACTGCACGGTGATTATATTAGAAACTCGCTATGACCATGGACTGGACGTTCTTAAAATACATTTTGGAAGACATGTTACGGTGACCATATGTAGATATGTGTGTGGCTAGATAATAACACTAGTAAAAAGTGGCCTTAGAGGCGGACCTTTAGTTGCGGCTCGTTTCCGAACCGCGACTAGAGGTCTCGCGGCTCCGACAGATCCAACGGCTAGGACAGGTGGCGGTTTGTGCTGGAGCTTTGGTCGCGGTTGGAGCCACCAACCGCGACTAAAGGTCCTCCACCTGCGGCCGGAGCCGCGCGGGGCACGCGCGAGGACCTTTAGTCGCGGTTGGTGGCTCCAACCGCGACTAAAGGTCCCGCACAAAAAGGCCGCCTGTCCTAGCGAGGACCTTTAGTCGCGGTTGGAGCCACCAACCGCGATCAAAGGTCAGTCGCCTTCATCTTCCACCCCGAGCCAGCCTTGGCCATTTCGAGCTCGAGTTGAATCTCCATTTTCTCTCCACCGAGCTCGATTTCATCCACGATTTTTTGCACCATTTGTTAAGATTGACGGTGGTGCATCTATCCAAGGGTTAGCAACTGCAAACTCTCTCTTTCGGCGCCCGTTTCGTTGGTTGTCTAGCTCATTTAGCTCAATTCATATTTGTAGTGCTAGGTAGGTGTATGATGAAATGCCTAAGTTAGCTCATTTTGCTTATTTAGCTCAATTTTGTATTGTCAATTTGATCTTAAACTAAATTATGTTTTTGTATTTCAGTGTCACAACATTCACCTCCTCACCGTCGTCGATAGACCGTCTCGTCACCGACACCACCTAGGTGAGCTTTCTTTTTTATTTAAAAAAAATCTATGTTGTATGATTTTGTTCCATAATTATTATTTGTTTTTTTGTATAAGTTGTATAATTGTTTTATATATATATATATAGTGCCATGGTTTTCACAAATACCCCCACCGGCTCTCGTCCGCTCTATTATTCGGATGTGGTATGACTTTTAATAACTATATATTTGTTTCGTTTCGCGTTTATGACAATCATGCGGACCAACTTTGACATAAATATATATTTGTCTAGGAGGTAGTTGAACCGGAAATTCCAGTGGACCCTATTGTTGAATATTTTGTGAAAGAAAACGATGATTTGAAAGCTAAATTAAAAATAAGTGAAGATCTCCGCAAAGAAGAGAAGAAGGAATTGGAGGTTAAGCTTGTCAACATCATCGATGAACACCAGTTCAAGCTTGCCGACGTCGTCGATACTTACGAGATCAAGTTGGATGGGATGCGCTCGAAGCTTGCCGACGTCGTTAATGCTTACGAGATCAAGTTGGATGCGATGCGCTTGAAGCTTAAAAAAATTAGAAGATATGCCATTAGTCAAGAGGCTTGGTATCATTATGCTGTTGGTTCAATAGTTACCTTAGTTGCGATTCTGATCGCATTTGTTGTTGGACTTAAATTTTTTAAATAGTTCAATGTTAGTTTAAATTAATGGATATTTAATGCTACAATGTATTACATTTGTCGCCACTCTACTTTGCTTGAATTATTATGGTCACTTATCTATTCATTACTGGCATGCATAATTTTTTTGATATACTTATATAATGCAGATGAGACGTCAATGGATGTACGGTGACCGAGTTTGTGCCGAATTCATTACTGGCATGCATAATTTTCTCCATGTGGCTGAGACAAGCAAGCGAAAGGATGGTTTTATGTGTTGTCCATGCAGTCTCTGTATGAATAAGTATACATACTCTTCCACAGACAGGCTTCACGAACACCTGTTGCGAAATGGTTTCATGCTTGGTTATTATTGTTGGACCAAGCATGGAGAAAGAGGGGTTATAATGGAAGAGAATGAAGAAGAGGAGGATAATGACAACTATCCTCTGTTCAATGAACACGCTGATACTACAATGGGGGAAGACGAAGTTGAAGAGGATGCCATCTTTGATGAGCCCGACGATGATCTTCGTCAGGCCATTCATGATGCACAAATGGACTGTGGAAGTGAAAACGAGAGGTTGAAGTTGGAGCGCATGTTAGCCGATCACAGCAAATTGTTGTACCCAACTTGTACAGATGGCCAGAAAAAGCTCGGTACGATACTGGAAATGCTACAATGGAAGGCAGAGAGTGGTACTACCGACAAGCACTTTGAAAGTTTGCTGAAAATAGTTAAGAAGATGCTTCCAAATGAAAACGAATTGCCCTCTAGTACGTATGAAGCAAAGAAGGTTGTCTGCCCTCTAGGATTAGAGGTGCAGAAGATACATGCATGCATTAATGACTGCATCCTCTACCGCGGCGAGCACGAAAATTTAAATGCTTGTCCTGTATGCGGTGCATTGCGGTTTAAGATTGGGCGAGATGACCCAGGTGAAGTTGAGGGCGAGCAAGGTTGTCCAAGGAAGAGGATTCCTGCCAAGGTGATGTGGTATGCTCCTATAATACCACGTCTGAAACGTTTGTTCCAAAACAAAGAGCATGCCAAGTTGTTGCGCTGGCACAAAGAAGAACGTAAAAAAGACATGATGATGAGACACCCCGCTGATGGGTCCCAGTGGAGAAAAATCGACAGAGTGTTCCCGAAATTTTCGGATGACGCTAGGAACTTAAGATTTGGTCTAAGTACAGATGGATTTAATCCATTTGGAGAGCAGAGCTCCAGTCATAGCACTTGGCCTGTGACTCTATGTATATATAACCTTCCTCCCTGGTTGTGCATGAAGCGGAAGTTCATTATGATGCCAGTGCTCATCCAAGGCCCGAAGCAACCTGGCAACGACATTGACGTGTATCTGAGGCCATTGGTGGAAGAACTTTTACAGCTGTGGAGTGATGAAGGTGTGCGTGTGTGGGATGAGCACGAGCAAACGGAATTTGATCTACGAGCGCTCTTGTTTGTAACCATCAATGATTGGCCTGCTCTTAGTAACATCTCAGGACAGTCAAACAAGGGATACAATGCATGTACGCATTGTTTAGGTGAGACTCAAGGTAAACATATAGGTAACAAGATTGTGTACCTGGGCCATCGTCGATGGCTTGTACCGAGGCATGCAGGAAGAAAGGAAGGCCGACATTACAAAGGTGAGGAAGATATTCGGCGGAAGCCTACTCGACCTTCTAGTTCTGTTATACATGATATGGTCAAGGATTTAAAAGTAATATTTGGGAAGGGTGCTGGAGCACTATCTGTTCCGAATGACGCTCAGAACCACGTTCCCATGTGGAAGAAGAAATCTATATTTTGGGAGCTGCCCTATTGGATAATGCTAGAGGTTCACTCTGCAATCGACGTGATGCACGTGACAAAAAATCTTTGCTTGAACCTGCTTAACTTGTTGGGCGTGTATGGAAAGTCAAAAGATACACCGGAAGCAAGACAGGCCCATCGACGTATGCATTCACGAGACGACGATCATTCTGATAATCATCAAGGTCCTGCGAGCTATGCTCTTACGAAAGAAGAGAAGAAAATATTTTTTGAATGTCTTCGCAGTATGAAGGTTCCATCTGGCTTCTCGTCGAATATAAAGGGAATAATAAACATGGCAAAGCAAAAATTTCAGAACCTGAAGTCTCATGACTGTCACGTGATTATGACACAATTACTTCCGGTTGCATTGAGGGGACTTCTAAAAGAAAATGTTCGAGTACCCATTGTGAAGCTATGTGCATTCCTGAATGCAATTTCTCAGAAGGTTATCAATCCACTTACTCTAAAAGATTTAGAGAATGATGTGGTCCAATGTCTTGTCAGCTTCGAGTTGGTGTTCCCACCAACCTTCTTCAATATTATGACGCACCTTCTAGTTCACCTGGTGGAAGAGATACGTGTTCTCGGTCCTGTATTTCTACACAACATGTTCCCCTTCGAGAGGTTTATGGGAGTCTTAAAGAAATACGTTCATAACCGTGCTAGGCCAGAAGGAAGCATCTCCAAGGGCTATGGAACTGAGGAGGTCATTGAGTTTTGTGTTGACTTTATTCCTGATCTTAAGTCGATTGGTGTTCCTCAATCGCGTCATGAGGGGAGACTGCGTGGAAAAGGCACGCTAGGAAAGAAAGCAATCATATGTGAAGACGTGGATTCTTTCACTCGAGCACACTACACAGTTCTGCATAGTTCCATCTTGGTGGCTCCGTATATCCAGCAACACAAGAATGATTTACGCTCCAAATACCCAGAAGATGAGATTGATGGAGTACACATCAGGACTTTTGGCGGTTGGTTACAGAAAAGACTGATGAATGTCACCACAAATGAACTACAGCTATACTTATTGGCCAAGACACCGTCTTCGACTATATTGACTTTTAAAGGGTACGAGATAAATGGAAATACATTTTACACGGCCGACCAAGATAAAAAGAGCACCAACCAAAACAGTGGTGTCCGCTTTGATGCAATAGATGGCTGCAGTGGGGAAAAGGTAACATATTATGGTTACATAGAGGAGATATGGGAACTGTCCTATGGACCTTCATTTAAGATTCCTTTGTTCAAGTGCAAATGGTTCAACCTAGATGGCGGTGTAGCCGTAGACACACGGTACGGAATGACTACAGTGGATTTCAAGAATCTTCATTACGAGAACGAACCATTCATTCTAGCCAGTGAAGTGGCTCAGGTTTTCTATGTGAAGGACATGTCTACCCTACCAACAAAAAGAAAAGATAAGCAAGCGAATACATCAAACGATGAGCCAAAGCGCCACATAGTTCTTTCAGGTAAAAGAAACATCGTGGGAGTGGAGGACCACACAGACATGTCAGAAGATTACAATAAGTTTCATGAAATTCCGCCCTTCAAAGTGAACATTGACCCAACCATCAAGTTACTTCAAGAAGATTGTCCATGGTTACGGCGCGTTCAAAAGAAAGGGGCACACAAGAAGAACAAGTGAACAATACATAGGGATGTTGTTGGTGATGTGTAATAATGTATTAAACCTTTTATGTAACTGTGTCCATGTGGGAACCTCTCAAACCTCAGCTTCGACCGTCCAAACACAGTTCCCCCTGCATACAGCCCGACGGTGGCTCGTGAGTTTGAGCGCCACTTCGATCCAAGCAGCGGTAAGACGTCTCTGATGATCTACAACCGTCCGGCAAGACGTCTCTGATGATCTGCAACCGTTTGGAACGGTCGCAGGTCATCAGAGACGTCTTGCCACTGGTTGCCCAAAGATGCCTCTCCGAGTGACGCTGGAATGTTTTGTGTTTGAGCGCCACTTCGATCCAAGCAGCGGCAAGACGTCTCTGATGATCTACAACCGTCCGGCAACACATCTCTGATGATCTGCAACCGTTTGGAACGGTCGCAGGTCATCAGAGACGTCTTGCCGCTGGTTGCCCAAAGATGCCTCTCCGAGTGACGCTGGAATGTTTTGTGTGAGTGAGTAACCTGTCTGAGGAGGGCGGCTATATATAGGGTACGTGTGCTTCTTTAGTCCCGGTTGGTAACACCAACCGGGTCATGTGGCTCACGAAGTGGTCGTGATACTGCTGATCCAACAGCTCACAATCCCTCAAAAGAAACACACCCCTGATCCAACGGCTCACAAGCGCTCGAAAGAAACACACGATCCGTGTGCTTCTTTAGTCCCGGTTGGTAACACCAACCGGGACTAAAGACGGGCTTTGCGGTCACGACACGTGTCCTCCCCCAGCGCTTCCCTGGGCACGTGTCCTCCCCCAGCGCTGCCCTGGAGGTCTTTATATATTGTCGCCGACGGGGTAAACCCTAATCCACCATTCCTAGCCACGAACGCATCGTCTCCACGAGATGGATCCGCCACGCCCGCCGCAGCGCCTTCTGGACGAGGTCGAGCGTGCTCGGCAGAGCGCGCTTGGGCGCAACCGCGGGAGTCTATCCCGCCGTATGCCCACGAGCCCGGCGTGGAGAGGAATGCCCAGCTACCGGCCTCCTGCTCCACCAGGTGCCGCCGCACCTCCACCTGGCGGCGCTGCACCTCCACCAGGCGCCGCCGCTCCTCCCGCGGAGGAGGAGGAGGACGACGACTTCGACTGGAGCGACGACGGGGAAGAAGGTTGTGGGTTGCAGATACAGGAGGCCATGGAAGCCTCCTTCCAGTCTATCCGCGACTACCCTGTCCAGCGAGCCAAGACTTCCTACCAGCTCAAGGCGAAGGAGGCTTCCGATCTGGATTGGGCGCTGAAAGACTCATCCTCCATGGATCTTGCCCTCCGCCGCAAACGTGCGCGCGAGAACCGGGCGGCCGCCCACGGGGCTGGCTCCTCCCGCCGTTCCCCCTAATCCTACGGCCTTCGAGCCAGCAAGTCCGTTTATGTAGAATAATGTTGGTGATGTTGGATCAGGGGTGTGTTTCTTTCAAGCGCTTGTGAGACGTTGTATCATGTGTAATAATGTATTAAACCTTTTATGTAATGCATTAAGATAAATGAATTAATAATTTTTATCTGCTTTCTTCTGCATTTTACAACACCAAACATTCATCTTACAAATATGTGATAGTTTGCTCTAAAATTGTTACAAAAATAATTTTAGGGTACACAAGTAGTGGTTACAACATAGAACCATCCATAGTTTTTGGAAATTCCACGACTCATTAAGTTGGGACCAAGCGTTGAGTTCCCTTTCAATTAAAATGATAAAAGAAAACAAATACAACAAAAGAAAAAAGAAACAGCAAAAAATGTAAAAAAGCCCAATAGTCGCGGTTGCAGCAAACAACCGCGACTAAAGGCCCCCCGGGCTTGGCGCCAGAATTTGGGCGGCCCAGGTCGACCTTTGGTCGCGGTTGTTGGCTGCAACCGCGACTAAAGGGTCTTTGGTCGCGGTTGCAGCCAACAACCGCGACCAAAGGTCGATTCCGCGCGGTTTAGTGGGGGAGTTTGCGAAATTTTTGGCAAACTCCCCCCAAATCGAAGCACACAAACGCCTCCGGGCTCCCACGACGCACAACGCCGGCGAAGCCCTGCTCCGGCCAGCCGCCGCGCCGTGGTGCCCATCTCCGGCCAGCCGCCGCGCCCGCACGCCGGTGCCCATCTCCGCCGCGCCGTGGTGCCCCTCCAGCAGCCGCGCCCCCACGCGCGCCCCTCCCCTGCCTCCGCCGCGGTGCCCCCTCCAGCCGCCGCGCCCCAACGCCGGTGCCCATCTCCGCCGCCGTGGTGCCCCTCCAGCCTTCGCGCCCCCACGCCGCGCGCCCCTCCCCTGCCTCGCGCGCGCCGCCGCCGGTAGGTCTTCCCCACGCCGCGCGCCTCCCCTGTACTTAGTTAATTAGGTTAATTTAGTTAGGTTAATTTAGTTAGATCAATATAGTTAGATCAATATAGTTAGTTTAATTTAGTTAGGTTAATTTAGTTAGATCAATATAGTTAGTTTAACTTAGTTAGGTTAATTTAGTTAGGTTAATTTAGTTAGGTTAATT
Source organism: Poa pratensis (assembly GCA_947311845.1). NCBI lineage: Eukaryota > Viridiplantae > Streptophyta > Magnoliopsida > Poales > Poaceae > Poa > Poa pratensis. The sequence goes on from CAMZMU010000039.1 coordinate 85,751,657, forward strand.
TAGTTAGATCAATATAGTTAGTTTAATTTAGTTAGGTTAATTTAGGTTAATTATTTGTCAAGTTAGTTAGGTCAATTTACTTAGGTTAATTTAGTTAGATCAATATAGTTAGAAATCATTTTATTAGTATATCATAAGTTAGTTAGGTCAATTTACTTAGGTTAATTTATTAGTATATCAATATAGGTAGAAATCATTTTATTAGTAGATCAATATAGCTAGGTAAATTTATAGATATAAGTAAGGATTTAAATTTGTAATTGTTTATCATATATACTTTGTAACTTTTTGTATCAAATTTGTTAAATTTGTTATTGTTTTTGTCATACTTTGTATCAAGCACATGTGGATACTTTGTATCATAATTTGTTAAATTTGTATCAAGCACTTTGATACTTTGTATCAAATTATTGTTTATCATAATTTGTTAAATTTATTGCGTGTAGGAACATTCAGCTATGGATGACCCTTTAATTGTGCGAGACGAGGAAGGAGAAAACTTATTCATGCAGGATATTTTTGAGCATCGCGATGCAAATGCTGCCGGTGGAGAAGGCGCCGTCGACGATCGAAACGAAGATTTTGAGCAATTTGCATCACAATTTTTAAACCCGTCTGGTGAGGGTATTTTAGAGGAAGAAGAAATAACAGCCTCCACCTCGAACACCCTCCACCTCGAGGTTTATATATGAATTCTATATTTGCTTGAACACAAAATGCATTAACTGTTTTGTATTGCACTTATTAACGCATTATATTTCTTACTTTAGGCGTCCACCTTGCATAAAAAGGCTAAGAATCAAGCTCCTCGAGGCCCAGCGAAAAGAATGACTAGCGAAGATGCAAAGTTACCAATCTATAAAATTGATGTAGATGGCGATCCGGTGGAACCGATAGAGAACCGCAGAAAATATATTAGTCAAGCTGGAGTTATTGTTAGGGACGAGGTCCCGATCTCCATAGCAGAATGGCTTAAGCCAGCAGGCGTTGCCGAGGATGACCCTTGCTATGTCCACCAGCATTATAAAGATTTCTGCTTTGACACACTCTTGCAGCATTTTAACCTCCCGGATGGTATTGAGCCCGCCTTGAAGTTGAAACTCAAGCACTGGACTCTCTCCAAGATGGCCGACGCCTTTCGGAAATATAAGCAAACATTATGGGCAAAATATGAAAAGGTTGATCCAGATTTCAGTCAAAAAAAACTGGTGAAGCTAAGAGATCACTGGGAAGCCTTTAAGGCGTGTAAGACCTCGGCTGCGGCTGTGGCCCGATCGGAAAAAAATAAGCTAAATGCTGCGAGTAAGACACACCACCATAACTTGGGGCCAGGTGGCTACAGGTTAGCCATTCCTAAGTGGCTAGCCATGGAAGATAAACTCGTGGCTGCAGGTTTCACTCCACAGACATACAGCTGGCCCGAAAGGTCCAAATTCTGGTTGTTCGCGCATGGCGCAACGTTGAACGAGGAAGGGAAGATTGTCCCGAGGGTTGAAAAATACAAGGCAACAGTAGTAGCCATGGTCCCAAAAATTGAAGATGCAATAAAGGAAGTTCTAGCGGGTACGTGGGAACCCTATAGAGAGGAAGACGAGCTGGCACGGGCCCTAGGGAAACCTGAACACTGGGGACGTTTACGAGGCTTACCCGGCGGTGCCACCTTGAAAAAACAGTATCCGCAGCACGCTGACACTTATAGAAGCCGTGCAAGAAAGAAGAAGCAGGGTGAAGAGCGGATAGCGAATTTGGAACGCCAGATGAAGCAACTCATTAATGAACGCCAGGTGCAGCAGCCCCAAGATCCTGAAGTCGTGGATGCTCGATCTCAGCTTAGAAGCAGCGTGGGTTCCACGCAACTAGAACTCGATGCTCGCTACCCCGTGGATGATATCACGGAACCGACACCATGTGAGCTACATACGCCTGTGAGCAACATATCCATGAAGGTGGCGGTCGGCTATGCTTTACCGATTGTCGACACAGCAAGCTACCATAATGGTGTCATTCATCCTGGCTATGCTGTTGTCGGGGTGGATGAAATTGTGCCGGGATCGGAATCATTGGCTCTTGAGATTCCTGGAGGTAACGGTGAGGAGGCATTGTGCGATGTCAATGGTGGTTTCGTCCAGTGGAACAAGAAATACATCAAGTTCTCAAAGCCACCGACTCAGCAAAGCCCACCCTGCCGGGGTATCGATGAGACACATCCATCTCCGGCACCGCGTGACAGGGACCCCACACCGGAAAATAATCTAGAGGACCATCTCAGTCAGCAAAGTCCATCTCCATCTCCATCTCCGGTACGGAACCCCCCACCGGAAGTGTCCGTACCGCTTAAACGGAGAAGGCGCGCGTCTTCCCCGGTCAAGAGGCGACCTGCTAAAAGGGCCACAACGCCTGATCTGAGGCAACCTTGGCAGAAGACTCTTGACCAAAACGAAGCAGCCATCGAGGAGCATAATAAATCATTGTTCGCACCGAAAGTGCCGCCGCCAACATTTACCGAGGGCTATACTGCAGCGGCTTGTCATAAAGTCATTGACAACTTATATGTCCCTCCAGAGAAGCCGCCATCTGACTATGTCCGTTCTATTCAGAAGTCATATGACGAGGTGACGGCGGCGGAGGCGCCGAAGAAAGGTGAACAAGACGCAGAGTCAGTCCCGCCGCCGGCGGCAAACGAAAAACAAGCAGCACCATCGGTCCCGCCGGCGAAGGAAGCTACAAAAGCAGCACCATCGGTCCCACCGCCGCCGAAGATAGGTAAACAAGTTCCCCAGCTCGGAGAACAACCCGTACGTTCTGTCCCCCCGCTAATTGTCCCGCCGCCGACGAACAAAGATAGTCGAGTTCCCCAGCGCGGAAAACAACCAGTACAATCTGACCCTAAAGAGCCGATGGTGTTTGACATAGAGGTAATCCGTCGTCTTGCCGCCGAAGCGCAAATGCCTATAGATGAATATGCTTCGAGATTGAATTTCGAGACTGCACCACCAGCTCCTCCAGTAAGAAAGTTCGTTCCGGGGAAAGCTTTGGTGCAAATCAGGGGCCTTCCAACAAAAATGCGTACTCTGCATCAATGGTACATGAAAAATGCAAAGAAGACATCTGCTATCGTTCTGAAATGTAGGGAAGACGATGAGCACTTCTTAGAAGACTACAATCACACTGTTACGTTTAGCGAACTTTTTCAGCTATACAATCTGCGGGCACTCGACAAATCTATCATGAGTTCCTATTGCCTGTAAGTGATTTATTTAAGTCTTTACCTAGTCTCGTTCATTGTTTGTAATTATTCTCACTTTAATCTTTTGTGTGCTATATTATGCAGATTGAAGATGCTCGAGCTCAAAAAGCTGAACCAGCATGACATTGGGTTCATTGACCCGGATAAATATAACGAAGAAACCATAATAAATCCCTTGTATAACAAGAACACACCGGATGATTTGCTAAGGGTGTTCAAGCGATACCGCGACAAAAGAACTATATATTGGCCTTACCACTTCCGGTAAGTTTTAGTGTCTTCTACACATTCTAATTTGCTCACCCGATGTTAAGTTTAACTGATGAGTTATGCATGACTGTGCCCAGCTACCACTGGATTCTTCTTGTCATTAGACATCACGAAGGACTTATTCATTCACTTGACTCATTGAGGTATCATCCTGACACTTACAGGAGTTGTTTCGACTTACTAGCAAGGTACATTCATTTCTTACCGCCTCTGTCATTCATATCTTGATGTCAAGTCATTAACGAATAACTCATTTGTGAATGTTCTTTGTCGGGCAGAGTTTGGGAAAGGTTTCGAGCGGAAGATCCTGAAGGTGGGTGGCGCCAAAAGCTGGATTGGAAGTTAAACCAAGTAAGTACTGCTACCTCTTCGTCCACACAACATTTCTCATGCATACTTCATTATTATTGACTGAAATCTATTCTTGTATAGTCTTGCATGGAGCAACCAAAGGGAACTGAGTACTGTGGATTCTTCGTTTGCGAGTATATATATGTATTAGTCACCGAGAAATGGAATATGAGAAAGGATGCAGAGTTGGCAAAAAAGCGCGAGAGGCTACCACTCGACCACCGCTTCAGAGCAATTGGAGAGGAATTGGCGGGATTTTACCTTTCAGAGGCCTTACAGGAGAAAGGAGAGTACTACGATGCTGAAAGCATGAAATCGTTAAAGTAACTTGTTGTTTTGCTTCAACTCTTGTACTACGATAACTCTTGGCGCATCAACGAACTCTTGTCTACGATCTTCAAGTATTACTTAATTTAATTGTATGTGTTATAAATATGTGCATCGACTTCATACGACACGGGAACGGTTACGACATCGAAAACGTTACGGTTACCGTAACGGTAACCGTCACGGTTACCGTAACGGTTACCGTCACCGTAACCGTCATCGCAACGGGAAGGGTTACCGTTACCACGGGACACGGGAACCTAGCTATAACCAAACCCCGGCATATATAAACCCTAAACCCTGCAATTAAATCGAAAAAGAAAAAAAAAACCAAAACCCTTTGGTCCCGGTTGGTGCTACCAACCGGGACCAAAGGTCCCAACACCCCACGTCCCCCTAAAGCCCACGTGGAGGGACCTCTAGTCGCGGTTCGGAATCCGCCGCGACTAAAGGGTGGGGGCTTTAGTCCCGCCAGCCTAGTCGCGGTTGCCCAACCGCGACTAAAGGTCCTCTGGAACCGCGACTAGAGGTCATTTTTCTAGTAGTGTAATAGGATGATTGTTTCCGTGGGCTCCTACAAATCGTTTGATCATTAACTGAAATACATCTGGAACCGCAGGTAAAGTGATCTATGAGTTACAATAAATATTCTGTTTTTAGAGTGCAAATCTGCACGCAAAAATAAGGCTCCAAATATCCTTATTTTCCATCCATTTGCTCATTTTGGCCATGGACAGGAGAACGACTACACAAATCATAAGGATTAATTGTTTTACACCGTAGCTACTGCCAAAAAGGTCAAGCTCGTCGCGGTGTGACCAAGATTACCTCTAGCCTGCATCCACAAAAATCCAGTCCACGGAGAGCAGCCAGAGCATCTTCTTCATGGGCATGCATGGTCGCCATTTTGACGATGCCCTCCTTGGCATTCCTGTGGCGGATTACCTTGGTGCTGGACACTTTGCCGTGCTTGCTGAAGAAGAGTTTCAGCTTGCATTTCTTCACGTTGAGAGGTAGGTTATGTAATAACACTCTGAAACAATGCTGGTAATGCCTCTCAATATAGAATATGCGTGATGGGCTAGTAATAGGAGCTGCCTTTTTCTGTTTCTTTAGTTTTTTAGCCTGCACCCTCCTCCTAATTATTTCCTGATCCAGCACAATAAATGTAATTTTGTTATGACTTTCGACACTTAGCTTGATGCGATGATAGTATGAGTGAATGACTTTATTAGGGAAAATAAAACAATTTGTCCTTTCTTCAGGAGTGTAAGTTACCTGAATTGGAGCAATGGTGGGCTGGGGGACGAGCCACATGCACTCCTCACCGTGCCATTCTTTGGGGAGCCGCTCGATGAAGTCTGTCTTGCCGTCAAGGAAATTGTACATGAACAGGCCGAACTCCTCTTGTGTCCCGACATTACTCTCGTGTTCGTAGACAAAGTAGGCACAGCCGCCTTGGCCGCCCATTAGCGAAGCGTCCACGGCAAGGCTATTTGGCGACCCAAGGAAGAGAAGCCGATCAGCTAGGCAATGGCCTTCTTTCCTCACCCACCGCACCTTATCAGGCACCGTCGCATCCTCTAGAACGTGCACGGATACCAAGAAGGTCTTATCATCATCAGAATAATATACCGACGCCCACAACAGCTCGCCATGGGACTCCATGATGTAGCTCGACTGCTCACAATCCTCGCTGCCGGGCTCCATGCATGGCCTTGGGACAAGCACGTCGACACTGTCGTCGTCGTCGGCGTGATGACGCGCCAGAGGTTGGACTCTGTGCTGACCAGGAACCTGCCGCTATGGTAGGCGGCGCAGAACTCACGAGTCTGCCTGCCGTTGGTGTCAAAGGTCACGTGGACAAGCCTCCACTCTGCGTCACCAGGTCGCAGGAGTGCCATCTGGAACCTGGCCATGCGGCCGTCGCTGGAGATGCCATAGAGAAAGGTGCTGCTGTCGCTGTAGACGATACCGCAAAGATTCTCCTCCCAAGGATAGTCAAAGTAGTACGGGAGACGAGGCAGGTCGGTGACAGCCCCGGTGAAAGGGTCATGCAGGGTAGGGCGGAGTTGTTTTAAGGACAGGTACTGGACAGTGCCGCCCTCGGCGCTGTACACCAAGCTCCTCCGGCGCCGGTAGGGCGGCGGCAGCACGCGGTAGGTGGACTTGGAGAAGATGCACCTGAGCTTCAGCGGGGAGCACCGTCCGTGTTTCTCCGTCCGTGCCAGGAACCAGGGGAGGAGCCGGGTCGTCGTCTTCCCGGACGACAGGTCGCCAGAGCAACGCCATGGACTGCAGACGGCATGGAAGCTGACGAAGTCGGCCGCGACGTGCAGGTGGCTGGCGATCTCGCGGAGCAGATCCGGCGGGAGGTCAGACCACCCCTTCGGGCGCATGGCGGCGGACGGTGGGAGATGGATCAAGTCGCCCAACAGGAAAGAAAGCAGTAGACGAAAACCAAATCTCACGTAACTTTGTAGAAACGTACGAAAGAGGGTAATTTCAGAAGGGTGCAACCGAACAATCCAAATTAACCTTCCAAATTCCAACACAAATACTCTATAGTCTATACTAGTACTTCCATATCTCTACTATATAATACGAGTAGTGTTTCTTCCTCCCGAATTTTGGTACGTTTGACCGTGGCGGTGGTACGTGGTACGTGGTACGTAGCATCCGGCCGCAACACGATTTCCGATCGGTAAATAAACCGAATCCAGCCACAGCACGATCCTGATCGCTAAAAAAACGGAGGCAGCGCACACAGCTCGGTTCGATTTTGGGCCGGCCCAGTACCATGATGTACGAGTACGAGTATGATGAGATCACGTTTGATTTTGCCATGCGAGCAACCCAGAAAAAATCGGACAGATCGACACGGATCAATCAATCTATACATGCACACATACATACGTATGTGGTCACGTTCGAGCCACCACGTTTCTCCTAGAGCGGCAGCCATGTTGGCTTTCTTTTAAACATCACAAGACAAGACAGTTAGGGATTTCATTCAGCACACAGCTCAACCTAAATGATTATAGACAATCTAAAATAGTAGATTATGAAATAAATCAATAATCTTGGCCGCCCTCGCCGTGGAGGACGCTAAGCACGAGGAGGTGCTCGTGCGGTACGCCTGCGGCTTGATCGACATCATGGTCGACGAGAAACGTGTGTACGACCACCGCGCGTTCAGGACTGGCCCGTAGACAACAATGAGTATGTGGCCTGGGAGATGAACATTGACACCTGTAAGACACTAGCCACCAGCATTTTACTTTCGGTCCCGACACAAAAACTCACGTAAGCGAATATCGTGAAATGTAGAATGAGTTGGAGTCAAAACCGCTGATTGATTAAGCTTTGCAACAATTATAATTAAGAGGAAAGCAACAAACGACTGATATGGACAACACATGGGTATTTATCTTTTATTGACTTATAAAAAAATAATCATTAAATTGTTTTATCCGCCCGTAGCAACGCACGGGCATTTTGCTAGTATATAATAAAATCAGTTCCATCTAGATACGGTTCCGTCGGTTTTGGCTGACCCAATAGAGGATCTGTGATCGAGCCGGCCGAACAGGTAGGGCAACAGCGCTGCCATGGCACCAAAGCGAACATCTAGATATGGTGGTCGTCGCTCCACCGGCTCCGGAGCCACCACGCCTCTCGCAACACCATCACCGGACGTCATCTTCGAGATCCTCTCGTGGCTGCTGGCTAGATCCCTGAGGCTATGTTTGTTTTTAGAGTTTTTTTAGTGATTGGTGGGGATAATCCTCTAGTGTATTGGGTGAAATCCCAAACTTCACTTAATCCGCTAGGGGATTGGTGGGGATAATCCACTAGGTAGGGGTAGTGTATTGAATCTCCTAGTGGATTGAGAAAAATGAACTAGAGTTTGGGGATTTGTGGGGGAAAGGTGGGGATAAAACCTGTCCAATACTCTAGAAACAAACGATGTTTTGATATATGTGGGGATTTGGGGGTTTGACCGGGATAATCCCCACCAATCCCTAAAAAAACTCTAGAAACAAACATAGCCTGAAGCGATTCCGGTGTGTGTGCACGTCGTGGCGCGCCAAGATCTCCGACCCAACCTTCCTCGCCGAGTCACCGTGCATAGCTCACGCGTTGAGCCACTACTCGTGGCCGTGACCAACTATGCCCGCAGCATGACAGACACCACGTCCCTCAAGATCATGGACACGGATGGCTACACCGCGCGCTTCTTTGACCTAGATGGTATCTGGAAGCTCCGGCGAGCGTCGACGGCCTCATCCTCCTCGCCTCCAGGGCCGGCTCTAACATTTTAGGGGCCCTGGGGCGAACTCTATAAATGGGCCTTAATCAATGGGTCTCTAGCCATTTTTTCTATGTCATTTATGTGTTACCGCTGGCGTGCTTCCCTTTCTGTGCGCCACCAATAATAATCCAACCAGTTTATACAAAACTACTAGTGGCGTGTATCCGGTAATACACGCCACTAGTATATACGTCCCAATTTTGGGCCCCAAATTTGGCGGGGCCCCGGGCCGTCGCCCCTCTTGCCCTGGGCCAGAGCCGGCCCTGCTCGCCTCCCACAAGTACAAGAACTTTCCTTCCGTCCGCGTGATCGATTGGCCACGATGGAGACAGTTGTGACCTTCCCAAGACCGGCAAGGGCGGCGGACCACGTGTGGTTTGGCTTCGGTCGTGCCGCCTGGTCTGACACGCTCAAGATCATCTGAATCGTCTTCCGTCGTATTGTTGCCGACTATACGACATGCGAGATCCTCATGTTAGGAGAAGGTGGTGCCTCCGGGTGGAGGCAGACAGGATCACCTCCGGCAAAGATGTTTGACTCGGATGACTGCCTTGACGGATTCACGGTCAAGGGCGTCTTGTACTTTCTGTCCAAATCACAGGACGATGTACTCTACTTCGACCTCGAGAGTGAGGTGTGAACGGTGATCCGAGGACCACTAGCAGGAAATCCGAGTCCCTGGAGAAAATCGGCTTGGCTGAGCTCAACGGTGTTTTGTGCATCACCCATACAAAGCAGTGCACGGTTAACCTATGGCTTTGACTGACTTTCATAATAAGGATGTCTGGGTCAAGGCCTACACGATCTCGGTGGACCATGACGTCCGTCTTGTGCCTTTGAGGGTGATGCGTCCGGACGGAAAGCTGCTCTTCTACTATCGGCGTGACTCTATATACGGGTTGACAGCCGTGTTATATGTTTACGATCCTCGTTCAGGATATTGCACGGTCCTGGAAAATGGACAGACGGCGTCGTTGGCAGAATCGGCCTTTGCAGCAGTAGAGTATGTGGCGATTTAGCTTACTCCAGCGGTAAAGGAAAATGTGAAATTTCAGCTTCACATTAATTGCCTTTGATGTTGCTTCCTAATGGTGTCTTAATCTCTACTATATAACATCAGTAGACGACCGTGGTGGTACGTTGCGCCGTTTTGCGTTTTAACCCCTGAGAAACAATGAAATCAACCCGCAGTCCTCGTTAAGTCGCATACCGCTTCGAGCAGAAACAGATAACAAGTCCCTTCTTCCCGTCACAGGCCCTTCTCACCTCGCGTCCTGCATCCCGTACGCCACACCGGCCGGTAGTCCGCGGAGGAGTGGTCGTAGATCGACATCCGTGACCTGACGGAGCCTCCCGCCGCCTCCGACAAGCTCGAGCCACCACCTGGTAAGGCCGCCGCTGGTGCAGCTGGACCAGAACCACCACGCGCCGGTCATTATGGCCGATATCTCGCAGGCGGACGCGACGCCCGCTTCCACAGCGGCGGCGGACAGCGGCTCGGATTCCGACGGGAGGACGTTGAAGGCCGCTTAGTGTAACAGGTGGCGAGGAGGGGAGGGAGAGACTGAGTAGTGGCTGGCACGGCCATGGATTCATGACTCCTCTGGGTCAAGGTTACCACGGGGCAGGGGGAGGGGCAACGTTGACGGAGTAGCTCAGGGAGAGTTAGACGCGCGGCGCTGGGCAGCAGGTGCGGCCATGCGGGGGCGTGGGGATTCAGTGCAAGTGCAATGGAGCATTGGAGCTGTTGCTGCTGTTTATTCGTTGTTGTTGACCTGTTGTTGCTGATAGAGATAAGACAACAAGTGAGAGAGATTTGGATGTTTCGTTCTTCCGTACCGCCGCTGCCTGGCTGTGCTTTGCCGCCGCCGCTTCGCTGCGTGGCCGCAGAAGAATTGCAGCCAGTTTCTATCAGTATTTTTTTGGCTCTTGTTCCGGAGAGAATGAGAATAGCCGGGTGCAGGTCTACATATTTTGATCTCTGTAATTCACTAATAGAAAAATTCTGCGGCAGCAAGGTGGAATTGCACGTGCAAATAGAACTGTGAAGTGGTACTGAACAATCATTATTGTCCTCCAAATCTAATCGCAAACAACATATCGGAGCTGAGCTAAAAAATGTGGAGCAAGAGAAGTACGAGTCATCATATGATAGGCTTCTCCTGCAGGAAGGGCTTTGAAGAAGGAAAAGGTTTGTAGTCCCCGGGGATCACGCGATTCTGTCCTCCGGGTCGAGAGCACGCCACGTGCCCCACATCGTGGTGAAACGGAACGCACGATCTCCTTTCTTATCTTCAGCCGTGCTCTGCCCTCCACTCATTCTCTTCCTGTCCTTTTCTCTCTTCCCGTCCCCAGCGCCGCTCCTTCCCTGCCGTTTCCGCCCCGCCGCCTCCAGCCACCGGCCTCCTCGCCGCCTTGCCCCTTCTCCTCCCTGGTAGACCCGCCTTGTTCCGCCGGCGATGTTTCGCTCCTACCGCACCGCATCCATCGCATCGGGTGAGTCTCCGCGCCGTCTCCGTTCCTCGACATGACCATCGCCTGGAGCTCGTCGCTACGGGGCGCGCGCTTCTGCTAGACTCCGGTGCCCTACGCCACTTCCTCACCGGCGAGGACGCCGCTCCCGCACGCCTCCCGGGCCCGGCCGTCACAGCACGCCTCCTCGGCGAGGTCGCCGCTCCCGCGGCCCCGCACGCCTACACGTCACGGCCGCCGACCTGGGACCCGACCATGGGGCTGCAACCAGCGGGACGCCGGCGGCCCCCGGGAGGCCGATGCGGCAATGGCGGAGCTCCCGCGGGACCACGGCGCCTCGCCCAACGACGCTGACCCCATGGGAGGAGATGCTTCCGTGGGAGGGCGGCGGTGCTCCCGACGAAGCTCGGCGGTGCTCCCTTAGAAGGGCGGCGGTGCTGCCGACGGAGGGCGGTGGTGCTATGAGCACGCGGCGGTGCTCCCATGGAGGCGGCGGTGCTTTCGATGAAGCTCGACGGTGCTCCAATAGGAGGGCGGCGGTGCTGCCGACGAAGCTCGACGGTGCTCCCATAGGATGGCGGCGGTGGTGCCCACCGGAGTCAGGTGCTGCGAGCTGATGCTGCCGTTGCTACCAACGTTTGGTGGATTTGCATCATAGGAGATCTTTTTTGCTACAACCGTTTTTGGATTTTGCATCATATGAAGAACTATGCTACAGACGTTCTTTTTTGCAACCTTTTTTCCTTTGGTGCAAATGTTTGAAAGTTTCGTAGCAATTTTGTTTCATTTTTTATGCAAGTCTTTAGATCGTTTGTAGCAATCTTTGTGCTGCTGAGTAGCATTTTTTCTTTTTGCTGCCGAAGAAGCCGGCGATGCTACCGTCGGCGTTGCTTGCTACCAACGGCAGCCGACGATGCTCCCGACAGCGCGCGACGTTGCTACCGACGTTAGCCGGCGAAGCTGCGGCGGCGTTTTTCTCAGGCGACCTTCTCCGGCGGCATGTGCATGCTACAATGCTGCAATATAACAATTTTTTTGCTATGATTGTTATGTGTTTTGCTACAATAGGATAAAGTTTTTGCTACGATGTTTCCGGCGAGGTCTCCGTCGATGTCTCCGGCGAAATCGATTTTGCTACAATAGCACATTTTTTTTTTGCTACAGGATCTCCGGCGAGGTCTCCGGTGAGGTCCTGCGAGTCCGGTGAGGTCTCCGACGAAATCGGTCTTTTTCTTTTCTGTTTTCTGGGCGAACCGTTTATTGCTACATAGGGAGCAAAAGCGGCGATTATTTGCTACACGGTAGCAAAAGCGGGGGTTGGTGGGGGTAGCGCGGGATCTGACGGCTCCTAACGATCCGATCGGACGGCTGGCGACCCGGGGGATCGGAAGGAAAGATCCCCGGGGGACGCCTAGTACTTTCCTTTGAAGAAACCAAAGAATTTCCTATTACTGTAGATTTGGTTGTTGCCTGAATCACTAAATATCAGTTAAGATGCACTCAGCAAGAGCGAGCATGCACACGATCTTTGCACAAGAATGAATGTCTGACTTAAATGATTAGAAACCACAATGATTGTTTTTATTATAGCGTGAATGGGATAAAACTCCTTAACTTTTTGAATGAACATGATTCGGCATATGCATATCCCATATTGTGCCTATATGATATATTCTACTACTCCCTCTGGTCCGATAAAAGCTCAGGAGGTATATGTAGGAGTTGTACTGGCTAGATGCTTTCCCACGACATTTAACAGAACGGAGGGAATGTCAGATATTCATATGGCGTTACATTCGGTTAAACCATTGAATTGTTTTTACACCATACTTCACAATTTAAAGAGTCGACTTTCCGCAAAATTAATTAAAATTTATTTTCATTCTGAGTATTATGTTTCACTTATTACATCAGCTGCTTTTTTAAACGGGGTGGATTCTAGGTTTAAACTCTTCAGTAGGGTGGGAGCGATTGCCGTTATTTGGTCGCTGTGGTTATGTAGAAATGACAAGGTTTTTAACGATAAAAATGATTTTTTTATGCAGGTTATCTACCGGTGTACAACATCGCTACGGGCATGGTCGGCCTTGCAACGTGTGGAGCACCGAGGCTTGTTTTTGGAGGTGGCGTCACGTTTGAAGGCTGCAGCCAGGGAGTTATTCTCCCGGCATGTATGGCAACATAGTCTCCGGATAGACTTACCAGCAGTTTAGGCGGATCTACAATTTCTCATTCTGATATGTAATTCGCGTTTTTATTTCCAGCATTGGGTACTTGTCAGTTCGTGAACTATTGGCTGTGTGCATCCTAGCTATGCAGAGTCCGGGTGTAATGATTAAAACTCTTAAGTAATAAAATCACTTTATCTAAAAAAAAGCTGTTTTTTTTAATTCAAGTCGTATTATTGTTATTGGTATGTTATTTATTAATTATAGCATATTTTCATTTTAATGTCGTATTATATAAAGACATATTTTTTCTCCCGTTGCAACGCACAGCCATTTTGCTAGTGAATATATAAGATTACTTGTACATGCTTACATGATCTTACCGTCCGGCACCTCCTGGTGTTTCGTGGTTGGTCATACCCTCGACCAATGCTTACGCGATCTTTTCTCTATTGGTATTTCCTTTGATGATTACTATATGTCGGTGTAGATGTGCTAGCTAGGTTTCCATTTCCTATCAGCCTATCGTCTACATTGGATGTCAAAAACGGGTTGATGCAAGAGGTGAGTCTACGAAGTCTTCACACGTACTGTGCACTTGGAGATAGATTGGCTGGCTTTATTTGTTTTCTTGCCCTAGTTTAGATAGATTGACTTACTAGCCCACGGATCCTTCCAAGAGATTTTCTCTCTTTGTTCTCGATTTCTACATGATGCATAAATATGATGAATCAGACATTGCCGGAAGGAACATCGTGGCAATGTTGCAAATGTTAAAAAATATTGTACTGGTGAAGGCTATACTAAGAACATAATTACACGTAGTGCTGCCCAATAACTAGACCTGCGGAAAGAACCGAAGCAAAGAACATTGGCCGTTCTCACGTTCGTCTGCAGTTCTGCACAAACCGCATAAAGAGCTCCGCTATCAGAAAGCCTTTACCCGCATCATTCATGTTTTCTATCCGCTCGTCTCTGTTTCCTGGCTTCTTCGCCAAAGAGAGACGTATGTGCCATGCTCATTGCCCGCCGCGACCCGTGTTGGGCTTAGTCACCGCGTACTCGGCTCTTTTATCCTCAACCTCGAGGATCCTGTCTTTTTCGACATGGCGTTGCCAGTGGGGGCGATTTTACCAGGTAGGCTTCGTATGGCTCGAGCCTACCCTCCATTTTTGTGAAAGAATTATCAAATATATATGCCACTCGTCTCGCGTCACGGGCTCCTCCTCGTGGGACTCGGCCAATACCGCAAGGACCCGAAGGAAGAGGGCCTGTGCGTGTGCACCCTGCTTGGCAGCACGTTTGGTATGCTCCCGCGCGTAGAGAATGATTGCCCTATTAGTGTGACCCGATATGCCTTACTGACTGCCATAGACTTTCCTAGATCAGACAACGACCAACACCAGCATCAGACGCCCTTCACGGTGCTAGTCCTTGGCTCCTTGCCACCCAGGAGTGGCCACGGCAGTATCGTCTCTCTACATTCTCGTCAAATGGTGAACAAAGATGGAACAAGTGCTCAGGTGATTTGAAAGGCAACGGTCTCTCTGTGCTGGTAAAGCATCACAATTAATGCGGTCGTGTGTAATGGTTTGGCACGGGGACTCTTTTGGGATTTGTCAGGCTTCTACGCTTTTGATGTAAACACCTAGACCTGCCATGTTTCCTTCCCAAATTAGAGCTCCCGGTGCAACTCCCTAGTCATATCTTTCGCTATACTCATGAAGAACCATATTTTAGCGTTGACACCGATGGAAGGCTCGTGTTTCTCTGCCTGCTGGATGGTATCCGGCTAGAGATTTGGACACAACACAACAACGGAACATGGACCAACACTCGGACGCTTGAGCTAACACTACCAGATCAGTGCCGGGACAAAACTTCTGGCTTGGTATACAAACATGCTGGAAGTGACATATTGGCCACACATGTGTAGCGTTTTCCGTACGAGAATCGTGCCCCTCGAGATGGCTTGGCCGGCCTTCTTTACTTCTCGGCTTGGTGTAGGTACTAGTAGCCTTGCACGTGCACGCACGTCGCTCTACAAGACACATCTTATGATTAAGTTGAATGTCACATTTTCTTTTTTACATTCATAGTAAACATGCACGTGTACCCACGTATAATAAGCATCAATCAATAAACAACAAGATGACAGAAAAATGGTAACATTCAGCGATGTTTTGAGGTTAGAAATTTGGGTATGCGAACTTCCAAATCTGTATGAAACAAAGTCTCGATCTAAAATTGATCCATTTCAACCTATATGAGTGAAAAATTTGCACAAAGTAAACTTAATAAGGAGTAACGGATAATCCGATATCATGTTATCAGATGACCTCTGTCCAAAACCGGTAAAGATATATACATATTTATCCTCTTGCATGAAGCATGCACAATACTGGGAAAACAATGCAACCGAATATTGTGACCTTCAATTAGAAAATATAGACCATTAGTAATAGCCTGAATTACAGCATAGTATAAATTCAACATCTTAATATGATACCACAAAGATACTTAACTATAGCTAGCTTGTTGGTTGGATATACAAGCAGTCAATCATGGATGTAAAATAGGCTAGATGTGAGTGTGCTTAGCTCCCGAAAAGAAATTTTACAGGAAAAAAGGCACGGAGCAAAAAACCTCAAATTTATAAAGAAAATTCTCTCCAAACAATCAACTTGCCAATTGGCAACTATCAATTTCCATGCCAGGACGCATAAGCAATCGTCATGGCAGCTTGGCAACTATCAGTTTCCATGAGCCTTGGCCATGACGACTCTGAACCATGGCCAGTTAACGTCCTAAGAGAATGCTTGTTAGCCATGATCAGTATATAATGGTCATTGAACGGAACATGAGGCTTGGCCATGACGACTCTGTACTACTTGTACTACTGTATCAGTATTAGATATTCGGTACAACCTGATACATATGCGCATCCACGGTCAGTGTCGGGGACGGTGGCAGCGGCGTGGATTCAGGGCGGCGCAGCGGCACGAAAGCGTGGATGCAGAGGGCGTGGCGGCCCTAAACGTGCAGCGGACGGCGGCGTGGTGTCTCAGGCCGGCGGCTGGGTGGGGCGTCGGCCAGGCGGGGATATAGGCGGCTGACGGCGGGTGGCCAGGCGCTCCTTGGCTGTTTCGTCTCAGGCCAGCTGCAGGCGTGCTGCAACGCGGCGGGGACGTCCACGACGACGTCCTGTACGGTGGCTCCCTGCACACGGCCCACGCACGCGTTCTACACCTGCAGCTCCAGCGCGCCTCCCGATCCCCTCCCCTGCCCCCGTAGCTTCTCCCTTGTTCTCCCCAAATCCCATGGTCCAGTCCGCGAGGTGCGGCGCCATCTTCAGCTCTGGTCGCGCGTGTTGCCGGACGGCGATGGGGGCTCTGTCGCCGATGTTCGCAATCGTCCATGATCATGTGGTGGATGCGAGCGCCGTCACCTCGTGTGCGACCTCGAAGTCGTCACCTTCAGAGCAGACCAGCGTGATCGTCTTGTCTTCTCGCCCTCGATCTCGTGACTCGTCAACTTTGTTTCTGTCAATGTCCATCGTGGTCGCCCACATGGTTTTTGCTTGATCTCCCGTCCAATCCCAATCTCTTTCGCCTGTTAGCTTGGAACGCTAGATTTCGATCATAAGCTTGGAACGATCGATCAGATACTACGCAATCGACCTGGCTCTCCCGTACTTAAGTCTTAAAGGCTTAGAGTTGTTTTCTTCGACGCCTGAACCGACGAGGCAATATGAAGTAATTTTCTAGCCTGATTTGAGTATGACACGGTCACACACGACATATGAATCACACGACCTATTAAACGATTATTTTTCGGATAATTAGGATCGTTGATCGAAAAATAAATGGACAAGATTTAAAGTGTTGGTGCTCGACATCGTGATAATCTGAATCGTTGATTGCAAATTAAACGGACAATATTTAAAGTATCCCAACAATTTTGCTCTTTTAATAGTAGTATAGATGTAGAAAATCCGACTTATCTGAGGCTCAAGCTACACCCACACCAATGCTTGTGAGCCCCCGATCACTCGATCTGAATAAATGTCCACCACGAGTCCACCACAAAATGAAAGATTTATTTTCTATACATCATCTTACCTACCAGCGTGTGGGCAACAGATCACACCTGAGATTGACGAGAGGAGCAACACTAAGAAAAGAGGTGCATGCGAGAGCACCTGGGCGATCAAATCGTGTATGATAGACATGCGAGACCACAGGATGCTGACGAGGCCGCACCATGTTTCTTATCGTGTATGAGAATTGCAATACTATAAGTGTTAACTGATAAAATAAATTAAATTACGCAACTTGTGGATAGACCATGGAGGTATGCACCACAGGTGACATGATGTTTTGGTTCATAGGACTATCTAGTCCCTGCATTTTAAAAACATTTTAAAATGCCAAAAAAATATGAAATAAATTTCGAATGTACCTCGGAACATTTTATGTTGACACACAAAGTTTCACGAAAAAATAATACTTTCTGTGTTCTGTACTAGACATGTTTTTGTCTTTTTTACACAGGGCACAAAAAATGTCTTTTTTTAATGAAATTTTGTGTGACTTCATAAAATGTCTATATGTACACTCAGATTTTTTTTTCGGAATATTTTACATTGCAAAATATGTTTTTTCATAATAGGAGCATCTAGTCACACAAGTCGAAATGGATTCCCGCCACAGTAGATGCTATTAATAAAACTAACAAGAGTGCATTTTTTGTGCACGAAACAATATGCATATGCGTTGTTGTATATTCGACTTGTAAGGGACACAAATAAGTCTAACGAAACTTACTCAATAGATATAGTAACAACTATGCAGCCTAACACAAAGAGAGAAAATCTGAGCAAGCTATCCATAATTCCATATGGCTCAGTAAGTCCTCTTGCTATGTATCATTGCTTAGCTACACTACACCAAGAAACAGATAAAGCCAGCAAATTTATCTCGAAGTGCACAGTGTTTTAGTCTGCAACTTCTTGGCCTCAGCCTTTGCATCAATCTATTCATGCCATCGGATGTAAACGAAATGCCTCATCATCTTTCTTCCGATCCGGTTGTTTTAGCCCAAGCATCCCATTTTCAATCCTCGTCCCCGTTGTCTTGTCATGTATATATCTAAGTCTCCAGCTTGGTACCTTGGCTTTGTAGTTAGATCAAGGTGAGCCTTCTCGTGGTTTCTCCCTGAATTGCGGTAGGACTGAACTCTGGGAACGTCTTAAGGGTGAGAATATGTTGAAGCTGAACTTCCATTCATCAATCCGGATGAAGCAGAAACCTAGTAGCCCCCAAAATGGTTGAAGCAATACAAGTCTTCATTACTCGTCTATGTAGCTACACCAAGTCGAGTAAGAAACAAGGTTGGCCAATCAATCTCCAAGGGCACTGTTTTACTACGACGCAGGTCGCACTTGGTCCCATGTCAAGATATTTAGTTGGAGACCTTGCCTCTGCAGGTAAATCAATGCGAGTCTTCCCTTTGAATCAACGGTAAAATATGATTCCTCGTATGTAACGTCGTTCATGAGTTTGTGGCGTGTGACTGAGAGATTTGTAAAGGAGACGTCACCTGACTTGGCGCTCACATCAGGAGTGTGAAAGGCGGATGACCATCCATGTATGGGTCAGTAGCGTGACTCGCCGTGGAAGAGCCAGCTTGCCATGCCGCCACAGACGACCGCATTGTGCTGCATGAACGGAGAGTCGATGCGGCCACCGTCCACAATGCCGGTGCACATATTCCATCTAGGCTCGCCAGGTGAAGAGAACGTGCGGAGACGGTATCGCAGCGTACTCTTAGTGACGCCAATGACTAGCACCTTAAAGGAGGGCGGTCCATCGTCCGAGCTCGAATAGTCCGCAGCGGTTAATATAGCATAGCCAGTCATGTGGTGGCCGTGGTCGGCACAACCATGCTTTAGACGCGGGAGGACATCCAAGGTGCCGGTGAGCAGGTTGCACATGGCCAGTAGGTCGTCGTTCGTCTGGTCAGGGTCGTCTGTGGACCGGGAAAGGCCAAGGCGCACGAGGAGAAGTCCGTGACGCGAGACGAGGGGCACCGCGTGGTCAAACAAGCCGGGATCATCGAGGTTGGGTTCGACTCGGGCCGGCTCGCGAGTCCGTCGACCGCAAAAGCAGGGGAGACCCTATATAGGACGCGGTACGCGGAGGTTCGCTCCCTCCGCGTACCCCCATCCCCGCGTCGACGTTAGTGGGCCAGGCCCAATTATGTTTCGCTGACTGTTTCGCTCTCGTTTCCCTGACTGTTTCGCTGACTTTAATAATGGTTTTTGACTGTTTCACTGCTTCTTTTCAGAATGCTACTGTAAGATTGAGACATCCTTTTGTGAACGGAGGGAGTACAGGGAGTACGTCTGTACACTTTGAAGAAAAAAAAGAAAACCTTTTTTGAAAACTCAGAATCATTTACAGAATTCGAAACCATTATTGAAGAAAGGAACTAATTTTTAAAAATCTTTTACAAATTAAATTTGCAACCATTTTCAAGAAATGAACGGTTTTAAAATTTGGAACCATTTTAAAAATGGTTTCAAATTTATCAGAAAAATGAAACAAAAAATTATAACCATTTTAAAATTTGGAAGCATTCTGAAAATATGGAATCATTTTAAATTCGGGAAATTCGGAACCATTTTTAAAAATCGAACCATTTTAAAATTTGGAAGCATTTTAAATTCGGAACGATTTTAAATTTGGAACCATTTTAAAAAATAACAATTTTAAAATTTGGAACCATTTTTTAATTTAGAGCCATTTTCCAGATGGAACCGTTTTCAAAATGGAACCATTTCAAAAAATGAACCATTTTAAAATTTGGAACCATTTTTTAAATCGGAACCATTTAAAAAAATCAGGAACCATTTTTTAAAAATTCTGAACTATTATAAAAAATCGGGAACCATTTTTAAAATCAAAACCATTTTTTAAGTCGGTACCATTTTCAAAAACTAGAACCATTTTTTGAAAACGGAACCTTTTGTTAAAATCGAAACCATTTTCAAAAATCAGGAACCATTTTTAAAAATGGAACCATTTTCAAAAACCGGAACCATTTTCCACCATTTTCAAAAAATGGGGAACAATTTTTTAAAATCGGAACCATTTTAAAAAAATTAGAACCATTTTTTAAGTCGGAACCATTTTCAAAAATCGGGAACCATTTAAAAAATTCAGAACCATTTAAAAAAAAATCGGGAACCATTTTTAAATCGGAACCATTTTTTAAGTCGGAACCATTTTTTAAAAAAAGGAACCATTATTCACCCTTTTCAAAAATTGGGAACCATTTTAAAAATCAGAACCATTTTCAAAAATCGGGAACCATTTTTAAAAAATCGGAACCATTTTTTAAATCGGAATCATTTTGAGACACGAAAGTTGGATGTTTCTATTTGTTGTTTCTTGTCTAATTTTCGGGGGAAAAAGGACCTTTTTCATTAAACCATATATGCGGGATGAACCATAACTAATATTAAACCGTACATGCTTATGAACCAATAAAATGATGTGGAACCAAAATAAAAAATTGCACCAAAAATTAAGGAGGACCAAAAATAATGTTCTACACTTTGCGAAGATTTTCAAAATCGGAACCATTTTAACAATCGGAGCCATTTTTCAAAATGGGGAACCATTTTTAAAAATCGGAACCATTTTTAAGTCGGAACCATTTTCAAAAAATGGAACCATTTTCACCTATTTCAAAAATCGGGAACCATTTTCAAAAATTGGAACCATTTTTAAAATCAGAACCATTTTTAAGTCGGAAACCATTTTTTGAAAATCGAAACCATTTTTTACCATTTTCAAAAATCAGGAACGATTATTTAAATAAGAACCATTTTAAAAAATCGGAACAATTTTTAAAATCGGAACCATTTAAAAAAATCGAAACAATTTTTTAAAAATCGGAACAATTTTTTAAAATCGGGAACCATTTTTAAAAATCGGAACCATTTTTTAAGTCGGAAACATTTTCAAAAAATGGAACCATTTTTAAAAATCAGAAAGAATAATAAACACAAGTGCTAGGTGCACAGTCGTAATGAAACAATGACAACAGATAATTACTTCTGAATGAATCTTTTACTGAAAACAGATAAACTCTGTATTAATCACTTGTTCAAAGCAAGCACATATGGATGAAACTGGGGAAAAAAGAGTACACAAAAACTCTGTTTTAGACAGAAGATAAGTGACAGTGTCTTGGGAGCATTGCTTTGTTTGTACCCTTTCCTTTTTATGTCTCTCCGAACCAATCACCTTCTTAGTTGGAATCTGAAAAAAGGCAAATCATGTAGTTTGAATTAGATTATTTGAATGATTGTTTGTTAACCAAGATACAACACATGAGTACCAGGAGCCTAAGAAAACACATCATCAACTACTGCCAAGCTGAGACTACTACCAAGATAAAACATACCAGTACCAGAATGCAAGCAAATGCACATTGAACTTACAACCCAGGTGCTGTCAACACTGTCAAACTCGTGAACATCAGTTTCAGCTTGGTTGCATAACATATTGTCAACATGAACTGAATCCACGCCACCCAGGATCGCCAGACAAATTTGAAGCAAATATCATAGAATTCTTTGACCAATCCATGTCTAGCTATAGCATATCACAGGAGGATCCGCTTGCAGAAATAGCAACAAAAATTCTACGATCACTTCCAGCAGCACATGCTAGTTACAGAAAAAGATAACATGCTTCAGAAATCAGAATTCAACTACATCACCAGGATCCAACCTTATGCAGTACCATGATCTTTGTCAACAACACAAAAAAGTTTCTGTTTGCATGTCAAGCATGCAATGGCAGCAAATTCCCTAACCTAATCGTTCCATTTCACAAGAACATGCATAGTGCACACTGCACAGAGATGAGCATCTGCAGCAACCAACCATAGGAAACCAGCAGGTTTGGAGAGAGTTAGATTACCTCTGACGCCGTACTTGATGGTAATGCGTGCCCATCCAGATCATGGGACACCATGTGCTGGAGTTCATCCTTGTCATCTACGGCAACATCAGATGCCGCCACAGGAGAACCGAACCAGGTGGGATCGAGCAGAGATGCAGGTCCTAGTGCCGTCCTACCTACCAGTACCATGCTAGCAGAGGGATCTCCATGAAACCTTTTTGTCCTCCTCGTCTGGCAAAGAAAAGAATCGTATCTTGAAGTGAGAGGGGAGGGGAGAAGAAGGATTGGGGATTGGGGGCACACGTCATACCTCTGGGAGAGGGGCTGCCGATGGCGGCGGAGATCGACACCATCGCAGGAGGACCCCGGCTGTTTCTTCCTCGATGTACGCTAGGTTTCGCGATGGGATACGGCGTCGGGGAGAAGGGACTGGAGCGGCGACGAGGTTCATGTGGCTGGACCGAGAGAAGGGGGCGGTGGGGGGGGGGGTTCGAGAGAGATGGGGAATCGATTGAGAGGGAGGGAGAAGCGGACGTGAACCCTATGCGCGCCCGGCCGCGGCGGCGAGGCTGGGAAGCGCAGAGTTCGACGGCAGCGATAGGTCGGACTGGGAGAAGGGAGAGGGCAAACGAAGGGAGAAGGAGAAAATGAGAAAGAACGAACGCGGAGAGGAACCGGGCCAGGCCCATGTGGAGTCGGGGGGTACGCGGAGGTTTGTTGCATCCGCGGTACGCGGCGTATAGGTTTTGCCTCGGCCTGGTTGGGCTGCTGGCTGCCCAGCTGGGCCGGCCCACGCGGGTGAGTGGGAGGAGAGAGGAGAGAGAGATGATATACATCGCTCGGCCCATTTGGCGAGTTTTTCTTTTTCACTTATATTTCTTCAACTCCTTTTTTTCATGTTTTTTAAGTGGGGAACGGAAGAGAGGGAAGTGCATGAGCTTCCCATGGGCCGGCCCATTCGGCGACCATTGCATTTTTTTCTAAAATGAAAAATTTCGAATTTGAACAATTTTCAAAAAATGAACAAATTTCGAAAAATGAAAAAAATTCGAATTTGAACAATTTTCAAAATGAACAAATTTCGGATTTGAACAAATTTCGAATTAGAACAATTTTAAAAATGAACAAAATTGCAAATTTGAACAATTTTGAAAATGAACAAATATCGAATTGGAACAAATTTCGAATTTGAACAATTTTTTAAATGAACAAATTTCGAATTTGAACAATTTTAAAAAATTAACAAATTTCGAATTTGAACAATTTTTGAATTAGAACAATTTATGGAAATGATCAAATTTCGAATTTGAAAATTTCTGAAAGTGAATAAATTACGAATTTGAACAATTTTCAAAAATGATCAAATTTCGAATTTGAACAATTTTCTACAATGAACAAATTTCAAATTTGAACAATTTTCGAAAAAATAAATTTCGAATTTGAACAATTTCCGAAAATGAACAAAATTTCGAATTTGAACAATTTCAATAATGAACAAATGTCAAATTTGAAGAATTTTCAAAAATGAACAAATTTTGAATTTGAACAATTTTCAAAAAAATAATTTTTGAAAATGAACAAATTTTCGAATTTGAACAATTTTTGAAATGAATAAAAGTTTAATTCGAATTGAATTTTTCGAAAGAAAAATGAAAATAAGAAACGAAAAGGAAAACAGAAGAAAAAGAAAAACAGAAAACGAAAATTAAAAAACAGAGAAGAACATGGAAAGAAAAAAAGCGAGATGGGCCGGCCCAGCAGCGGCGCGCTTCAGGCGGCGCGGCCGTCTAGCGCCGCTGCTGGTCGATAGGATGGAAGGCTTGTTTCTTCCACGAGATTACCCTGCTTAAGTATAGGGTAAAGGACGCTGTATATACATCTCTGTCATCATGGCTAGATAGTTTACATTAATTTTTTACATTGTAAGTATTGTACATACTTCTGTAATTATGCTTGTGCAGTTGCAATAAAGTGAGGCTGTGGGGGCTCCTCCACAGTATAAGGTTTTAAAAAAAGAAGAGGAGGAGGGAGATGGCCGAGCCAATTCGGCCCAATAAGAAAAGAAGAAATAATAGGAAAAATAGAAAAGGAAGCTGGGCTTATAGGATTAGGCCCATTCGGCCAGGAATAAAGGGAAAATTGTTTTTCTTATTAAAAAATGAAAAAAAAATTGGTAAATGATTTTTCCCATGGAGAAAATACAAAGAAATATTTTTAGCAGGGACTTCTCCTCTAAAATCCAAAAACCGAATATTTAATTCAAGTTTGATTTAATTCAAATTAAAGCCAAAATTTAGAAAATATCATATTAAGCTTATTTATTTCATGTAACAGAACAATTTTCTCGGAAAGTTTTGTATTTTGTAAAAGTTTTTATAAGTCGAGAAAATTGGGATGTTACAATTCTTACCCCCTTAAAAGGAATCTCGACCCTGAGATTCGGGTTTACTAAAGAATAGGTTTGGGAACATATACTCAACAATCTTGTCCACTTCAAATGAGCTTTCCGCTTCCAAGAATGACTCCACTGATCTTCATGGCAACAACTCTTAGGACCTTGTAATCCATTCAAGCAACCTAAAATACTAAACTTTAGATCTTTGCAATCCATTCAGATATCTTATTAAACTGATCTTGGTGTCACTAGTAACTTGAGGTTGGTTGAGCCTTATACTCTTCCAAATGTACTTGATTCGTTGGCACTCTCAAGTACTTCATTTATGTGAAACATGGAACACATTGTCCATACTGGCATTCTTCAAACTTTTGCTATACTATAGGTATTCTGGTTCAGATTCCTGACTCTTCTATTCATAACAGAACTGGTAATTTTAATGATTCAGCTCAATTCAAAACATTGCCCGCAATGTACTATGGAGGCTTCCAAAAGGTGGCGCATGCAACTGATTTAATAACCATGGTAATGAGAAACTTTGTAGAGGTAGACTTTGTTTCCATTGGTCTCCGTGTGTCATGCTCATAACTTCTTCCAAAAATATGATTCACTTGTATTTCTATCCATTTGATTCGCTGATAATTATCGCTGATAAGGCTTAATGGGTTCCGGGGCTTCCTCAATACTAAACCAAAACTGAGAAACAATTGCGCCATTGATTACGAATGGAATCTCACTTGATGATCGCATAAACATATGTGCTTCTTCATGTAGCTTGTATAACCTGTCTTCACCATCCTTGGCTTGGACCTTCTAAAAGTTTCTAGCTCTTGTCAATCGCTTGACAACTGCACAACACAGATCACATTCTGCTGAGGTATTGGGAAATCCTATTTGATTCTTGGATATTTCTTCCCACATCCATTCAGATATACTTAGTGGGTACAACAACTAACACAATGCTGATGTTATGACCTTAATACTCTCTTGCCAAGCATTGTTGCGACCAATAAACAAAGTGATCCCACACTTCAACTGATTGTAATAGATTCCTCAGATCGGTGCACTGCTTAGTACTCCCTGATTGGAATAAATGTTCTGCTTTCAAGAATCCTTAATCTCTGAGGAATATGGAACTATAACTTCTTCTTCAACTACTTGGCTTCACGTCATTCCCCATGAACCTAGGGTTTAACTTGCTTCCACTGGTACTTCCTGATTACTATTCCTTAAAAATTTCTTCTGTGATCACCAACTTGTTCTTCCAACACCAGTGGTACTTCCAACTTGTTAAGGAATAACACGGTATCCTTAACCAATGCTTGGTGTGCAATTATCTCTTCCAACAGACATGACTTAGGTCCTGGTCAAACTCCTTTGACTCAATGTATATGCACTACGTCGGTCATTCTGAGGTGACCGTGCATCATACTCCTTGATTAACTTCAAGAATAACATGGTTTCGCATGAAACTCATTCCGTGTGAAATATTCTCCAACATCTGGCAATTCGGTGCATCATGAAATACCTTCCAACTTCATAAGGATGAAGCAACATCATATCTTTAGTCACACCACATATCGTATCCATCTCCAAAGATTGAACTTGAATGATTGGATCTTGGTTCCTCAGCTGACTCGAAGCACATGCGACAACTCTTCATTCCTTCATTGTACATGCCACATACTGCTTATGAAGCATCACGATAATAATCAAAGCTCTTGTTGTTTTCCATCATAAACCAAAACTGACATTGGGTTAACTCTTCTTCAACTTCTTGGAACTTCGCTCATTGCTTGGCTTCAATCCTAACTTGTTTTACTTCAAGCAACCGAGTCAACACTGGAAATTCTCAAAAACTTCCTTGATAAACTGATGGTATCTGTGAAAGCCATGGATGTCTGAGATTTATTTCTCATTTGAGAAAATCACTGAACCAGGTACTATGGATGGCACCCCTGTTCGAATGGACTGGGGGGGGGGGGGGGGGAGGACAAAGAAAACAAGAAGATGAGGATGAGAAAGCTAGAGCAGCTAAGAAGCAAAAAGCTAATGATGGAGGCAAACAAATTGTGCAGCATGAGGTACAGTCTCAACAAGATGGGGGTTAACAATGTGGGCATCCTTTTCCTATAGTGATCTTGTCTGATATTTGTACTGTGGTCATGCCTGCATATGACCATGTGATTACCTTGAGAACTAATAGTTATGCGAGGTCGTCGCTGCTTCATCCCTGCGATGGAGGGCTCCCAGATCTGAGGTGGCGGCCTCGCGTAGCGAGGGCGACGTTTACCAGGCAACGGGTGGCGGGCGTAGGTGCTGCAGGCCGTGTGCCTCGGCTGCGTGGGCGGCGAGGCGGTGGCGGGCGTGCTCGCGGTGCGGAGGTCGCCCCGTTGGGCCTCCGGTTCTAGATCTAAAGATGGTTGCACCCCGGTGGATGTGGCTGGAGGTGGGGCTCTTGACTGGGGGAAACCCTTGGCCGACGGCGGAGGCCACGACGCCGACACACTGCGGGCGCCGTTCTCCTTCCTGAAGGTGACATCGAGGTCCATTTCCTCTCCTCCCTATCCTGCCTGTCTCAGGTGAAAGCCTAATTTTTTTGATTTGGGCGGCGACGGCGCTTCGGCGTCGTTCCCTCCATGGAGGCGTCGCCTTGAGACAGCGGGGTTGGTAGATGAGCTCGACGTGGGTGATTGGTAGTTAGTAGCGGTTGGCTGCCTCTTTGTTGTTCCGGTGATGTGACCAACCGAGTGCTCCTGGTGCTCCGCTTCTCCGAAGTGCTTGCTCGCTGGCGGGTCGACGCCCTCGATCCTGGGCGAGAGAGGAAGTGTTCCCCTCTCCGGTAGCAGCATCTTTCCGGGGTAAGCTGAGCCGGTGTCGAGTCTTTGGCCGGTTGCTGTCATCGTCCCCTTTCCTTTACCGCATCTTTGGTGGCGATCTCTCCCGGCAGTTTATGTCTTGCTTCATGGTTGGTGTTGCGGGTGGTGGTGTTGTCCGTGGGTGGCGGCTTGATGAGGCGGCAATGCTCAATCTCCTCCTTGGCAACCTTGTTTGTCAATGTCCAGGTGTGCTTAGGGTGAGCTTCTCTACCTCTCGACGGTGCGGCGCCCTTCGATCCAGGGCGAGAAAGTAGGGTCCCTTCTCTCACTAGTACAGAAAAGCCTTTCTGTGGCGCACCAAAAAGCATTTCTGTGGCGCATGGTGGGTGCGCCACAGAAGTCACGCCACAAAAATATTTATTCTGTGGCGCACCCCCAGAAAACAGATGCGCCACAGAAAACAACAATTCTGTGGCGCACAAAAAAAATCAAAAAAATCAGAAAATGAAATAATTTGGAAAACCCTAATTATTGAATTTTTTGAACATTTTTAACACTCGAAGCATATCTCAAATGATGACTTCCCAGTAGGTCACCCATGCTCAGATTGCTCCAACCCAAGCACGCTTAACTTTTAAGTTCCATTCAATTCAACTACCCTCATGCTACTCAAGTTCTTATTGATAATAGTATCATATCAACCCTCTTAACCCTTGTGTATGTGTATATATGTGTGTAGTTTATGTATGGTATGTGTATATATGTGTTTAAAAAATCCAAAAAAAATTAAAAACTTCAGAAAAAAGATAAAAAAATCCAGAAAAATTCAAAAAATCAAAAAAATTCAAAAAAATTCAAAAAATCCAGAAAACTTCAAAAAAATCCAAAATTTCAACAAATCCAAAAAATTTGAATTTTTTGATTTTTTGATTTTTTTTTGATTTTGTAGAAAAAAACTTCTTTTTGAAATAACTTTTTACTCTTTTGCAATTTCCCGATTCTGAGAAAAGTTCACCGGGTAAACCCTGGTGAAATCGAGTTCCTTTTTTTCTCACGATTTTTTTGATATATTAAACACATTTTTTCGACATCGTATGCAAAAGTTATGCCCCTGCAAAGTTATTTTTTTCTTTTTTTGCAAAAAAGGTCAAAATTCATATTTCAAAATTTCGTGTAGCCTTCCTATTCTTTTTCTGTTTAGCCTTCCTATTCTTGGTCTTTTATACCGATCTCTTCCGTTTGCCGCGTGCAGGAGTTTTTTCTCACGATTTTTTTGATATATTAAACGCATTTTTTCGACATCGTATGCAAAAGTTATGCCCCTGCAAAGTTTTTTTTTTCTGTTTTTTGCAAAAAAGGTCAAAATTCATATTTCAAAATTTCTATACCAACTAGACACTATAACGAAACTACAAGTCAAAAGATTTTATTTTTTGAAATTTTTATCATTTTCTTTTCTTGTTTACAGAACAGAAAAGGCGATCCACAGGGGGGGTGTGTAGGCATGCGTGAGAGGGGAATTTTTTTTCTGTGGCGCACCAACCTCCATGCGCCACAGAAATGTGACTTTCTGTGGCGCATGGAGCATGAATTTCTGTGGCGCATGGAGTATATGCGCCACAGAAATGTCACTTTCTGTGGCGCACCTTGCCATGTGCGCCACAGAAATGTCACAATTCTGTGGCGCACGCTCCCCATGCGCCACAGAAAGTCACATTCTGTGGCGCACATGGCAAGGTGCGCCATAGAAAGTGACATTTCTGTGGCGCATGTGGCCTGGTGCGCCACAGAATGTGACTTTCTGTGGCGCGTGGAGACTGGTGCGCCACAGAATGTGTTCCACAGAAAGGCAGTTTCCTAGTAGTGTCTAGAGGTGGACACAGTTGACATTGCGAAATTGTTTGGCCCTGGTGGTTGACGACGGCATGGGTTTCCTCGGTGGCATTCCTTCACCGACTCTACTTGCTCTACGGTCGGATCGCGAGGCTTGACAAGGGCCTCGAAGCTCAAACTGCGCTTCATCTTTGTATTTTCTTTGCTTGCTGTTTTTCGTTGCCTGTAAGCTGTTCTTCATCATTATGTAAACTCTGGCCATTCGGGGCTTTATTAATTTAAAACCGGGCACATGGTGCCTTCTGTCTAAAAAAATACATCAAAGTTTGATTTAGGATTGGTGGTCGTCGCGTTTGCTACCCATCGTCTAGGCGTGGGCAGCGGGATAGGGGAACGGCGATGGCGAGGCGTGGGCAGCGGGATCGCGTCACGATCTGTGCTGGCGACCTGCGAGCGTGTTTAGGCGTGGGAGGCGAGGCATGGGTGACGACGGTAGTTTGGGCATGGTTGATGATATTTGGATCACCCACCGATTTTTTTCCAATCCTGTGTCTAGTAGTCGATCTGCGGGCACGTTTGGGCATGTTTTTTTTTTCAGGTACGTTGGGCGTGGGAAATTGAGCTCATTATTAGGATAATCTTGGCTGTTAGATTTTGGAGATGGATGTTTATGATTACGGGGGTACGACTTATGATGATACATCATTGGACAAATCTGGAGCATTGGATGATAGCAATCGTACAGCTGATGTTATTTGGATTAGCCATCCTCTCGATCTTTTTATATTAGTGTAGATAATGGTGCTCAAATCAAAATTTGAGAGGATATTTAGCTAATGTGCCCCTTATCTCCCAGTATCCTATTTTTATATAATATCATCCGCAAAAAATATGCCAGTGGCGGAAGTATTTTAAACTTCACCCCTAAACCTTTCCTTCCTGTTAGAAAAAGGATTAATCTGACAGTTGCTTTATAATAAAGCAACCACAGGCTGATAACTTTTGTACAAATGCCGAACAGGCATTGCGTCCGTACGGACGGACTCCCTTGTAAACTACCTCAATGGTGACTGTTCACAGGGTATATATAGCCTAACCATCTATCAATAAAATCTCAGTTTGATTACAATCTTGTTTTACTTTCACATCTTCGATCCGAAGGGCTATTATTGGGCCAAAACTTGTTGCTTGGCAAGAGTTAGTATAACGATTAGCCTCCGTACGTTGTCTTGTCGTCGGCACAAGACCGTTTTAAATGGCTTTTACACCAAGATGGGCAAGTTTTTGTCCAATCTATGTACCAGGTTCTTATGAACTCTAACTCCCAATTTCGACCTAAATCCCTTTTGAAATTACGTATTCCTCTCAAGAACAAATTTTTTTGTGGTATCTTGGGAAAGGATTGGACCTTACCAATGATAATCTAAAGAAAAGAAATTGGCATAGTAGCAGCAAATGTTGTTTTTGTGACAGGGATATTACAATTCAACATCTTTTTTAATGCCATGTTGCTCGCTTTGCGTGGAGAGCGGCCCAAGTAGCTAGTACTTCGTAATGCAATTCTTCCCTTATCAAAAAAAAAAAAAAACTCAGCTCGATCGTAAGTAATAAAATGATCGTGCGTTGAATTTACAGGGTGACCGGAAAAAATGAATTACACATGCATTTTGCGCGTGCAAAATTAGCTGAGCGCTTGCAGCTGCGGCTTATATGATTCAAGCACGTCGTATGTATTTGTTTGATACAATCATACAACCAACGGACGAATCATCAATGGATGGCAGAATACATATAATCGACGAGCAGAGGAGGAGCACTGACTGCTACGGCGTCCTGGAGCGGCATCTGTCGCGGTCGGTGGGCATGACGGTGCCATTGCCGGGGAAGAAGAAGCGGAGGCGGCACGAGATGCGCGTCCAAAACCGGCGCTTGCGGAAGATGCCCACCTTCCACCGCGTGCGCACCTTTCCGGACAAGTCGAGCGGCACTAGACCAGCCTTGAGCGACTCGTCCATGTCCCGCATCCCGGCAGGGTCCAGCGCCCGCCCCGCCGACACCACGTTGAACTGTAGCGGCAGGGAGCTCTCTGGCGGCACCACGAACGGCACTGACCGCAGGCGCGCCACCTCGGCAGCGTGGAGCCCCAAGGCGAGGTCGAAGCGGGAGAAGGAGGCGTCCGCCTTGGAGTTGTTGTTGTTGGCCAGGATGGTGATGGACACCTGCACGTACTGGATGGTGCCGTCCTGGCCGTATTGAAACCGCCCCAGCTGCGCGTCGGAGACCACCAGGTACGGCGTGCTGGGCCTGTAGAGGAGGTACACGGAGAGCACCGCCGCGATGGTCACGACCACGAGGATGGCCAGCACCGTGCACAGGATCAGCATCACCCACTCCCGCCTGGAGGTCCGGTGCTGGTGTGAATTTCCCCCCCACTAGATGCTCGGCTCCCCGGGCTGATCCGCCGCCAGCCTCTCCGGCTCCACCGACGGCAGCGGCATGGGAGGGGGTTCCTCCTCATCCTTGACGTCATCGTCCAGCGACGGCAGCGGCATGGTGGGATCCTCCTGAAACTTTTTGGCCTGCTCCAGGTACTTGTCCATGAGCGGCGTCGCGAAGGGTCTGACATCCTGGACGTTACCCCTCGACGAGGTGCGCTGGCGATCATGCGACGTCTTGCACGACCTCGCATAGGGGCGGCCCTGGTCGTCATTGATCTTCCGCCCCCCCGTCAGCTTTTGGAGCTGCTCCGCCTCATTCTTGAGCATGTCGATCATGGGGTTGGACACCTCAAGGTTGTCAAGGGCTTTCCGGCCCCCGTCCAGCTTGTCATGGGCGCTGACGTGGTCCATTGTACTCACCTCCCCTATGAGGTCTGCGTGATCGCGACGGGCCAGCTCGGTCTTCACCTCCGTTGGCATTTCGGCGTCCGGGCCGGCGGCTGATCGGGTGCGGCGTATATAGTGCTTCAAGGGAGGGGTGAGGAAGTGTTTTCCTTGGATACTGAAGCATGCAACGTTCCCATGTATTAATTAATTAGCCAGTGCAAAGCAAACTAGAATTTTTTTTTATCTCGTTGCACTTTTAGTTGCCCTTTTTATAATCAACTTAGACATAAGAAAATCTCGGTCGACTTAGAATTAGAAAAAAAACCGAATTAATATATATAAACCTACCTATACGAGCATCTGGCGATGATGATAGTCGCGACGTACTCCCTGACGACGGCAGGGAGGAGGAGGTCAACCATAACCTTGCGTACTTCTCTGCTGTAGAGATCGCCGAAGCTAACAGTGAACGAGCCGGCGGCGACGTCCTCCGTCTGCCGGTAGCTCCCGGGGTCCACCTTCTGTATATTGGAATCGTCTGGGTGCTGCGTCACGGTGAGCTTGAGGTCCCGGACCACGACGCTGAGGAGGCCACCCAGGATCTGCGAGAAGGGCACACTCAGGGCCGCCCCGCCCTTGACGTAATTGAACGTTCCTCCTTGGCTTTTCCTGGCGATCTTGTCCAGTACCTGGCCGGCCGCACGTTCAAATAGAATTAATATACATATATATATACCAATCAAATGTAATTAATATGGATCGATCGATGTACGTACCATCGGTTCGTGGTCATCGCCGAAACCAAACGTGTGGACCGCCACATTGCCGACGATATCAACCTCCTCAGGAGGAACGCCGCCACTGTTGTGGGCCCCATCGGACATGAGAATGATGCTGGCGACGCGGCCGGCACTGAGGCGGCGGCCGTCGAGGACTTGGAGGCCAGCCTGGAGGCCGGCGGTGATGTTGGTACTGCCTTCTACGTTCAGCTCGTCGACGCGACGCTCCAGCTCTGCCTTGCGATCCTCGGTCATGAAGCGCAGTGAGCACACCTTCTTGGCGGTGTGGGAGAAGGAGACGATGGAGAGGCGGTCGATGGGGCTGAGCTTCTTGATGATGAACTGCATGGCGGTCTTGGTGTCGTCGAGCTTCTGCCCCCCCATGCTGCCGCTGACGTCCAGGACAGCCACGAGGTCTAGCCCCGAGCGGTAGGCGGCGGAAGATGCATCGGTGAGCTCCAGCATCACCTGCTGCCTGTTCGCCTCCAGTGGCGCCTCCTTGTTGCCGTACGCCACCAGCCGCACTATTTTTTCGCCATTGCCCAGCAGCTTTCGCCCTGCAGCTGCAGGTTCATCATGATTCATTTTTCAGTGATCATTATTCAATACGGTTTACGAAAAAAAAAATTTGAATGAAATGGTGTGAAATAAAACCTCCTGATAAATCTGCAGAAGGAACGTCCTGCTCCTCGTCACTGAAGGGCATTGCGATCCAGCGCGCTAGCTCTACTCACGATCGATCAAACGAATAGCTAGCTGATATATGTACGTACTACTAGCCAGGGACGGATCCACCCTTGGTCAAGGGTGTGCAGCTGAACACCCAAAAATTCTGCAAAAAAATTCATATGTAGTGTATGGTGCACATATTGCATCATTTGTGATATTTCTTAGCATCTATACATTGTGTTTCAAGTCCAAATCAAGGTCGAAGCTCGACTTTGTACTATTATTGACATGAAGTCATGAACCATTTTCAGTTTTTCACCTGTATATTTTATATTGGTGGGAATTTGAACACCCAAAATTAAATTTCTGGATCCGTCCCTGCTACTAGCTAGGTTATCTATCGGGTCAGTTAAGATAGGAGGAATGGAGTGGCATCAAGGAGGTCAATTAATATAGGAGGAATAGCGTGGCATCAAGGGAATGGATGATCCATTGGTTAAGGTTGGGGAGGGGGAATTTCGTGGGGCAAGGGTTTGGTATCTTCGTTGCTCTCCCTCACAGCTTCCCTTTTCAGAGCTTGTGTGCTTGTTGTGTTAGAGAATTAATTCTCATCGGATTTCAGTGACACTGACGAAATAAGTACGTACTGATACCATAATAACTATACTTAGTTCGTAGAGATTGCAAGCAACTGATATTGTTATCACATCTTTTTCTTCAAGAAAAAAATAACTGATATATATTGTTATCACAACTCGGAGTAAGTAAAAATAATTAAATGAGCGTGTGTGAACTGATTCATACACCACTTACTTACAAATTAAAAGGGACCCAAAAAAAGAACTACAAATATATTTAACGAGCGCTAAAATTAATCGAGCTCTTGTGGCTTACAACATAATTAACTGCCATTGTTTGCACCTGTACGTACAAGCATGGCTAGCTTATGTATACATGAATTGCAAATGTATGTATGTGTTGTTGATACAACGAAGGAAGAAAGGAAGGAAGGAAATAATGAATCAAGGAATTATAGAAAAATTGGTGCACCGTAAATATATAAAATGAGGATTTTAGGATAAATTTCATTATTTAAAATTTTATTTTCTACAAAAAAATCTGATTTTATTTTTCATACATTGTACTAGTTCCAATATAATGTTGATCTGCAAAGTTTCAAACTTTTATTTAATTTCGTTTGGAAGAGAAAAAAAAGAGAAAGTTTGCGCACGAATCTCAACACAAAAATGGATGGTATGGATAGGGGCATGTTCCTATCATGGTGCTCTGTCAGCTATTTGGCCAAATGTATTTGGATTCTAAAGTAATAAGCAGGTTGAAGCCTGATAATCTTTACTTTCGCACTGTTGATATATATGGCTCAATTCTCTTCTTATGTATCGCATCTCAAATTGTATTGATGTCCTTGCAGATTGAAACGTGCTTCATGTTGGATGAGACTGGATGACACATAATATTCAACTATGCGAACGGGCACCACTCAGCTTCAGATTTATGAAGGACAGAATTGCAAGGTGGACGTCAGACATCTAACATTCCTGTGACTCCGGAGGCGCCAACCTTGAGCCGGAGCCGAAGCTCTTCGCATAGCCGCCAGTGGCGCACTTCGACGCCGCGCATGCCAACTTAGACGCCTTCATCGATCACACACCAAGATCGTGGCCATGAAGCCCCACGGCACCAAGATGCCGGCCTTCGACGCCGCCACCTCCGCCGTGGGCATCCTCCCCTAGCCACCAGAGTACCGTACGAACTTCGGCCTGCCCCTTCTCGTCTCCGTCACTACCGGAAAACGGGTGTTCGCCAAGTGTTAGTGCGTTTGCCGAGTGTTGTTTGTTGGGCACTCAGCAAGGGGGCTCTATGCGAGAGCTATCAAAAATATACTCAGCAAAGAAAAGGCACTCGGCAAAAAAAGAAAAAAACACTCGGCAAAGACGGCGACCAAAAACACTCGGCAAAGACGTTGGAGACGTGTCCCCATCCGCCGCGGCCGGCGGAATAGAAACGACGCATCCTCTTTGCTGATTGTCCATGGTTTGAGATATTTTTGGCGCCAGTTTTTCCCGCCGATGCTATTTTCCCGCAATGTTTCTTTTTCATTAACTTTTTTCCCGCCTGTTTTAATAGACACTCGGCAAAGACATTTTATATTTTACTTTTACATTTCGGCCGAGGGGAAGGAAGTTTTAGAAGGACGCAAAGCGTGCGCTTTCATCAAGCTCATTGCAAGAATCAATCGCCGAAATGATAAGCGTCAAAGAGGTTTCAAGTGAAAAAGAGGAGAGATGAGAGAGCTCAAGAAAGACGAACGCTTCAAGAGCTTCATGGACATACAAAAGGAGAAGCTATGAATTGAAGCGGAAATTGACGTAACTGCCAAATTGAAAGCAACAACGAGGGCAAAGGAAGTTGATCTCAAGGTTTTCACCGAGAAGGCCCGGGTAATGATGCCCGACACAACCATCATGGACGACACGATGAGGGCTTGGTATGAAAAAAATAAAATGCCATGATCTACGCTCGAGAAGATTGAGCACTCGATGTCATACTGTAAGTTTGTATGAACTATGTGCCATTTGTGATCGTTTTGATATTTTGATGGATGCCCGGCACCGCTTAATTGGAATTTCGAACTTGGATATTTCTTTTTAAATTATGCTAAAATATTTGTTATATCTTTTATTTGTTATGATTTTGTAGTAAATTATTGGAGCTAAACTAGTTAAATATGAAAATGTGCCGAAATAAGAAGAAGTTGCCCTAACGTTATCAAATTGCAGCAACGGCATTGATCTTTATCAGTTGTATAATATTACAGAATGAATTTTCATACACAGAATCATTCAAGAGATGGCCTTACAACAAGCAACTGGAGACTGTCTGCTCTCTATACATCACAGAGAACAACCTGCCAGCGTCAACATGTTCTAACAAAATCAAGTATACTCGTTTTCCAATCTTCAATTGAGTAGCAAAAACAAATTCTAAAGTGCAAGATTGGGTTCAGGTGAGGTCCCTCCATTTGTCATCCAGCCATGTCAACAGAATTGGGGGCCCTTTCCCCAATACCTTGACGCAAGAAGTATGCCGATTTTCGTTTACCTAATT
Organism: Poa pratensis; assembly: GCA_947311845.1. Classification (NCBI taxonomy): domain Eukaryota; kingdom Viridiplantae; phylum Streptophyta; class Magnoliopsida; order Poales; family Poaceae; genus Poa; species Poa pratensis. The sequence goes on from CAMZMU010000039.1 coordinate 85,788,234, forward strand.
CCCTGTGAGATCGCAACCTATCAGGCTCACGGCACTTCAATCATATAAATCAAGAATGGAGTTGTAACAAAGCTTTCAGCATTCATCTCTAATTATCACTAAAAATGCATGACATTGAAATGAAGAACAATACGGCAGCAGTGAAACAGAAAAAATGGAAGTGGTCCCAAGAAGAAAATGAAATAGAATACAAAAGTAAACATTTCAATATTAAATGTTTGTGTTGGTTCTTAAAATTCTTGTATTATACATGATAGACTGAACGCAAAAAATGCCTTGCATGTGTTAGAACAAAAAATTGAGCAGCTTGGTTTGTTACAATTACCTCACACTGTAATCTTTGGATCCTCTGTGCTTCTTCCCTGATACAAACAAGGTTGGTTTGATTTCTTTGCAAATCCTTCCTTCCAGTAGCCTAACTGGACCCAGAGCTTAGGCTCCAGCTCCAACACATAAGAAAGTGTAGTTTGAAATTCTTGGTCCCCCGAATTTTCCCCTTCACGATTACTGTCATCAGCCTACACGAGATAGAAGTGGCAACCAGATTACCTGGCTGCCTTCTACAAAAAAATGCAGCCTCGCAATTTACACTAGTCATCAAATCTACACAAACAGCAATTAATAGTTCAACGATCTTGCCTAGCCTGCATCTAGAATCCTACCACCCTAAGTATAATATCATCCAAAACACTTTCTATGGATACAAGCGAATGTTCTGAATGTTTCTTCAACACTCACATCTGCTCCACAAATCGGCTTCAGCTGCTCGATCAAATCAAGAGCTCCTACGAGCAAGTAAACTTGCTGTTTCCCAAATGCCATTGTACCTAGGGTTCTACTCGATCCCTCTGTTCCGATATATAAGACGTTTAAGGAATTTCCGACAAGTTCCAAAATCGCCAAAATGACATGTTTGCCGCACGATCTCAGATAACTTATAGGTATGTATGTATGAATTCATATGTACGCAAGATCTCAGGCGAATAGCGAACAACGAAATAGGCCAACAGCGATACAGAAAAAGAATAACGAACACCTCATCGCCCCAGCGATAACCTCGCCGCCCCTCCACCACATCCAGCACCTCCAGCGGGCCGTCTCCCAAGCAGATCGTCATAGCCCCACCACCGCATCTAGCAGGCCGTCTCGCCCTAACACACCAATGCCCAGGTCGCGCCCAGGGCCTCAACTCCTCATCGCCCCAGCACCCCATCGCCCATCGCCGGCGCCCCAGCACGGCAAACCCTATTCATCGACCAGGTCGATGATAGGGTGCCGTCGCACACCCCACATGGGCCGGCCCAACGCGGAAAGACGACCGTGCGAGGAAGAGGACCATCCTCACCGATGACGGGGACGACGCGGCTGGCCGCGGCGCCCCGGCGGAGGTGAGGACAGGACCTCGCCGGAGACGGGGACGACGCGGCAGGCCGCGGCGTCACCGGCGGAGGCGAGGACATGACTTAACGAGGGGGTTGCGGGTTCGGGTTCGGGGGGGGGGGGGGGGGGGGTTAGAGGGGAGACCGGCCGAGGTGCGGAGGACCGGCAGAGGAGGCGGCTGGGGCAGGGCGGGGCGGCGAGGCGGCGTGGTAGCGACGCCGGCCGCGGGTGGCGACAGCAGGCGTTTAGGCCGGCGTTGGCGGCGGGGGAGCAACGACGAGGGAGGAAGAAAGAGGAAGGAGAAGAAGACGGTGGGGATGGGCCGCGGCCCACTGCGGGGGTGCGACGGGTCGTCGTCGTCGCACAGGTCGACGTACAGGAGCTCCCCCCAGCGCCACCTCGCCCAACTGCACCAAGAAGACCTCGCCCAGGTCGTCGCGCAGCACCAAAATCATCAGGTCGCTGGAGGTCATCTCCAGCGCAGCTCCTCGGCCCAGCGCCTCAGCACCCAAAATCGCCGGAGGGGTAGGCCGTCATGCTCCTCGAGAACCTCCGCGCTGGCCGTGCTCCTCGAGAACAAGTCCTGCCCCGATGCCAAGATAAACAAAGTTAATGATCACCTGAAAACAAGAAAGACCTGATTAGAAATTACTCCATATATAACATGACAAATAACACTCTGCCTGCCACAAGCATTGATAAGTTGAACTCTTGCGTTTATAATAATACTGCACATATATGCATTATTTTCTACTCCATAATTTCTTATTTGAACACTCATCATTTATGAACAGTTGTCAAGAGAGTACTTTATAGGAGTGCAACTTACTTAGATGCAATGTACTCCTAATGAGTACAAGTCTGTGTGGAACTCTCTCATAAGTCCGTCTGGAGTAGCTTTAAATCATATCCAATAAAATTCTAGATCATGAGTTAGACTTGATGCTCATCTATGTAAATGGAGTATTTTGCATACTTCAACCCATCATTAGCACAAAACCTTGCAAACGACAACTCAAAATCTATACACATCCTGAATAACATTAGAAATGATTGGTGTAATAGTGACCTGCAAGAATATGACACTGAAAAATGATCCCAAATTCCCATTTCCAAATCTAGTCTGTTAACTACCGCAAACTAGCTACAGGGGTCAACTACCGGAAACCACACTAGTAGAAAATAGGCCTTCCGTTCGGAGGTTTAGTCCCGGTTATGCTTGGAACCGGGACTAATGCTCATTAGTCCTGGTTCCAACGGTTAGGACGCCGCACGGCTTTAGTCCCGGGTCAAAAGGGACCTTTAGTCCCGGTTGGTGATACCAACTGGGACTAAAGGGGCCGTGGCAGGGTGGGACCAGTGCGAGCCCCTTTAGTCCCGGTTGGTATCTCCAACCAGGACTAAAGATAGACCTTTAGTCCCGGTTGGAGACACCAACCCGGACTAAAGCCGTCGTATTTTTTTTCTATTTTTCATTTAATACGGAATAATTCATATCTTTAAATCCGTAAATCGAAATTTAGCAAATAAAATGTCTAAATCGATTAGAAAAATGAGAGAAATCCAAATATGACAACTATATCATATTTTGCATCACAAAAACTCATTTAACTAGGTGAAATTACTTTCGAAAAATCGGCATAAACACATTTAACTAGGCGGAATTAGGTAGAAATCAAGAAAATTCCTAATACTTGGGGATTATTCATAAAATGTGGATTACTCTTTGTGAAATTAGATGGGTGCCATTTTGCACCATATCTTTTTTGGAGGTTTTTTTTACTTTATTTGGTTTTTTTTAAAAGCGGTCAAAATGGTCACCATGACTCATCGAAAGAGGTCAAATTTTCTAAAACTATTGATGTTTCTGTGATATAACCACTAGTTGTGTATCTTAAAATGATTTTAAAAAAATTCGGACCAAACTATCAAACACTTGTAGTTCAAATTTGGATTACTTTCGGAAAATCAGTATAAACTAATTTCACTAGACGAAATTAGATAGAAATCAAGTTTATCATTTTTCATATCAACTAGTACACATAAAAGGACTCCATGCCAGAGGATATATTTTTTGAGGTTTTTTTTTTCACTTTATTTGATTTCTTTGAAAAAAACTGTCAAAATGGCCACCATGACTATTCATCGAAAGAGGTCAAATTCTTTAAAACTATCGATGTTTCTGAGATATAACCACTAGTTGTCTATCTTAAAATAATTTCTTAAAAAAATTCAGACCAAACTATCAAACACTTGTAGTTCAAATTTGGATTACTTTCAGAAAATCAGCATAAATTCATTTAACTAGACGAAATTAGATAGAAATCAAAAAAATTCCTAATACTTGGTGATTATCCATAAAATGTGAACTACTCTTTGAGAGAATTAGATGGGTGCCATTTTGTACCATTTTGTTTGTACTTGGTTCACAAAAAAGTCATTTTTGCATGCCATGAGAATTGCCATAACTTGATCATATGGCTCCATGCTAGAGTTTTTTTTTCATAGCAAATTTATCGATGTTTCTGTGATGCAAAAAATGATATGGATGGCATATTTGAATTCCTCTCATTTTTCTAATTTATTTAGACATTTTATTTGTCAAATTTCGATTTACATATTTAAAGATATGAATTATTCCATATTAAATATTATTACATAATCATTGTTATTTATTTAAAAAATATTATTACATAATCATTGTTATTTATTTAAAAAATATTATTACATAATCATTATTATTTATCCAAATAAAGGTTGAAATTTTAAACAATAAAAATGTATAACATCATGACTCAGTGGTTAATATGATTGATATGATACTAATATCAGTAAGTTCTAACTTCTCATTTGGAAGGAACTCAAAAGTTAAGCGTGCTTGAGCTGGAGCAATTTGAGGATGGGTGACCGAATGGGAAGTTTGACCAAGGTAAGTACTTTGACCTGAGATTAATTGTATAATTAGAGATTAAGTTTGTGGCTAAGTGGGAAATTTCGAAATAGAGATTAAGTGTGTGGCTAAGTGTATAATTAGTGGGAAATTGGGATGGGTAACCGAATGAGCCAGTAAAGTCCTAACCTTAGACCAAAAAAAAAATCCTCTGAAAATCCTTTAGTCCGGGTTGGTAACACCAACCGGGACTAAAGGTCCTCTAGCCCCAGCGCACTGCTTCGCCCACATGGAGTGCCTTTAGTCCCGGTTCGTGGCAAACCGGGACTAAAGGGGGGAACCTTTAGTCCCGATTTGGTAGTCCCGGTTAGGTAATCGGGACTAAAGGCCCTTCCCAACCGGGACTGTAGCCCCTTTTTCTACTAGTGCCATAACCATCGCTGAACTATCTCTAGTATCAGAACTCCACCCAATCAACCTAATGGAACTGAAAAAGATGAACATGGAGTGGGCGGCACCTGAATCGACCAGATAAGGCGAGCTTGGCGGTGGCAGGGTTGAAAGGTACACCGATTGTGGCGCCTCCCTTGACCTTGGCGGCCGCCTACGCCTCGCGTATCTTCTGCATCTTGAGCATCCGCTCTTGCCACGGAAGTCAGGCTCTGGAGCGGAACCATGTCGCGGCGGCAGAAAATCGGCGCAAATCCAGCGCCGGCGCACGGAGATTCAGCACCGGCGCACGCAGATCTGGCGCCTCCATGCCCAGCAGCACGTCGCTAGGACAAAAAGATGCATGTGCCACCTAATGGGAGATCTGGTGGGACCCTCCTTGGTGCTGACTTAGATGTGTATGATGTGTTGGAGCATGAAGTTGGGGATCATTTCATCAAAATGTTGCACTTGGATAAACATTCCAAGATGAAGTGCTTTGGTGGTGGTGTATGGCCCTGCTCAGCCTAAAGGGAAGGACATTTTTCTTGCTGAACTAGCAAATTTATATAGTAAGTGTAAAGGGGCTTGTGTCATTGGTGGTGATTTCAATATCATCAGGAAAACCAGTAAAAAAAATAAACCCTATATTCTATCCAAGTGGAGCCATGTCTTTAATTCCATTATTGAGATTAATGGGTTGAAGGAGTTGAAGCTCATTGGTAGACTGTACAATTGGGCTAAACCCATTTTTGAAAAAACTAGACAGAGTTCTAGTTTCTCCATAATGGGATTTGGCATTTCCCCTAGCCACAGTCACAGGGATGAACGACGACATCTCTGATCCTGTTCTCCTGCTTTTGTCTTGTGGATCTCCTCCCCCACACTATAACCATTTTAGGTATAAAAGTTGTTCAGTGGAGAGAGATGGGTTTCATGATATTGTCAAAAATAGTTGGAATGTTGCGACTTTCTACAAACATGATGTTGATAAGTGGCAAGAATAAACTAGAAGATTGACGAGTCATACTAAGGGTGGGCACATTAATGTTGAAGGAGCCTATAGGAAGGTGAAAAAAGAACTGTTGTCCAACCTTGATATGTTCGAAAAGAAAGCAGAGACTACTTGTTTATCTGTTCTTGAAAGAGAGTCGCAAGTGGATATGTAGAGCAAGCTGAAGAAATTGTTAAGGGATGAAGAGCTAAAGTGGAGACAAAGAGGTAAAAAAAGGATCTAAAGGAAGGAGATGGGAACATGAAGTATTTTCATTTAAAAACAAATGGCAGGAAGAAGAAGAATCACATTGCTATTCTACAATACAATGGAACTGAGGTGTTGGGAGAGGAGAACTTAATAAAACATGTGACTGCCTTTTACAAATCCTGTTTGGACAGATAGTTGGGACTAATCTGAGACTAGATGGTATTGACTGTGATCAACTATATGCATAAGATGTTAGGATGCTCACTAAGCCCTTTGTGTTGGAGGAAATTAAAGAAGTGTTTTTGATTTGATGCATTTCAATGTTACAGGCCTAATGGCCTTCCTGCATAATTTTATCAAGTTTTCTAGGACACTATCAAGTTTGACTTTAAAGAGCTATTTGTTGCCTTTCACAAAGGGAAGTTTGATATTGAGAGGCTTAATCATGGAATAATTACATTGATCCCCAAGGTGCCTGATGCACATGTAATTCTGAAATTCAGACATGTCTGCCTGCTATATGTCAGTTATAAGATACTGACAAAACTTTTTGCAAACAGATTAGGCAAAGTTATCCATAAAGTGATAGCTGATACTCAGACTGCCTTTATTAAAGACATATATATCATGGAGGGCATTGTTTTGCTGCATGGGGCTATTCATGAGATTCATCATAAGAACATGTCAGGAGTTTTGTTCAAGATAGATTTTGAAAAAGCCTATGACAAAGTTAACTGGGCTTTTCTTTACCAGATGATGCAATATAAAGGCTTTGGGAACGTGTTCTTTGATTGGGTGATAAAATCTGTGAGAAGGGGGAGAGTGGCCATCAGGGTCAATGACCAGATTGGCCCCTACTTTCCTACATATCCTTTGTCACCTCTACTTTTTGATATTGGGGGAGATGGTCTGGCTCTGATGATGAAACATGCTAAAGAGCAGGGGATCATTTTGGGCTCATCCCTCACTTAGTGGATGGTGCCTTGGCTATTCTGCAATATGAGATGATACTATTCAGCTGCTGGAGGATAGTCTAGAAAATGCCAGAAATTTCAAATTTATTCTATGTGTGTTTGAGCAACTGTCAGGGCTGAAGATCAATTTTTACAAAAGAGATTTATTGTTTGGGTGATGCTGTTAGAAGAGAGAAATAATACAGTGAGATCTTCACTTGTGTTTCTGTAGCTTTGCTAATAAAATAACTTGGCATGCCAAATGATGAGAAGAGGTTTTCTAAATCTCAATTGGGGCCAATAGATGAGAAGTTTGCAAATAAGTTGGCTGAATGGAAAGGAAGTTGTTATCTACTGGGGATGGAATCACTTTGGAGAATGCTTGTCTTACAAGTTTACCCCTCTATATGTTGTACTTTTTAAAAGCTCCAAAGGTGTGTTAAAGAAATGGGACATTTATAGGAAAATAATGGTCTGGCAAGAGCTTGATGATAGGAAGAGATACCACAGGGTCAATTGGCAACAGTTTGTCTTCCTAAAACCGTGGGTGTCTTGGTGTTCTTGATTTGGAAACCATGAACTGAAGTTTGCTGTGTAAGTGGCTTTGGAAGCTGGAAAACTCAGAAGGAACTTGGCAGGAACTGTTGACTAGAAAATATCTGCATGACAAAGTTCTTTCCCAGGCATCTGCTGGGCCTGGGAGCTCTCATTTTTGGTAGGGCTAATAGAGGTTAATCATACCTTCCATCAGTATGCAATAAGGGTGATGAACAATGGGGAGAATACCTATTTTAGGAAGATAGCTGGGTGAACAATGCACCTCTTTCAGCTCAATTCCCCATGTTGTATAACATTTCTTTCAATAGACAGCTCACTCTTAGCATGGTTAAAGAAGATGGATGGGGTTGCCTCAGATTTAGAAGGTCTCTGTGGGAGCCTTGCCAGTCCAATTTGAAAAGTTGAAATAACTGGTTGGTGCTGTTCAACTCAATGAGGATCCTGACAGGGTCAGGTGGACCATTGGTGCTACTGGCCAGTTCCAAGTCGGGGGACTCTATCTGCATCTGAGATCTAACGAGTTGTTTCCATTTAGATTTCTATGGAAGATAAAAATCTCCTTGAAAGTTAAAGTCTCTTCGTCTGGCCAGTTTTGAGAAATTGCATTCTCACTAAAGACAACTTGGCTCGTAGAGGTTGGACAGGAAATAGGCAATGCCATTTCTATGGACATGATGAGACGGTTGATCCTATGTTGCTCCGGTGCTCTCTGGCTAAGTTGGTTTGGCAGATTGAGATGTGTGCTTTGGGATTAGTCAGGCCTCCTGATGGAGCCCTTGACTTGGTGGGATATTGGATTGATTCCTTTCCAGCGTCTCAGCGCAGGCTGATGCTCAGTGGTGGGACGGTAGTGTGCTAGACGATCTGGAAAACAAAAAACGATGTCTGTTTTAAAATATCCTAATGATCTTGCAGTAGTTGTATATAGATTGTGTAATATGCTTCATGGGTGGGCAACTTTGCAGAAAATCCAAGGATGAAGAAGCCTTGAAGATGGAATGGAGATGATCAAGCTGGTGATGAGGGAGGCTTATTCCAGATCACATGGTTGGGCTGCTGATTCAGCTAGGCTGATGAACTGAGAGAAGATGTCATTATCAGTTTTTCCTTTTGGCTTGTTGCCATTACCTTGTACACGTTTTGTCCGGTTTTGTTGTAAATTCGGTTTAAAATGTGTTGATATAGAATATCTATTTGCTGTGTAGATCTGTATGGATGTTTGTTGTTTTTTCTTCTTCTTTGTTTGTAATTCTGGAAGTTGTAAGACAATGGCGGTTTCTTTATATGAAATCGACGAGTGGGACTCGTTTGGTCAAAGAAAAAGTTTAGTGAAAAAGTGTAATTTACAACAGGATAAAAATAGCAAGTTTTTCACTAAACGGAATTCGCACTTTTTCAAATCAGATGGAAATTAAGAAATCTCAGTCGACTTACACTTAGACTCGGACCCTATTTCTACAACAAAATATTCTAGATACCAAGGCCAGGCAAATTAGCTTTTATACAAAAAAAAAAAAAGAAAATTACACAGACCATCAATGATGTGCAATTAGCCGAGAAGCCAAGAAGGCATGCCAATCCATCAGCTCGTGCATCCCCCTGGCGTCCATTGTTGTGTTGATATGTCGATGATTGTACTTAACCTGCAGCATGTTGTTCTTCTCTTCAAAACACGTGAGCTGATGGTTGGGTCTCATTTTCCTGATCCAGTCGCCGAGCTGGACGCCTGAGTCAGCCTCTACTGCCATGACTTTGGCAGAAGGCCTTCTCTGCTCCTCCGATGTCGTGCCCCCAACCCCGCCCACGGGCCACACCAGGACGCTCCCGAAATAATGATTTCGCCGGAGAGGATGTTCCGCAGGGAGTTGCCTCTGCACCAGCGCGCCACGCTTGTCCACGTCGGCGGAGCGAGGTTCTGCATCGTCCCATCGACGTGGCACAAGGGCGACGACGCCGTGCGGGGCAAGGGCAAAGAGGCCATGTGGTATGCCGCGCCGTGCTCTGCATGACCACGATTCGGCGTCAAGTACGACGAGAAGAGGGGAGCTGCGGCCGCCGAGCTCGCCGGTGCGACGTGTTCCGACGAGCTCACGGCTTGTCGGATCTGTCCGGCAACGACCCTGCTGCATTCTGGATCTGAATTGTGCTCTTTGCATAGATACATGTTTGTATTTCGCAGAATCTCATCAAACACATTTACAGATCATATCAATGGCATTGATATTTATCAGCTGTATCATATTACAGAATGATTGCATACACAATGATACTGGGCATCGTTTGCTGTCTGTACATGAAAGCGAACAAATCGCCAACGTCAACATCTTCTAGCCAAATCATATATACTCGTCACTCGCTCTTCTCTTAAGTTGCAAAGTGAAATCCTACACTGCAAGATTGGGTTCAGGTGAGGTCCCTCCATTTGTAATCCAGCCATGTCAACACGTTTGGGGGCCTTTCCCCGACACCTCGACGCAAGAAGCATGCCGGTTTTCGTTTACCTAATTCCCTGTGAGAATGCAACCTATCAGGCTCACGGCATTTCAATCATACAGATCAGAAGCATAACTGAGGTTGAGCTAAATATACCTCTGTTAAGGAGTGGGGGCTCTGAACACCAGTCAAGAATGGAGATGTTAAGAAAGCCTTCAGCATTCACTCTAGCTATCACTGAAAATGCATCACGCTGTAATGAGGAACAATACGACAACAATGAAAGCAAAAAATGGAAGCGAAGAAAAAGGAACAGAATAGAAAAGTGAACATTTTAATCTTAAATTTTTAAGGTGCAGGCACGGGACAACAATCAAGAATGGAGTTGTAAGAAAGCATTCAGAGTTCATCAGAAAGGTAAAAATGCATGACACTGAAATGAAGGACAACAGGACAACACTATGAGAAAACGAATGGAAGTAGAATAGAAAGGTAAGCATTTTAATCCTACATGACTTGCACATGTTAGAAGAAAAAAATTGACCAGTCGGTCTGTTACACTTACCTCACCCTGTCATTTTTGAATCGTCTCTGCTTCTTGCCTTATACAAACAAGGTTGGTTTTAATCTCTTTGCAAATCCTTCATTCCAGTAGCCTAACTGAAACCCAGAGCTTAGGCTCCAGCTCTACCACATAAGAAAGCCTAGTATGAAATTCCTGGCCGCTGAAACTTCCCCAGCTTCGTCAGTAGTATCAACAACCCTACACGGGATTAAAGTGCCAACCAGATTACCTAGACGCCTTCTACAAAAAAAAAAAATGCAGCCTCGTTGTGTCACTGGTCATCAAATCTACAGAAACATCAATTGACCAACACTTCCTACCTTGCATCTAGAATCCTACCATCCTATGTAAAATATCCAAAACACTTTTCTGTGGTTACAGGCGGATGTGCTGAATGTATCTTCAAAACTTACATCTGCTCGACGTGGATCGTCGACGTGGATAGCGGCCCAAGTAGCTTTTAATCTTGTACCCCTCCGTTCCTAAATATAAGATGTTTTAACCTTTTTGCAGATTCACATGTATCTACATGTATGTAGACATGTTTTAGTGTGTATGTTCATTCATTTCAGTCCGCATCTAGTCAACATTCGAAATACCTAAAAATCTTATATTTAGGAAGTAGGGAGTACTTCGTAATGCAATGCTTCCCTTATAAAAAAAAAAAACTTAGCTCGATCGTCAGTAATAAAAAAACGAAATGATCGTGCGTTGAATTTACAGGGTGACGGGAAAAATGAATTACAAATGCATTTTGCGCGTGCAAAATTAACTGAGATCTTGCAGCTGCGGCTTATATGATACAAGCACGTCGTATGTATTTGTTTGATACAACCAACGGACGAATCATCAATGGATGGCAGAATACATATAATCGGTGAGCAGAGGAGGACACTGACTGCTACGGCGGCCTGGAGCGGCATCTATCGCGGTCGGTGGGCATGACGGTGCCGTTGCCGGGGAACAAGAAGCGGAGGCGGCACGAGATGCGCGTCCAAAACGGGCGCTTGAGGAAGATGCCCACCTTCCACCGCGTGCGCACCTTTCCGGACAAGTCGAGCGGCACTAGGCCAGCCTTGAGCAACTCGTCCATGTCCCGCATCCCGGCAGGGTCCAGCGCCCGCCCCGCCAACACCACGTTGAACTGCAGCGACAGGGAGCTCTCTCGCGACACCACGAACGGCAGTGACCGCAGGAGCGCCACCTCGGCAGCGTGGAGCCCCAAGGCGAGGTCGAAGCGGGAGAAGGAGGCGTCCGCCTTGGAGTTGTTGTTGTTGGCCAGGATGGTGATGGACACCTGCACGTACTGGATGGTGCCGTCTTGGCCGTACTGAAACCGCCCCAGCTGCGCGTCGGAGACAACCAGGTACGGCGTGCTGGGCCTGTAGAGGAGGTACACGGAGAGCACCGCCGCGATGGTCACGACCGCGAGGATGGCCAGCACCGTGCACAGGATCACCACCACCCACTCCGCCTGGAGGTCCGGTACTGCTGGTGTGAATTTCCCCCCACCAGATCCTCGGCTCCCCGCCAACACCACGTTGAACTGCAGCGGCATGGGAGGGAGTTCCTCGTCATCCTTGACGTCATCGTCCAACGACGGCAGCGGCATGGTGGGATCCTCCTGAAACTTTTTGGCGTGCTCCAGGTACTTGTCCATGAGCGGCGTCGCGAAGGGTCTGACATCCTGGACGTTGCCCCTCGACGAGGTGCGCTGGCGATCATGCGACGTCTTGCACGACTCGTATAGGGGCGGCCCTGGTCGTCATAGAGCTCCCGCCCCCCCGTCAGCTTTTGGAGCTGCTCCGCCTCATTCTTGAGGATGTCGATCATGGGGTTGGACACCTCAAGGTTGTCAAGGGCTTTCCGGCCACCGTCCAGCTTGTCATGGGCGCTGACGTGGTCCATTGTACTCACCTCCCCTATGAGGTCTGCGTGATCGCGACGGGCCAGCTCGGTCTTCACCTCCGTTGGCATTTCGGCATCTGGGCCGGCGGCTGATCGGGTGCGGCGTATATAGAGTGCATCAAGGGAGGGGTGAGGAAGTCTTTTCCTTGGATACTGAAGCATGCAACGTTCCCATGTATTAATTAGCAAAGCAAACTAGAATTTTTTATGTCTAAGGGCATTTACAATGGTAGTGATGGCGTGTCTTCTCTTAGCCATCCACATCATTTGGAGAAGTCAAAATTATAAGTTGTACAATGCATTATCTCTTATTGCCATCCCTAATAATTAATGCGAATTAATTATATTTTAGTTGAAAATTGTATTTCTAAGGGAAGACAAATGGTACAATAGTGAAATTAGCCTTCCCTTATTTCGTAAGAGATCATCTCTTATCTAACGGAAGGCAACCTACACTTTCTTCATTCTCTCTCCGCCAACTAGAAAAATATCTACGTGTCAACGCTAAGAGAAGATTGACGTCACCCCATTGTACATGCACTTAGTCGATTATGAAAAGGACAACTTCAGTTCTGTGAAAAGTGCAAACTTTTTTTATCTCGTTGCACTTTTAGTTGCCCTTTTCATAATCAACTTAGACATAAAGAAAATCTCGGTCGACTTAGAATTAGAAAAAACCGAATTAATATATACAAACCTACCTATACGAGCATCTGGCGATGATGATAGTGGCGACGTATTCCCTGACGACGGCAGGGAGGAGGAGGTCAACCATAACCTTGCGTACTTCTCTGCTCTAGAAATCGTTGTCGTGGGTTTGTCACGGCAGATGCCATACGGGGTGGCTTAACTCGGGTGTGAGCCAGACGACGTAGGATTCACAGAGAGGTAGCATACGCAAAGTTACCCAGGTTCGGCCCCTCTGTATGAGGTAAAGACCTACTCCTGCTTATATGTATTTGGATCTGAATGGGGTGTACAATGGTATGCGCACCAGATCTTGCGGATGCTCCGGAGGCTATGGAATGAGATGAGTCTGCCTCTAGGGTTGCACATTGCCGGCTTTATATAGGGAGCCGGCTAGGGTTTACAGGGAATGACGGGTGCCACTGGCGGCGCTAGCTATCCTGCCTACAAGTGTGGCTTCGTGGAGTGCATTTTTCGGGATACAGATCATAAACTGATTCGGAGATATCTGTTGCCGCCTCCCCGAGCCATCGTACCGGGATCCTCGGGGACCCGGTATCCTAGAAGATGTACTCCGGGTGGGCTCTGGGCCACCGGCCTCGAGGGCCGACTCGGGGTCCTGGGCCTACCCGGTTGGGCATCCCCCCATCATTAGCCCCCGAGTTCGTCAGGGACTCGTCGCCGGCTTGGCCTTCGTCTTGCGAGCTGCCGGGTCGTGTCATTGAACGAACTCCTGAAATAGAGAAAAAGAAACAAAGGCTCGGAGTGGTGGATTTTGGCGTTTAACGTCCGGTCTAACTCAAGTTTCATTTGATGCCGGCTTGTGCCCGTTGGGACGTGTGCCATACCGACTCGCCTCCGTGCGGGTTGTCTCCTCGTATTCTCCGGCTGACGTCACGGCATCTTTGACCGCTTGTCTTGTAGTGTTTGTCTGTCTGACGCCGAGTCGACTGATGGGAGTTGACGGTGCATCGACTGCCTCTGCCTCGGGATGGACCAGTGGTAATGATGATGCCTCGACCCGCACACATCTGATCCAACGGTCAGAAAAGACGTGACAGAGCGACGTGGCTGAATCTAAACCGGATTTTTCGTCACGCTTGTACAGGAACCGAGGCGTCGCGCGACGTGGCGGTAGTGGGCGACGTGGGCGTTGCCATTTACTGTGGTAACGGCTCCACTCTCGGTGGCTTATTTAAGCGGAGGGGGAGTGCGGCCGATGGATTCACACTCTCCACTCTTCTTCTCCCTTGCGCCCGTCGCCTCTTCTCCTTGAAGCTGTTCACGCTCGAGCTTTCCGCTGCACTCCCATCGCCGCCATCGGGCACTCTTGTTCTTCCCTCTCCTTTCCGGCGAGAATGGTGGCGCCGAAGAGCCAATGGGAGCGATCCTCAGTGACGGCCCACGCGCTGAAGCAGGCTGCCAATGAGGGGTTGCTGCCGCCAGCGTCAGAGGGTCGGTGGCGCATCGCCACCGCGGACCCTCGCCCACGGCCAGCACCTGGTGAGTTCGTCGCCTTCCTCGCGTTCCTCGAACGCGGATTGGGTTTTCCCACGTCGGAGTTCTTCCGGCGCTTCCTCGACTTCTACGGGCTGCAGATCCACGACCTGACGCCCAACTCAATCCTCCACCTCGCCTGCTTTGTGACGGTGTGCGAGGGATACTTTGGCTGCGCCGCATTTTTCCCACTATGGCTGTGGATCTTCCACGGCAAGCTGGGGAGGAGTGGCGACATGCCGCCTTGCGGCGGCCTCAACTTCCAGGTTCGCGGCGACGTCGACTACCTGGATCTCGGCTTCCCCTCCGAGGTGTATTGGAGGAAGACCGGCTTCTACATGCGGGAGCCGGCACCCGACGGCGAGATCGGGATCCTTCCCTTCTCCATGTCGCCGAGCCGGCCCCGCAATCTTCGGGAGCTGCAGCAAGATGCCGACTTGCCCATGGTGAAGCGGCTGATGGCGCGGCACCAGGAGTTGAAGGCCAATGGGTTGACGGGCCTGAACCTCATCGTCACCTAGGTGAAGAGGAAGATTGCGCCTCTGCAGCGCCGCACCTCACTGATCTGTGAGTACTTGGGGACGAGGGACCCACAGCTCCACGACCCGACGTTGTTCGAGTCGGTTGAGCAGTTCACGCTGTGGATGAAGCGGATCACCATCCATCCGGCTCCTGAGTGGACCTTGGGTGGCCTGGAGGCCCATACCGCCAAGCATCCAGCTCCTGAGGTGAGTCCTTTTGCTCGACGATTCGTGTAGCCTTCCTATTCTTGGTCTTTTATACCGATCTCTTCCGTTTGCCGGGTGCAGGAGTTTCGATGGCTTGTCGGGATGCCTCTGATTCGTGGAGACGCTCCCTCGGTGCTTGCCGGCCCAAACGACGTCATTGAGCGTGACTCTGACGACGAGGCCGACACCTCCACCGTGGCCAATGAGGCCGCCTTCTCCTCCCGCCAGTCGATCCCCATCCCGTTCGAGGATGAGGAGGAAGGAGAAGAACGCGCCGGGTCGAATGGACCCGGCGCTTGACGAAGATGAAGATGATGATCAGCCGCTCCGCTTTAGGCGGAGACGCAGGCCAGCGACCGAGGGTGCCGAGCCCCGATCCAAGCGCCCGAAGCCGACAGACTCGACGCTGCCGCCATCGGAGCGATCGGCTGGGACCGCCGTGCAGCGTGCCGTGGAGCGGAGGCAGAAGGCCTTGCGGGACATCCCTGCAAGGGCTTGAGCCGCCACACCTCCTGCGCCTCGCTCCCGGGGGGTTCGGACCTCGACGCTCCCGCCTGCTGGTGACAGGTCAGCCACTGCTCCTCGCCCGAAGTTTCGTTGGCGACGTTATCTTGAGTTTGACCCGTGCGAATGTTGCAGGCCTGAGGACGCGTCCCTCAGCGACATGGAAGAGGCGCTGGGGAACGACTCCCAGCGGGCGGAACCCGCGGCGCGTGCCACGGAGCCTGTCGCAAGGGCGCCAACTCATCCGCCTCTGTGAGGCAGAGGCGATGAAGTTATTGTGCCCCCTCAACCCGTGGGGGCCACTTCTGATGTGACCGTGCCGGCTGGCACGGAGAATGCCGCGTCTGCGCCAGAGACGGCGTTGATGGTGACGGCGACTCGCACCGCCGCGACGGCTTCTTCCTCGGGTGGGCTGACTGCTCAGCCCCCGAGCTCTGTCCCGGGCGCATCCGCGTCCTGGCCGAATTTCCGAGCCGCCATCCAGACAGCGATGGATGCGCACCAGGTACGTAGAATTTTTCTTGTGCCTGTTACATCCGTAGCATATATGTAGCCCCCAAGGCCCAAGTCGTGTTCGTAGAAGGCGGCTGGGGTCTTCATAGTCCTCTGGATGCGGTGTTAGCGAGTGGCATAGCCCCCGGGACGCCAGTGTCGAAGTAGAGGCAGCACGGGGCGCAGCCCCCGAGTTAGTGACTCGGCATGCTTTTTCGTTTTTTCAGGGCTAGCACCCGAGTTGCTATGTCGATGTAGACGCCACTCGGTGCGCAGCCCCCGAGTTCCTGACTCGGCGTATGTTGTCTCATTGTTGGGGCTAGCCCCCGGGATAGCGAATGTTGATGTAGATGTAACCCGCGGCGTAGCCCCCATGCGTCTTCATGGTTGATCATTGAATGTTGTCAATGTTTCTTTTCCTGCAGGAGCTGTCTTAGCTTCTTGAAGCCGAACATCAGGAGACCCGCCGCCTGCAGGACGAGCTGAAGGACCCGCCTGCTGGCCGCGCAGGAGAGCCGGCACACAGAGGCGTTTGCAGCGGTGCAGGACTCCTGCGTGCAGCTTAGCCAGCAGAAGGAGGAGGCGGACACAGCCCTCACCTAGGCGACTCAGGGGTACGGCGAGGACCTCGAGAAGCTCGAGCGCAAATCTGCCGCGACCGAGCGCGAGATGAAGGAGATGGCCGAGCGGCTCGCCAATCTCGCCATCGGCATCTGGGGTAAATTTCCATGCGGCTTCTTGCGATATGTGCCTGCTTGACTTTTGGCATTGTTGCTGAAGTTCTTGATTTGTTTTTTTTTGTTGGACAGGCGAGGAGACGGCTGGCCTGACGTCAGCGGAGCACATTCACCGGATCGGAGTCTTCGCCCGTGATGTGCACGCTTCGGCCAGCAACGTCGTCCAGACGCTGTCGCCCAAGGAAGGCATCCCCGCGCGCGTCTGCAAGGTCTTGCGGGTTCTGGAGCTGATGCCTCAGGTGATCACCTGGGTGCGGGAATTGTCTGCCCGGAGCGGCGCGTGCGTGGCGCTCGGCCTTGTGCGCGGCCGGTACAAGCAGACGAACGTCGACAAGATCACGGCCAGCGTCCCGACCGATAGCTGCGGCCGGGAGGTAGATCTGGAGCCAGTGTTCGAGTATTGCGCCCCGTACGGCTAACGAACCGCCAAGATGGTCGACCATGGCGACTTCGTCTTCGACGTGGTGCCACAGAACAGCGACCTCGGCGAAGGGGCGGATAAGGAGCCGGCGTCGGAGTACCTTTTTGCAAGGGCTTCGACTCTTCCACCGCCGGCTTCGGAGAACGAGGCGTCGACGTCTTCTGCTCGGGCGGCTCCGCCGTGCTGAAGTTTGTGCCCCTGCTTTCAAAAGAGCGGTTATTTGGAAGTAGTTAGGAAATGTCGCCTGCGGGCGAAAAATATTGTGTAATGAACAAGTATGCGAAGTGCCGGGTTGCGCTTTCACGTGCGCCTCTGCGGCTTCTGAGATTGACTTCGGCACTTCGTTTTTATGTTTGTGCGCTTATCGTTGATACGTGCATTTTATATCATCATTTATACAACTTATAATATCATATTAGAATGTTATTGGCATTGTTATATCATTGTTTTTACATGTTTTAGATGATTTATGGGACTTTCATACAAAGTCCCTATTTTTGGTATTTAATTTCTGGTAGGCAGAAAACCTCCTTTTTCTTGTTTTTAATGTTTCAGGAGCTACAGGAACCCAAATGGAAAAAGGAAAATTGCACAGCTGGTTTTTCATCGGAGAACGACTGTGGGAGAAAGATCGAGGAGAGAAGAGCCACGAGGGCCCAGAGAGGGTGGCCCACGCGGCCAAGGAATCTGGCCGGGTGGGACCCACCATCTGGAGCCTCGGGCACTTCCTCCCTCGGGGCTTTTTAGCACGCCTTCGTCTCGCCCGAAAAGTTACGCCCTAATTTTCCCAAGTTTATCCGAGGCCGCGGCGACAGCGAAACTCCTGATTCCCTCCGAGGGGGTCAGATCCTGCTGCTCCGGAGCTCCGGAGAAGGGGGAAATCATCGTCATTGTCATCACCTCTCCTCCTGGGCGTGGGAGGAGGCCTCTACATCATCACCATCACCAAGACCAGCACCATCTCCATCATCATCTCCGTGATCCACTCCGTTCCCCTCGTAGTTTGAGAGTTGCTATACCCTAGATAATTGTCTTGTGCTACTATTCATGTTTGTGATTGAGTACTTGTCATTATTTGGAGGTGAAGTTATAATTTCAGATTGTGTTGTACCACTTATGCCACTGAATATCATTATGTTTACACGTTGTGAGTAGTTCCCGTATGTTCCTGAGGGCATAGGATGAATTGGCAATGATTTATACATGACATGTGTTGGTATTTTGTCTAGTGTTTATCTTTTTATTTGATTCTATGATGGTGTTGTGCGAATGTCGACTGCACAACACTTCACCTATATGGGCTCATAGGAGAACACCGTAGTGTAATGAATTGAGGGAGACTTGGGGGGACATGTAAACCCGAGACCGAGTCATGAAGTTGCATTATGAGGTATTTGTATCGGGGACGTTAGAGTGTAATGCTATGGTAGGACTTTATGTCTTAATAATTTTTGTGCAGTCATTTACTTGGCCACATGATCCATCATAAGGGGTTTAGTTTATTTATTTTGCTATACCTAACAATGGCTCCGTCCAAAGAAGATTAAAACTTGACAAGATATTCAACGTGTTGTTTAATAAATATCTATGCCTAGCAGTATCCATGCCGCCCTCGGGAACATTTTCCACATATAAGTTACACATCACTTTAGCTTGTCCTCTTGCCACATAGACGATTGGGCTTTCTCTCTTTGAGAGCTTTTTACTTGCTATCATTTATATTCAGCATTTTTACTTTCTTGCAACTATACAACCAAAAATCCCAAAAAACACTTGCATCTTTCATTGTTTTATTTATCATTCTTGCTAACCAATACCTTCAGCTCCTCATGGGTTCAACAACCTTTTCTAATCGAAAGGTACTACAATTGATCTCCTGCACTTTGGAGTCATCAATCGTCACTTGTCTGTTTTTCGCTTTTGTTTGTGAGCTAGTCGATCATGCGACCTCGCCAAGTGTGCCCCGCGTGATGTTTTTTCGTGACGTGCGTGGTACCCATGGTGACAAAGTCTGAGTGCGGCTTCATTGTCAAGTTAGGTTTGAACCGGCGGCACTACTGGTTCACTTTTTGCGGGTAGCTGACGACTTGGGAGAAAACAGAACATTATTAGCCGATTTTGCTGCATGAGTAGGGAGTCCAGTGGTGAGCCGCGCATCGTGTCGTTCGGCTCTCTTTGACGACCCATCAATCATATAACGTGCGAGTAGGAAAATAAAGACTCGAAAGCATGGTTGAGACGAAACGGTAGCCCCCGAGAGTGTCGGGTGCGTACCGGCTTTTATTTCCTTGATTGATTACACATCATTACTATGTATAGTAGGGGCGAAGCAGGCTGATGTTCCATGGACGCTTGGTCTCCTCTTCCGACTTGGAGCTTTTGTTCGGCTCATGCAGGTCGACGAGGTGGTAGGAGCCGTTGCCCATCGCCTTGCTGACGACGAACGGTCCTTCCCATGGTGCCGAGAGCTTGTGCATCCCTTTCGACTTTTGGATGAGCCGAAGAACCAAGTCGCCTTCCTAGAAAGTGTGACTTCGGACCCGGCGGCTGTGATAGCGGCGCAGGCCTTGCTGACATATCGCCGTCCTGGAGAGCGCGAGTTCACGAGCTTCTTCCAGGAGGTCAACACTGACTAGGCGGGCTTCTTCATTTTCCACCTCGTTGTAGAAGGCGACTCGTGGCGAGTCGTGCTCGAGGTCGGTGGGCATGACGGCTTCCGCCCCGTACACCATAAAAAATGGCGTGTAGCCGGTGGAACGGTTTGGAGTCGTTCTGATGCCCCAGAGTACTGCTGCTAGCTCGTCCAGCCAGCAACTCGGCGTATGCTCCAATGGCACTTGGAGTCGCGGTTTGATCCCGGCCAGCACAGTCTGGTTCATTCTTTCCGCCTACCCATTTGATTGCGGGTGGGCGATGGTTGCCAAGTCGAGATGGATGCCTTTTTGTTGGCAGAAGGCCTTCATCTCTCCCTCAGCGAAATTTGTGCCGTTGTCGGTGATGGTGCTGTGCGGGTAGCCAAACCGGAAGATGATCTCCCGGAGGAACTTGGTTGCAGTCTTGCCATCGAGCTTCTTGATGGGCTTGACTTCGACCCACTTGGTGAACTTGTCGACGGCGACGAGTAGGTGTGTCATACCACCTCGAGCTGTCTTGAATTGACCCACCATGTCCATCCCCCTGACTGCAAATGGCCATGTCAGTGGGATGGTCTTCAGAGCCGCAGCGGGGAGGTGATCTTGCCGGGCGTACTTCTGGCACCGACGCAGCGGCGAACGATGTCGACTGCGTCGTGGTGGGCAGAGAGCCAGAAGAAGCCGTGCCTGAACGCCTTGGCAACCAGGTTGCGGGCACCGACGTGGTGGCCGCAATCGCCCGAGTGGATCTCGTGGAGGATGCGCCTTCCTTCCTCCGGCTCGACGCAGTGGAGGAAAACTCCCTATGTGCTGCGTTTGTAAAGCTCGATATTGATGATGGCGTAAGCTGAGGCCCGGCGCACGACTCGCCGTGTTTGGACCTCATCGGCTGGCAGCTTCTTGGTGGTGAGGAACTCGATATAGGGTTCCCTCCAGTCGCTCATCTCTTGTGTTACCGCCACCAGAGTTGTATCAGGCGATGGCGGGTAGGCGGTGTCGACTTCGGCCGGCAGTCGTACCGAAGTGAGAGAGTGCGTCAGCCGCCTCGTTCTTCCTCCGGTCGACGTGTTCCAGCTCCATGCCGGCGAATTGGCCGCCGACTTGGTCGACGAGCCGGCGGTAAGCCGCCATGTTGGGATCGTTTGCATCCTAAGGCCCCATCGTTTGCTGAACAACGAGGTCGGAGTCGCCATAACATTTGATACGAGCGACTCCCATCTCCTTGGCCACGCGTAGGCCGTGTAGGAGGGCTTCATACTCGGTGACATTGTTGGTGCAGGTGAAGTGTATCTGCAGCACGTATCGCATCTTGTCGCCTTGGGGGGAGGTGAGGACGACTCCAGCCCCTGAGCCCTCGTACATCTTGGACCCGTCAAAGAACAGGGTCCATCTGCCGGCTTCGTAGATCGGAGCCGGCAGCTGTGTCTCCATCCAGTCGACGATGAAGTCGGGTAGTGCCTACGACGTGATCGCAGTGCGGGCCGCGTAACTGAGGCCGAAAGGCTACAGCTCGGAGGCCCATTTGGCGACGCGGCCGGTTGCCTCCCTGTTGCGAATGATTTCAGCTAGGGGAGACGAGCTGACCACCGTCATCGGGTGGCCCATGAAGTAGTGTCGCAACTTTCTTGAAGCAAAGAAAATACCGTATGCAAGTTTTTGATAATGCGGGTAACGTTGCTTCGAATCCGTCAGGACTTCACTAACGTAGTAGACTGGCCGCTGGACCAGTTGTTCGTGGCCTTCCTCCTTGCGCTCGACGACGACCGCCGCACTGACAACTAGGTTGGTCGCAGCGATGTAGAGGAGCATCGGCTCCTTCTCCAGTGCAATGCAAGGATGGCGCCTTGGCCAGCGTCTTCTTGAGTGCTGCCAAGGCGCGTCTGCCTCGTTGTTCCAGGTGAATGTGTCCGACTTCTTCAGGAGCCGGTACAGAGGCATGGCCTTCTCGCTGAGCCGCGAGATGAAGCGACTCAGGGCAGCGACACAGCCTGTGAGCCGCTGCACGTCCCGGAGGTTTTCCGGCTTCTTCAGAGTTTCGATCACCTTGATCTTCTCTGGATTGGCTTCAATGCCTCGCTCGGAGACGATGAAGCCCAGGAGCTTGCCCGCGGGTACGCCGAAGACGCGCATTTTTTAGGTTAAGCTTTATCCTGTACTTGCGGAGTTGTTGAATGTCTCCATCAAGTCGGCAAGCAGGTCTGTCTTCAGCTTGGACTTGATGACGATGTCGTCCACGTAGGCGTGGACGTTGCGGCCGATCTGCTCGTGTAAGCAGTTCTGTATGCACCGCTGGTAAGTCGCTCCGGCATTTTTCAAGCCGAAGGGCATGGAGACGTAACAAAACGCGCCGTAGGGCATGATGAAAGACGTCTTCCTCTGATCTTCGGGCGCCATCTTGATCTGGTGGTACCCGGAGTAGGCGTCGAGTAAGCACAGCGCCTCGCAGCCTGCCGTCGAGTCGATCAGCTGATCGATACGAGGCAATGTGAATGGATCTTTCGGGCAGCCTTGTTCAGGCCTGTGTAATCGATGCACATCCGCCATGTTCCGTTCTTCTTCCAATCGAGCACCGGGTTGGCGAGCCATTCCGGGTGCATGACCTCGGCGATGAACCCGGCAGTTAGGAGCCGGGCTATCTCCTCGCCGATAGTTGTGTGTCTCTCACCGGTAAAGCGACGCAGGAATTGCTTCACCGGCTTCAGCTTGGGGTCAACGTTTAGCTTGTGCTCTGCGAGCTCCCTCGGGACGCCTGGCATGTCAGACCGCTTCCATGCGAAGATGTCCCGATTCACACGGAGAAAGTCGCAAGCGCGCTTTCCTATGCGACGTCCATGTGCGAGCAGATCACCGCCGTCTTGGAGAGTCGCCCTCAACCAGCGAGATGCGCTTGGTCTCTTGTGCTGACTGGAACTTGTCACGAGTGTCCAGAGTCGGCTTCTTGACGATGGTCATGTCGTTGGGGTCGACTTGCAGCTTGAGCTGCTCCGGCTGCTCGGTGGCGATGACGGACTCGGCGAAGACGGCGTTGTCCTTCTCGCACTCGATGGCGCGGTCGACGTCGCCGTGGACGGTGATGATGCCGTTTGGACCCGGCAGCTTCAGCTCCAGGTAGGCGTAGCAAGGCCTGGCCATGAATTTGGCGAAGGCGGGTCGCCCAAGGATCGCGTGGTATGAACTGCGGAAGTTCACCCACCCGAACCAGATCTTCTCGAGCCGAAAGTTCTTGGCGGTGCCGAAGACGACGTCGAGTGCAATTTTGCCTAGCAGGTAGGCCTTCTTCCCCGGGACGATGCCGTGGAAGTGGAGACGGGGAACCAACTGTTCATCATGCAATTTCATGCGCTGGAACGTCTCATAATAGAGGATGTTGATGCTGGATCCCCATCCATCAGTGTTTTGGTCAGGATGTAGCCCTTGACTTGGGGTGCGACTACCAGGGCAAATTTGCCTGGGGTCGACGCGGGGCGGGTGGTCCTGACGACTCCACGTGATCGGCTGCTCGGACCAGTCGAGCCACTGGGGCACGTCCGGCAGAGTCACGTGCACGGCGCGCCGATTGACCTTATCCTCCCGCTTAGAGTCGAGGCCGACGAAGGTGTGGCCCATGAAGCCGGCAGTGGAGGCATGCCCTGCTGCTGCTCACCATCGTCGTCTCCGTCTGGTGCTCGCTTCTTGGCACCAGTCTTTGCTTTGACGATTTCTGCAGTCCAGCTGCAGTCGTCAGTCGTGTGGGCGGCCGGCTTGCCGGCAGGCTGTGGTACCTGCTCGCATGGCCAGAATCTCCATGGCGGTGAGCTTCTTCCTCGGGAAGTTGCCGCGTTGGCTCTTGAAGCCGCGACCTCCCGCAGTTGTTGCGGCTACATGCTCGGAGCCGCCGTCGCCTTTGCGCTTATGAGCGCTGGAGTGCTTGGCCTTGCCTTTGTTCTTGCCGCCCATGTTTTCATCGTCCTCCTCGTCGGAGTCGTCCTTGGTGGCGTCAGACTCGGCGTACTTGTGCACGATGGCGAGAGCTGGCCCATCGTCATGTCGCCCTTGTGTGAGTGCCTCAGCTTCTGCTTGAGCGACTCGAACGTGGTGTTGTCCTCGAGGTGAGAATGCACCGTATCGACGTTGAGGTGTTCCGCCGAGTTGATGAGGTCAGTGACTCGGTGATACCACTTCCTAGTGGACTCGCCCCTCCTTCTGGACGCAGCGCTTGAGGTCCTCGACCGTAGTCGGGCGCTTGCAGGTCCCTTCGAAGTTCGTGATGAAGAGTCTCTTCAACTCGCCCCAGGAATTGACGCTGTTCCTGAGAGTTTGTTGAGCCAGGTGCGAACCGTTCCCTCAAGCATGAGAGGGAAGTAGCGCGCGCAACAGAGCGAGGAGGAGCTCTGAATGCTCATGGCGGCCAAGTAGTCCTGGACCCAGGTTTCCGGGTTCATGGCGGCGTTGTACTTGGGCGCCTCCCTCGGCCTCTTGAAGCTGCTTGGGAAACGCTCGCCACGGATGGCGGTCCAAAGCATTTGGGGCCGACGTCGTCATTGTCTTGCGCGTTCGCCTCGGCGCGCTTGTCGTTGACGTGCAGGCGTAGATCTGGCGCGGAATGGTTGGAGCACGCATGTGCCTGATTGTGGTTGATGGTTGCCGAGCGTCGTTGCGGCGAGCCGGGGCGGGTTCCCCCAGCCGCCGCATTGCTCGACACGGCCGCTCCTCGGCCGCTGCGCTGTGGCGGCGGTGCAGCGTCGCGCCTGGGAGTTCTTGTTCCTTGGCTCCGTGCGGTGCCGAAGCCATCTTCTCCGCTGGGTGGCGACTTGGAGTAAAGCCTGCCATCGGATTGTGACATGTTCTCTTGCAACTCCAGCGCTTGTCCACCAGCTACATCCCTTGCTCCAGTAGGGGTTGTCCTTAACCCGAATCCTCTTGAAGAGAGAGGCGGCGACGGTCATACAACGACCGTGGTGCCGAAGACCGCGAGGTCGGCGTCGTCATCGTCTGCGGCTGGGGTTGAGGACGAGCCGGGTTCGGCGGAGGCTGCGGCGCCGGAGGCG
>CAMZMU010000039.1:85821956-86051248 GCA_947311845.1 Poa pratensis
GGAGACTCCTCAGGACCTTTGGCGAGGTTTCCTGTGAGGAGTCTCGGCAGGGGGCTTGTAGTAGACTCGACTTGAGGCTGTGGGGTCCTGGCCTGGGATGGAGACAGACTTTATCCTTGTCGGGAGGTTCTCTGGACTTGGTGTGGCAGTGCTTTTTCTTGGGGAGGACTGGCTCTTCTCTTTCCACCACCAGGACGGCGCTTGCGGTTTGTGAGTGGCTGCTAGGTACAGCTTCAGATGCTCGCCTGCCCTGGGGGCTACCATGACTGTGAGCTAGCCAAGTATTTCTTCAGGTCCTCAAATGCTTTGTCTGCCCTGGAGTCCACTTGAAGGTGCCGGATTTCTTCATGATCTTGAAAATGGCAGATGCTCTCTCGCCGAACTTGGAGATGAGCAGCGGCCTAAGCTGGCCATGCATCCTGCTAGGCGCTGCATGTCCTGATGAGCGCGAGGTGGCTGCATGTCTTCTATGTCCTTGATCTTGTCAGGGTTTGCTTCTATGCCACGGTGGGACACGAGGAACCCGAGGAGCTTGCCTGAAGGCACCCCGAAGACACACTTGGCGGGTTTAACTTGATGTTCACCTTGCGCAGGCTGCGAAGGTTTCCTCCGAGATCCTTCAAGAGTGTCTCCCTCGCGAGACTTGACCACGATGTCGTCACATAAGCTTCTGCATTTCTTCCCATCTGAGCCCCCAAGGCGATCCTCATGACCTCTGGAAGGTGGCGCCGGCATTCTTCAGGCCAAAGGGCATGCAAGTGTAGCAATACACACCACAAGGGTGAGAAATGCTGTTTTCTCCTCGTCTTCCTTGCCATCTTGATCTGGTGGTAGCCTGAGAAGGTCCAGAAACAGAGGAGATCACAGCCGGCGGTGGAGTCCACAATCTGGTCTATCCTTGGCATGGGGTATGGATCCTTGGGGCAGGCCTTGTTCACGTCTGTGTAGTCGATGCAGAGCCGGCCTCCTCCATTGGGTTTGGGACAACCACACCGTTGGAGAGCCAAGTGGGGTGGGCAACTTCTCGAATGATGTCTGCTGCTTTTAGCTTCTCTACTTCTTTGATGATGAACGCTTGCTTCTCGGGGCTTGTTTCCGCGCTTCTGCTTTACAGGCGTGCGTTTGGACACAGGCTAAGTGGTGCTCGATCACCTCCCTTGGTACACCGGACATTTCTGACGGAGTCCATGCGAACATGTCAGAGTTTGCCCGAAGGAAGGCGACGAGCGCGCTTTCCTATTTGGGAGCAAGCCAGCGCCTATGGTGACGCTAGCCCCCGAGCCTCAGCCCCCGAGCCACTGGTGCTCAGCGACACCTTCTTTGTAGAATGCTTGCTCTTGAGAGAACAGCTGCTTCTTCTTCTTGGCCTCTCGAGAGGCTCCATGTCCTCGTCAGCGGGGAACGCCATGGCAGCGGCCTTGTAGGACGATCTCGACAGCGCGTGCGTCCTGTACGTGACCATGGATAGTGATGGTGCCACCGCTGCCAGGGATCTTGACCATGTTGTAGGCGTGGTGCGTGACGGCCATGAACTTCGCGAGGGCGGGGTAGCGAGGATGGCGTTGTAGGGCAGGCCAATGTGCGCGACGTCGAAGTCAATTAGCTCGGTGCGGTAGTTTTGCTGCGCGCCGATGGTGACCGCGAGCCTCACTTGCCCCAGAGCGAGATCGAGCCACTGGTGACCCCAGGTGAAGGGCCTGGAGGGCATAAGCCACTCGTAGGGCACTTGAAGCGTCTCGAAGGTCTCGACAGAGATGACGTTCAGCCTGCACCCCCATCAATGAGCGTCTTGCCGACGGCGATGTTTGTTGATGGTGGGGGTGCACACCAACGGGAGGGTGCCCACAGTCTTGGCGACTTGGGGTGATCTTTGGCGTCGAAGGCGATGGTGTACTGGGACCACTTGAGGGCCGGGACGTCTCGACACCGGAGCACTGCGTTGAGCTCGCGAGCGAACTGATTGAACTGATTGTTGGACTTGGCCGCTTGGGATCCGCCGAGGATGCATGCCATAGCACCCTTAGGGGCCTGGTAACCTCCATGTTTCTTTCGTCGGGGAGGTTGTTGTTTTTCTCCGGCGCATTCGCCTGAGTCCCCTGCGGCCTCTGATAGTTGCCTTTACGTCCGCCCTTGCGGTAACCACGGCCTCTGCCGCGGCTGCCTTCTGCTTCTCTCTCTGCTCGCGCATCTTGCTCATCTTGAGGTCGTAGCAGTTCTCTGTCCATGGCCACGCCAGTTTGAGTAGATGCAGAATGGGCGGTTGTCCACCTTTTTCTCGCCAGCATCGGGAGAGTCCTCGCGAACATGCTTGGCGTCGGGCTCAGCCGCTAGAACAGCGGTAGGCTTGCGCTTTGTCTCGTCACGCCTCTTCTGGGTCTTGGATCCCTCGACAGGGTCTGTTGAGCCCACCTTGACGAAGAGGAGGCCTTCTTCTGCCTTGGCGCACTTGTCTACGAAGTCGAAGAGCTTCACCACGGAGGAGAGGGTATCGTGGATGCCGAGCTTCTCGAGCATTCTGTGGTTGGTGACGCCCTCTCTGAAGGCAGCGATGACGTGCGAGTCCGGGATGTTCGGGATCTTGTTGCGGACTTGGCTGAAGCGCTGGATGTACCTGCGGAGGTCTCGCCAGGCTTCTGGCGCACAGCACGCAGGTCGTTGTAGGTGAGGGCGCGCTCGTACGTGCCCTTGAAGTTTGCAACGAACTGCTGGCAAAGCTCCTCCCACGAGTCAATGGAGTCCTCGGGAAGGTTCAGGAGCCACGACAAGGCAGAATCCTTGAGAGCGTGGGAGAACCAGTTGACCATGACCTTGTCGTCTCCCCCCGCAGCTTGAACGGAGGTGGTGTAGAGCTGCAGGAACTCGATGGGGTTGTTCGTGCCGTCGTAGCCCTTGGGTAGGTCAGGCCTGAACTTCTGTGGCCAGACGACGCGACGCAGGCTGCGGGTGAAGGCCGCGCATCCTGTGGCGTACGAGGCAACGCCGCCCTGAAGAGCTCGGTGGTTCTGTCGCCCCGCTTGGCCGATTTCCTCGACGATGCGCTTCTGGAGGTCCTTCTGGCGCTCCATTTCCACCCGCGCGTCTGGAGGAGTCCGCTGCACGATTTGGCAATCACGCGGCGAAGACGCGTGGGAGGCAGCCTTGTGGGCCGCAGCCGGAGGCGGACCTGGCGGAGGCGGCGGCGGAGGTGCGCCATGCGCGGCAGTCCCTGCGCGTCCAGAGTTGTGGTGCACCAGAGAGCGCGACGTCGCCGGAGGGCGCGCGGCGCCGCTGCGATGTCGACGAGGTGCTGGAGGCGGCCGAGCCAGTTGTCATGCGCCTCGGCGGTAGCGGAAGAGCTCCGCGGCCATGAGCAGCGCGGTGTTCGGACTGGTGCTGGACGCCCAAGAGTGGAGGCGCTGTGGCGCTGGGATGGATGTGAGGACTCAGCGTCCTCGCCGTGCCCGTGGTCGACGTCTTCGTCGTGGCGGTCGTCGTGGTGGCCGTCATCGTCCTCGGGTGCTCCACACGCGGCTCAGCGGTGTTGCGCCCCGAGGCGCGGCTGGCACGGGACAGCCGCGGGGGTTGGTGGTGTTGGCAGCGGGCTCGGTGGTGGCCCTGCCTGATGCCCGCCGGGTGGCACGAGCTGCGCGAGTGTCCGCCATGGTGCAGAGGTCGGTGAAGGTTGAAGACGTGCCTCAGCCCCCTACCTGGCGCGCCAATTGTTGGAGAATGTCTCCCACAAAACAGGGATGGTCAAGCTCACGAAGAGAGTTCGTGTAAGGGGCTGAACACGTTGGTCAAACAACCCTCAACCTGCACGGCGACGGTGCTCGTCGAGCATGAGGAGGGACATCACGACAGAGATGAACACCAGCCCGTACCCAGGTTCACGGCACTCGTGTGGAGGTAACACCGCTACTCTCTGCTTGTCTGTATTGCACTGCTATGGAGGTTACAGTACAATGAGCTTGCCGAGGGCTCTCTTTTGGCAATGGTGTGCACAAGGAAGGGGAAACAGTGGTCTTCTTCCTCCTTGCGCGTAGGTAGCTAAACTAGACTGGAATTCGATCCCTTGTTATAGTGGTGCACCTCCTCCTTTTATAGGTGCCCCGGGCCTCTTCCCTGCGCTCGCGCCGTGGAAGGGCTACCACATGGCGACAGAAGGGGAGCACGGTGCACCGCAGCCCCGTTGTCCATGGACGCGGTCCATGGGCGTAAAGCTGGTGCCTGTGGCAGAGACACCACCGTCCATGCAGGACGGCCAGCTGGGCTGCAGAGGAACGTGGGGGTGCCCACGGTGACGTTGGCCGTGGAGCGTAGCGCTGGCCGGTCCCCTTATCACCAAAGAGGAAATCCTTGTAGTCCAGTGCGCATGGCGCAGCTTTGTTGACTCCTTTAATCACCAAAACGGCAACTGCGGCGTCGTCGTCACCGCGCGTAGAGACGCGCGTCACTCTGCGGCCGCTGCAGAGCCCATGCGCGCTCTGCAGAGGTTGCTTTGCGGCGAAGGAATCCCCACGAGGGCTGTGATGCCCTGTGGAGGATTTGGCGTTGACCTCTCTTCAGGGGAAATCTCCTTGAAGAGGGGGCAGCAGTGAGGAGGGACTCCGCAGGCCTCTGCTGCCTCCTAAGCCCTCGCGAGGCGATTTGCCTCGCGGGTCTCTCCAAGCCGTAGGCTTGGTCCTTATCGAAATTCGACCTCCGAGTGTCGAGGGCCGTGGAGGATAGGCCCAGCACACCCTGGTTCTTACT
Source organism: Poa pratensis (assembly GCA_947311845.1). Lineage (NCBI taxonomy): Eukaryota > Viridiplantae > Streptophyta > Magnoliopsida > Poales > Poaceae > Poa > Poa pratensis. Next base: position 85,826,688 of record CAMZMU010000039.1, read on the forward strand.
GGGCCGACAATGATCGTGGACTCCACGGCCGGGTGCGAGCTGCTGTGTTTCTTGGACACCTTCTCCGGGTACCACCAGATCATGATGTCGCTCGAGGACCAAGAGAAGATGGTCTTCATCACTCCCAAGGTTGCTACTGCTACACCTACCCGGATGCCTTTCGGCCTCCGGAACGCCGGCGCTACCTTCCAGCGCGCAATGCAAGCATGCCTTGGGCCGCAGCTGGGCCGCAACGTTGAAGCGTACATCGACGACATCGTGGTCAAGACCCGGTACAAGGATTCCCTCATCCAAGAGCTGCACGAGACCTTCGAGAACCTCCGCCGGGTCAACTTCAAGCTCAACCCCGACAAGTGCGTGTTCGGGGTCCCCTCCGGCAAGCTGCTGGGTTTCCTGGTCTCTCACCGAGGGATTGAGGCGAATCCGGGCAAAATCAAGGCAATCGAGCGCATGGAGGCGCCCCGGCGGGTCAAGGACGTACAGCGCCTCAACGGGTGCATCACTGCACTTGGGCGCTTCATCTCAAGGCTTGGGGAGCGGGCCTTACCGTTCTTCAGGCTGCTCAAGAAGTCAGGCCCCGTGGAGTGGACCTCCGAGGCCGAGGAAGCCCTGCAGTGCCTCAAGCGCTACCTCGCCTCGCCACCAATCCTCGTGGCACCAGAAGAAAAGGAGCCCCTACTACTGTACATTGCTGCCACCAACCAGGTGATCAGCGCTGTGCTTGTGGTAGAGCGTGACGCTCCTCCGAAGAAGTCAAGCAAGATCAAGGGCAAGCGACCCGGGAACTCTCACCCGGGACAACCATGCAAGAAAAGGCTGCCGGGTGACCAGGGGTCTAGCGATCCTGACGTCACTGCAACCTTACCAGACGGTGCGGAGCCCGTCAGCAATGGAGAATCTCCCTCCGACGAGACTCCGCCGAGGGCTACCTCGTCCCCACCCCAAGACGTCGACGTGGAGGAAGCCGAGCCCTTTCAGGACTCAGCGACCCGCAAGGTGCAGCACCCGGTCTACTTCGTCAGCGCAGTGCTGCGCGACGCCCGGGAGCGGTACCCCATGATGCAGAAGCTGCTGCTGGCAATCCTCATTGCCTCCCGCAAGATGAGGCCGTACTTCCAAAGCCATCCCATCACGGTGTTATCCAAGTACAACCTAAGAAGCCCCCTGGAGAACCCACTTGCCACTGGTCGCATATCATGGTGAGCCATGGAGCTTCAAGGTTTCGGCCTCAAGTTCGAGCACACGGACAACATCAAGAATCAGGCGCTGGCGGATTTCACGGCTGAGTGGACCGAGACAGCGTTCGACGACCCAGAAGAGGAAACCTGCCTCCCCGGGAAAGAAGATCCTAGCGCCTGGACCATGCACTTCGACGGCTCCTACACCAAGGGGAAAGGAGGTGCAGGGGTTGTCCTAACCTCACCAACCGGGGACCGGCTGAAGTAAGTCGTCCAGATGCACTACCAAGGGAACATCTCCAACAACACGGCGGAGTACGAGGGCCTGCTCGCAGGACTTCGTGCTGCCATCGGCCTCGGCATCAAGAAGATCATCGTCAAGGGTGACTCTCAGTTAGTCATCAAGCAAGTGAACAAGGAGTACGCGTGCCCTCAGATGGCGCCGTATGTCGAGGAGGTCTGGAAGCTGCAGCGGCGCTTCGACAACTTCCGGGCTGTGTACGTCCCACGGGGAGAAAACACGGCCGCAGATGAGCTATCGCAGGTGGTGTCGGAGGAATGATAAATAGATTAACTCGCGGCCCACAAATAATGCGGCTTATAATCAATGGACTTGCACTGAGGTGGGCCGACACGAAGAGTCGCAGCATGGTGTAAGAAGAATCCAGAAGATCCAAGATGGCTTAACTTGGAAGGCAAGAAAAGTAGTCTCCAAGTAATTCCTTTGTAACCTAGCGAGCCTCTGGATATATAAAGAGGACTCGCAGGACTAGAGAGACAAGCTCCAACCTTAGCTCTCATACATCCCGAGAGAGGCGACTAGACACATCGATCGCCAACCCCTTGTAACACCATATTCATATCAATACCAATCTAGGATAGGCAGGACGTAGCTCTTTACCTCGCATCGAGGGGCCGAACCTGGGTAAAAAACATCGTCTTCCTCGTGCCTGTGATCCTTAGCTCGGAGACGCTCGATCGCTTAATCCCCAACTCTACGAAGTCATCTCCATGACATCTGCGTGACAATCCCACGACAGTTGGCGCCCACCGTGGGGCTCGTGGTCAAGAGCGTCACGTTCCGCGCTGGATCTGTGCCAGGAACGGAGGATCTCGTCGTCGATTCAAGCTCGGCGACTTTGACATCGCGCCGGTCTAAACGATTCGGCGGTATCAACATCTACATCAAGATCTACCTCAATCTCGAGTAGAAAGTGTGGAGAAATTCGACCGCGTGATTCGGGGCTCAACTTCGACAACGTCCCTCACGCGCGGGTTACAGGACAGCAGCAATGCCCGTATGGCAGACATCACCGGCGGCAGCTCGAAACTCATCTCGACGATCCCTTCGGTGGAAAGATGCAAAATCGAGTTTCCTAGCAGCTGTCCAAAGCGCATTGGATTCCAACGGTTAGATCTCCGTGGGCGACTCAAACACTGAAGCCCTGTCGAAAGCTGACGGAACTCCGTGCGACTTTGGGAAAATAATTATCGAGGTCGACTCAGACATCAATTCGAAGATCCCTCCGGTGAAAACCTGCGGAATACAATCTTGAAGCCCTACGAGAAATTTGAGACAATTCCAACGGTTAGATCTCCGTCAGCGATTTACACACTGCAACAAGTTTCATATCCACGCGAGTTCGCAAATCCAACCAAAGGCGAGCATCGAAGCAGTACAACCCTCGTCCGAGTCGTGCATGATCAGGAGTCAGCACGGCAGCCGAACTTTCCAAGAAATACATCAAGGCATCAATGTGTGACTCCAACCGCGATCGTCAACTTCAGCGAGATTATCCCTGCCTTCGGCTGTGCAACATGGCACGGCGACTCACTGCTACTCACGCGCGCGGATCAAGGAAAACAAATTCTTGAATCGCTGCTGATGGATCAAGTTCCAATGTTAAAGAAAGCCAAGATTACACTAGCAAGGTCAGGATGCCTCGCGCGGCGCGCCGACCTGGCGACCGTCCTGGTAGAGCAGCATCACGCGATCAGTTATGGAAGAACCAGGATGTCGTGTTGTACACGAGTAAAAAATTGCGACAAGGCCTAATGGATCGCTGATTCATCTCTCCATCACACGAAGGCCATAGACCAGATTCTGGTCTTGATCGATGTCTCACATGGAATTAGCCAGAGGGAACTGGAAACAGTTGAGTCGCACTTGTTCGACCTCCAGAAGAAGTATGGCAGCATGGCGTCTGGTTGGTCGGACGACCTACCAACAAATAAACTAGAATAGACCATCGACGAGTAACACACTGTGTCGCCCAAGCACGTGTGATAAAGCCCAACTGTTCCTATCACAAGAGAAGCACCAGCTCTATTACCACGGTTCAAACGTGGTTGACCTGTATTAGTGTTTTGCCTACCTCACAAGGTCTACTGGGAGCAATCAGATTAATCTACTCATACCATGAGGCACGATACAACAATGGGTGCAAATATGTGTAGCAGTGACGTCATCAAACTTCGTCCACAATCTGGCCGGCGGTTTTAAACATCAACCTTGCAGCAGCTGATCAAATCTATCAATATCAAAACACCTTGGGAGTCAATCTGCAACTGGAATCGTATAGAGTTGAGCTTAACAAAAATTATGCCGCCAATCGATCAACATGCAGCCAAGCCAGCGTCAATGCATCGCTACTGCTACAAGGAATTAGGAGCGGGCCAAAAGCTACGTATCAAACACCATGCGTGCAAGCCAAGAAGAGCAAAGCGCGGAAGATGTGATCAGCCCAATCCATCAGCATGCGACTCAAAAGATAAGTACGCGACTCCAAAGATCAGCGTTATCATCGTCGACTTCAACAATTATTGCTGCGCAGTATGTCGAGGCGACTCAATGGCTTAATGAGCCGACTGTCCGCGGATCATACCGCGTCATCAACACCAGGAGATTAAAAACAAGATAAGTCGCTATCATGTCCAAATTTTACAGCTTTGACTTTTATTCATATGATTAACTGGCACCTTCGAGTTTATCTCGGGGCTGCATATCTAGGTTATTATGCCTTTATTAAATGTCTTTGCGACTCATATTATATCATGTCGTAGAATTTAAATTTATATCAGCTTTTGTAGATTTAATTACATCTACTTCTCAATACATTCGTCAAATTAGAGTTCTTTATAACTCGCATTGCAAAGTCTAGCTATTTACAGCTTGCATTGAGTATCAAGATCACCACTACATGTTCAAGCATTGATATTTGGCGATTTATTTGTCATTCTATGACTTATCATTATATCAATTTATGACTGATCGTTATATAATTTCATGATTTATCATCATATCATTTTATTAATCATCATCGACTTATTGTCATATCAATTTATGAGTCGCATAGCGATTTACCCCCATATCATTTTATGAGTCGCAAACAGCTCATCATTACATCAGTTTATGAGTCATTAATGAATCATTATCTTATCAAATATTTGAGTTAAAACATGTGACTCGCCGTACCACATCTACAGCAAATCAGACCTGGTTATCATCAAAGCTAATTAGATCTCGTCACGGCTATTGCTGCCGATAAAAGCAATAATCCTGGTTATTCTCGCCTTAAATCAGAAGTATCTTTGCACTATGCGGCCAAAGTACTGGAGTGCGGTGTCAATCGAGTGTGATCGCCTATCATGGCCGCCAGCGACCCTGAACACGCATTTTTTACCTAGGAAATATTGAGTCGCGCGAAGACCTACTTAACGGTAATAGAGATAATTCAGAAGGACTAAAGTACCCGCGTGTGGCGTCAATCGAGTCTAATGCCTATCATGGCCGTTCTCGACCCTGAACACACATTAGATTTGGGAAATACTGAGTCAAGTACCATATGGTATCATGCATCGTACAATATGCTATCATGCATCTTACCAGTTGCTATCATGCAACTAGTTGCTATTATGCAACCATTTGCTATCATGCAAAATATCATGCAACATATCATTTGCATCATGCAACATATCATTTGCATCATGAGACATATCATTTGCTATCATGCAGATTATACTATGCTATCATGCAGGGTACCATATGCTATTATGCGGAGTACTAACTTTTTATCATAATTATTACCAGCCGCCAAGGCTAACATATTATTATCAACTTATTATCATTGCTTCCTTGGGGGCTTTTGCCCTTTGAATTTCAGGAACCTATAACTCGGCCATATGAGTTTGAACTGGCATGACCAGATTTTTTATGTTTGGGATGATCATCTCCTGATATCGGCTTTACAAGCCACCATCATTTATTTAACTACAGCCACATCAAGTGGAATTTATATCATTATTATCTTGCGGCAACAATATTTGTCAATCTGTTGCAGGATCAAATTGCAACGATATGCCATCAAGCAGGATAATGAAATCATACCTGCTCAATGCCTGGGGGCTAGGACAATTAAATTTTTGTCTAACTTGAGATATTTTTTGAGTCCCGAGCAGCATGACCATGCATACAACTCGGCCTTCGGGGGCTACACATCCACCATACCTGGCAGTCTTTATTATACTCATATACCATGTTTATATGCAGATTTCATTTTTTGCAGCACATGAGAATATATATCCATTTGCGAGTCAAATAAGCGACTCGGAAATATTTAAACACAGGTTGTGGCTATATGCCCTTGAGCCGCCATGTTTCAACATGCGTTCAGATGGCTCGTCATGATAACATGACAGATTATTATTCTAATGATTGACCAGCTTATTTATGCTTATGGTCTTTTATGCTTCGATGTCTATGACTCAGCACCTTATACACATTTGGTTGATATATCTTGTTACTCATAAGTTATTATTCTTATGATTTCAGCTCAGTCTTACACCCAACAGGAAAAGGTGGTTTTCACCAAGTGCTTCGCGGAATACTCACCGCGATTCTGCAGTTTCAATGCAACCAAGACAGAAGTGCTCAATTGGTAACATAGTGGCTACATAAGCCGCAAAGATAGCGACTCATCGTTTCTACATCAGCGGCTCAATAAGCCGCTACGTGTGCGACTCATCATTAGCGAGTCGCCAAGTGCAACATCGACAAGTCGGCGAGAACTACACACGCAAGCCCGCAAGATCATCATCAAAACATAATCTTCCGCCTGATTCTACGAATCACCCAGAAGCTTGGGGGCTAATGTCGGAGGAATGATAAATAGATTAACCCGCGGCCCACAAATAATGCGGCTTATAATCAATGGGCTTGCACTGAGGTGGGCCGACACGAAGAGTCGCAGCATGGTGTAAGAAGAATCCAGAAGATCCAAGATGGCTTAACTTGGAAGGCAAGAAAAGTAGTCTCCAAGTAATTCCTTTGTAACCTAGCGAGCCTCTGGATATATAAAGAGGACTCGCAGGACTAGAGAGACAAGCTCCAACCTTAGCACTCATACATCCCGAGAGAGGCGACTAGACACATCGATCGCCAACCCCTTGTAACACCATATTCATATCAATACCAATCTAGGATAGGCAGGACGTAGGTCTTTACCTCGCATCGAGGGGCCGAACCTGGGTAAAAAACATCGTCTTCCTCGTGCCTGTGATCCTTAGCTCGGAGACGCTCGATCGCTTAATCCCCAACTCTACGAAGTCATCTCCATGACATCTGCGTGACAATCCCATGACAGGTGGCGTCCAAGCAAGAACCAGTGCCTCCCGGGATATACATCGAGGTCCTCAGGCGACCTTCGATTTCACCTGAGAGGCTCGCGGCAAGATCTGTGCCGGGGGCTGGCGACTCTTCTAGCTCGACAACACGGGTAGCCAGCCCAGAAGCTCAAGATCCGGTAGCCCCTCTGGCGGAGGAAGCTATGCTTTCTTTCCGTCGGATGGTGCTACCGGTGGAAGGAACCCACCCACCCTGGGCCCGGGACATCGTCAAGTACATCATGGAGCACGCCCTCCGGAGGATGACCACGACGCCGAGCGGGTGGCTCGTCAAGCCAAGCTCTACGTCATGATCGACGGCGAGCTCTACCGGCGACGGGACAACGGAGTCAAGCTCCGCTGCATTCCTCAAGAACAAGGCCAAGTACTGCTAAGGGACATCCACGAGGGCACATGTTCAAGTCATGTGGCATCAAGATCACTGGCGGGTAAAGTTTTTCGTCACGGGTTCTACTGGCCAACAGTCCTCAGTGATGCGAGCAGCTAGTCAAGACCTGTGAAGCCTGCCAGTACTATGCGAAGAACATACATCAGCCGGCGCAAGCTCTGCAGCCAATTCCAATCTCCTGGCCGTTCGCGGTCTGGGGGCTGGACATCGTGGGAAGATACCGAAGTCTGTCGGGGGCCATGAATACCTTTTCGTGGCCATCGACAAGTTCACAAAGTGGGTGGAAGTGATGCCAGTACCAAGACAGACAGCTCAAGCAGCCATCAAGTTCATTGAAGGGATCGTGTACCGCTTCGGAGTACCCAACAGAATCATAACGGACAATGGCTCTCAGTTCACAAGCCGATCCTTCCTCAACTTCTGTGAAGAGCTGGGAATCAAGGTGTGTTTTGCCTCGGTGTCCTACCCAAGGTGCAATGGGCAAGTGGAGCGAGCCAATGCGGAGGTCCTAAAGGGTTTGAAGACCAAGGCCTTTGACAAGTTAGAAGACAAGGGCAAGAACTGGATTGAGCATCTACCAAGTGTCTTGTGGTCCCTCAGAACCACACCAAGCAGAGCCACTCAAGAAACACCATTCTTCCTTGTCTATGGAGCGAAGCCGTCTTGCCAACAGAGCTCAGGCATGGATCCCCCGGGTACTTGCCTATGATGAAGACGCACAAGCTGAGAGGAGGATTGATGACATCAACTTCCTGGAAGAGGTGCGGTGTCGAGCTTCTTTACGATCTGCTCGATACCAGCAAGGGCTCCGCTATCATGATCGCCATATCCGTTCACGGGTACTGGAACCCGGAGACCTGGTTCTCCGCAAGAAGCAGAAGCTTGATAACATGAACAAGTTGTCGTCCAAGTGGGAAGGACCTTATCGGGTGACGCATACCCTGAGACCCGGAGCTGTTTATCTGGAGGACGAGAAAGGCAGGCCGGAGGGCAACGCCTGGAACATCGAGAATCTCCGGAAATTCTACCCCTGAATACGAACATGAATCGCAGATAGTTCGAGTCAACTAAGCACGCCCAAGGGGCTAGTGTTCTGTATAAGGGTGTAAGAATCGTCGCCAAGGAATAAAAGATAAGTTTTTCAATTCCGTGAGCCTCTCTTGTTGTCGTGAAGTGTGTTATCCGTAACAACCCCCAAGCAGGGGGCTGACATGGTGCCGGTGGCTGACAGGTCGAGCGCGAGTAGCCTATCAGTAGGCGCTGCCACCTGATCGTGCCGTACTGCCGCGGTAAGAAGTGGAACGGGCAGTGCTGTGTTTTAAAGAACATAAACACAGAAATGCACATTCAACTTTGCTTGCGGGTTGCTCGGATGAAACACTTTCACGACATGTAAGGGAGGGTCCATTCTTTTCCTACTGAAAGTGTGTTATGTGTAGCGCCTCTCCCGGGACAGGAATGGATGCTGAAGAGCGGCTCAGGAGCTGGATACCCGGGAAGGACAGAGCAGATCAAGAGCACGGCAAAAATCAGCTAAGTCTTTGCATGTGCATCTTGCATTCTAGGCATAATATCTCGCTCGGAGTCAATATACCACCAACCTGCGCATGCTTGACAGTTGATGAGAACCTTTGCGGGGGTAATGCGTCCTCCCGGCGAACGGTCAGATTTCCCTTCTGGCCTAGTACCCGTGGCTGTGGAGTGGACTCCCGGAAGGCATAGTGCTCTTAGGGGTACTGCTACGGTACAGGCGGTTAGAGTACTTGTCACCTAAGAGATCTCCTCTGAAAACTTGACGGCGCGTTAGTGCAAGGGAGGTTTGGGAAATGACCCCGGGAGTTGAGCCCTAGGATTGCATTCATCTGAACTTACATTCTGAATTTACAATTCTGAGTTACATTCAGTCGAAGCTTTCCCTGGATACATATCTAGCCTATGCTACTAAGGCCAGCTCAGAGCTCCTGGCTGCGCAGATCTGTCTTCTGTTTTATTGCCTGCCGGGTGCACTCTTTCTTCCGGGGACGCCTGGATGAAAGGATAACACGCGTGCAGGATCTTGTCAGGCGCGTCGAAGAGCTCGACCCCTTCTGCCGACCAGGGCGCTCCAGGGCCAAAGAGACGGAAGATTCCGTCCGCCAGTTCGCCTACGGACTGACTCTCGGCCTACGAAAAGCAGTCCAGTCAAGATCGAAGTCATCCAAGAAAAAGGCGGAAAAACAGAGAAGAGCAAACAGTGAACCTGTCGATGGCCTCGAGCTCAGCCACAACCAAGGACAGCTCCGGAATACCGGCAGTCCTTTCCTTCAGATGGACCACAGGTGTGCCCTCCTCACTGCCCTAATCCTTGCCTCTTCTTGGGCAACAGGACCAGAGACAGTCGCCAGGCGAGCGACATTCTGGGCAGCAGAAGAACGGGACGCAACCTCGCCATCAGCGGCTCGGGCTCCAGCTTCGCTGGGTGCCTCCGCCGCGCCTCGGAAGACGGACTCCGCCGTCGACACGTCGGACAAGGCCATCTCTGCTTCGCCAGACATTGTTCTGCGGGGCGTGGAGAGGCAAAGGAAGAAGAGGAGCGGAGCAAGGCGAGAAGATGTTCAAGGGGTTGGAGTCTGGAGGGTCTTTTATAGGCCTCCACGCTCCACCTACCCCTTGGCGCTACGGCTGCTGCAGTAATGGGAGCGCGTTTTGCAAAAAACTCGTTCTCATTCACACAAGCGCGACACGGAGACAAGGAGGAAACAAGATCTTCTTCATTTACAAGGACTACAAGGGGACGATCTTTTTTACAACAAAAAGGTTGGCTCCCATCGAGCAAGGAGCTCCACCGTACAATGGAAGGCGCTACTTCCAGAAGTACGTCATCAAGGCCGCGGGGAGGAGGTCAACGAGATCTCCATGGCGCCCGTCCGAAGCTCCTCCCCGGCGGCCTTGATAAGTTTTCCTCATCATCATCCTCGTCGTAGGAGCTCGAGCTGCCGCTGCTGCTCTCCATGCAGCACTCCACGCGTCCACAATCGACACCGAAGATCTTCATGGAGAGCATCGCATCTCCGTCATACCGGAACGCCACGCATTGCCCCCGGGACAGGCGGCGGACACGGGAGAACGACTTCCACCCATGACCCAGAAGCATGGCGCCTTCAGCGGTGCGCTCCGCCATGGCCCAGGAGGGGCCATTGGAGCAGCCTTCCACTTGCAGCCAGAAGCCGGAGGGTCTGATGTCCTCCGTCGCCGTCGCGAAGGACTCCGGCATGAGGAGCCGGCTGCGAGGCCGGAGGTTCAGATCCACGATGAACTCGAACGGCGCGAAGCTAGTATGAACCATGCTCCTGGAGGGGGAGCAGCGTGTCACGGCCTCCACGGCCGCCGCGACCGCGAATCCCACGACCTCGCGGAGCAGCTCGACCACGAGTGGAGGGGCCACTCTCCGCAGCAGCTGAAGAAGAACGAGGGCGCCCAACTCCTCTCCTCGCTCTCGCCATTGGCGCTGGCAGCTTGTGGGGAGGCCTGGAGTTGGATTGAGGAAGAAGATGAACAAAAGCGCAAGGGGGTTCTTCCGTTACTGGGAATCGAGGGGGCCATCGCAATTACTCCCCCAAGCGGAGTAGTTCCAAGACCTTCAAGACCATCAATGAAGCAGAGCAAGGAAGACCAGGTGCCCGGGGACCCACTTTGACCTATCTTTAGGACATAGCCCCAGCAGCTGGAGCAAGAGCCGCCGGGACCATGCCCGGGGCTACTGTCGCAGCAGTGGAACATGGGGTTCCCCTAGTGCTGCCAAAGTGGGTCCACCCCATGTGGGCCCAAGGTGAAGATGGACAAGACCAAGACTCAAGTCAAGCTGGCGGGTTCACCGTCAGGACACACAAGGACTACGTCGACAAAGGGCTCCGGTCCTGGGGGCCTGCCGGGTCCCCGAATCAAGCAAGAAGGCAAGGAAGGACCCGAGAGCCCGAGTTCCCGGCAGGAGGCCAGGCTCCCTCTCGGGTACTTCCCCGCGTCACTGTAGATAAGCTCTCCACCTCACGCTAGAAGATCTCAGAAGACTTGGGAAGCAAGGTGAAGCCAGTGCGGGTGGGAAGCACAGCCCGTGGTGGTGTCAGCTCCTGTCCACCCCAAGGCGGACGCTCCACCTAACCCAGAGGAGACGCTAGGCTGAGTAGAGGCCACGTCTCCCCCTAAACTAGATGAGGAGGGTCCTTCGCCCCGAAGGTCCCTCGTGCCCCTCACGTGACCCTGTGGCAACCCCTTAGCCTATAAAAGGAGGACCAAGCCATGAAGGAGAGGGGAGGCAGAACAGAAGGAACAAGTCCAACCAGGGCAAGACTAGACTAGGGCTGCGAAGGTAGAGGGGAAGGTGATCTCCTCCGGGTCAGGATCTGTCCTTCTTCTACCTCCAGCCAAAACCCTTCCGGGTACCCCGTACGGGAGGCTCCATTGTAAGCCACACTATGAAGAACCCATCAATCCAGACATGCAGGAGTAGGGCTTTTAGCCTCCTGGCGGCCTGAACCTGGGTAGCTCCTTGTGTCCCTTTGGTTGCATGCTTTGATCGTGGAGAGGAGAGCTTGATCTAGACTCCACCCGAGAAGACGATTCTCAGCCTCCTTCGCTCCCCATGCCAAACCTAAAAGGGGTATCCTATACTCCCGGTGTCCGTGCATCGAGACACGACACCGTCATACAGCCCAACGGTGGCTCGTGAGTGCCTGCATATCAAATGCACCGTTGGGCTGTATGACGGGAATCCGAATGATTTGTATTCGGTCGATGAACTAAAGTATTTTGTAGATAGAACAAAACACACGGTTTCCCCTACATACAGCCCAACGGTAGCTCGTGAGTGCCCGCATATCAAATGCACCGTTGGACGTATGCAGGGAATCCGAATGCTTTGTATATCAAATGAACTACATTGAGTGTCGAACATGTTCGAGAGGGGGGGGGGGGTTTATATAGGGTCATGTGGCTGGTCTAACACTGGTTTTGCCCTCAAAATAAACACACCCCAGATCCAACGGCTCACAAGTTCTTGAAAGAAACACACCCCTGATCCAACGGCTCACAAGCGATTGAAAGAAACACACGATCCGTGTGCTTCTTTACTCCCGGTTGGTGTTACCAACTGAGACTAAAGGCGGGCTTCGCGGTCATGACTCGTGTCAGTCACGTGTCCTCCCCTAGCTATCGGTGTCCTGGCCACGCGCTGCCATGGGTCTATATGTATTGTCGTCGACGGGTAAACCCTAATCCACGAGGATGTTGTTAACGATGTTTCTGAAATAAATAGATAATTATTACAAATTTTTAGACAATTAAGTTACATAGATATAAAATAAAAAGACAATAATTACAAATTTTTAGACAATTAATTTACATAGATATAAAATAAAAAGAAACTAGAGGAAAAAACAAAACAAAAACCAAATAGATATAAAGCAAAATAGAAAACATCCTTTAGGTATAAAGCAAATAGATATAAAGCAAAACAAAAAAACGAAAAAAACGCCCATTAGTACCGGTTGGCATAACCAACCGGTACTAAAGGGGTGGGCTTCGCGCGCGAAATTTTGCCGTGGCCCAAATGACCTTTAGTACCGGTTGGTAACAGTACCGGTTGATCCTATCAACCAGTGCTAAAGCTCGATTTTGAGCGGTATAGGCAGGGAATCGGCGAAATTTTCTCCAACTTCTGAAATCCTCCATCTTCTCTGCGCCATCGAGCTCCACGACGCCGCCGCTCCTCCTCTCCGGCGAAGCCCTGCTGCGGCCCGCCTCCGCCCTCCGCCCTGCTCTGGCGCCGCGCGCCATCGCCTCCCGCCCTGCTCCGGCGCCCTCCACCACCGCGCCATCGCCTCCCGCCTCGCCGGCCTCCACCACCGCCTCGGACTCCACCCGGCCTCCCTCTACCTCGGCCTCCACCCGGCCCTCCCTCTACCTCGGCCTCCAGCAGCGCGCCATCGCCGGCCGGCCTCCACCACCACCGCGCGCGCCATCGCCGGCCTCCACCACCGCAGGTTTGTTTTTTTCTTTCATTTTAGTAGAGTTAGCAAATTTGTGTAGCTTAGTTAGCAAATTTGTGTAGCAAATTATTAATTAGTGTAGCAAATTTAGAAATTTTAGAAAATTTGAAAATGTAGCAAATTTAGAAGAGTTAGAAAATTTACCAAAGTTATTTTATAAGTGTTTATTCAAAATTTAGGTTCTTATTTTAGGTCTTACAAATTTAGGTTATCTTGCAAATTTAGAAAATTTAGGTTGTTATTTTAGAAATTTGAAAATGTAGCAAATTTAGCAAAGTTAGAAAATTTAGCAAAGTTTGAAAATTTAGCAAAGCAATGCTATTTGATGATTGTGTTAGCAAAGTTAGAAAGCTTGATGCTATGAATTTTAACAAAGTCCAATTGTGTTAGCAAAGTTAGAAACAAATTTAGCAAAACAATCTTTGTAACCTTGATGCTATGAATTAAAAATTTGCAGTGACATTGAGCTATGGAGGACGACGCCGCCTTCATCCGAGACGAGGAGAATGAAGAGCATATGCAAGCAATTATATTTGAGAGGACCCTTGGATTAAATTCCGATGGAGAAGATTCCGGTGAAGAAGACGACGATGATTTCAGCGCAAAATGTTTGAACGACTCCGGTGAGGGACTTGATCCAGAAAATTTAAGAGACGACGACGAAGTGCCCTTAGAAAACTCCGGCGAGTATATATATATTAAGTCTTGTTGATCACTAGATGCATTAATTGATTTGCACTTATTAACGAAACATTTTTCTTGTAGCCCTCTGGATCTAAGCCAAGCGTCCCTAAACGAGGCCCGAACCAACGGGTAAAGCTGCCAGATGGTGCAAAGTTGTCGATCGACGAAGTTGCTAATGATGGCAAACCGGTGAAACCCGAAGAAATCTACACTAAATATGTAGGTCAATGCGGAGTTCTTGTTAGGGACATGGTCCCGATCACCATTGCAGAATGGAATGAGCCGAAGAAAGCCAACATTGGCGCAAGTTATGTCGATAAAAGAATTAAAGACCTCCTTTGGGACTCGATCTTGACATCTTTCAGCCTACCGGCAGATCTCCCAGAGAAGAAGGATAAAGTCAAGGAGTGGACTCTAAAGAAGATGGCCCAGCAATTCAACAACTGGAAGAAAGGATTGTGGAAAAAATATGAGAAAGTAACTCCAAATTTCACTGGACATCTAGAGAAAATAAAAGATGCGTGGCCTGAATTTGTGGCGTATAAGAAATCGGCCGTCGCTGTGGCCCGATCGGCCCAAAATAAGTTGAATGCTAAGAAGAAGAAATATCACCATACTTTGGGGTCAGGTGGCTACAAGACTGGCTTGCCTAAGTGGGAAGCCTTTGAAAACGAACTGCGTCAAAAAGGGATCACTCCACAGACAGATGACTGGCCCGACAGGTCCAAGTTCTGGTTGTTCGCGCATGGGGCAGTGTTGCACCCAGACACAGGGCTGATTGTTCCAAAGGGAAAATGGAAGAAAAGAATTACAAGAGTCGTAAAAAAACTAAAAGGCACAATAGCACTAGTCAAGGAGGGAAAATATGTTTCCGATAGAGAGGACGACGAGCTGACACTCGCCCTCGGGAATAAAGAACACTGGGGACGATGTCGAGGCAGAGGAGGCGGGGTTGGTTTTCTTGAAGGGTTTCCGGCGGACGTTGCAACTTATAAAAAACATTGCAGAAGTAAGAAGAGGGAGGCGGACCGGTTTTCGGAATTAGAACGCCAGGTGCATGCTGTGCAGGAGCAACTACACTCAATTACCCAGCAAAGGGAATCTCAGCTGCGACTAGAAGATCCTGCAGTCGATGTCTGCCCATCTCAGCGGAAAAGCAGCGTGGGTTCCACGCAGCTACAAGATCCTGCAGTTGATGAACCGTCGGCGGATCACTACTCCGTGGATGATATCACGGAGAAGACAAATTGTGAGTTACATGCGCCAATGAAGAACATTAGTTATCCGGTGGCGAATGGCTATGCTTTACCATATCAACTTGGAGCAACCTTCCATTTTGGTCAGATTCCAGCTGGATTTGCTCGTGTCGGGGTCACAAAAGTTATGTCGGGATTCCACTCAATGGATCTTGACATTCCTGGAGCTGAAGGCGAGAAGACATTGGGAGAAGTCGAGCTTGGTATCGTTCTATGGAAGAAGAAATACATCATGTTTCCAGACTCGGCGCCAAGGCCACTGACTCCTCCGAGTAGAAATTCACCACCTCAAAGTCCACCAGCCTTCCCCGACGATTGGGTGCCCACCGCGAGTCCATCGCCCGCGCCGTCCCGTCAGCCGACTGATGCGCCCACTAGTAATTTGACAAAGCGGAAGCTGTTCACGTCGACTGGTACTGGCCGTACGTCCCCTGTCAAGAAACGTGCAAACATACCCAAGAAAGTCAAGACTCCTGAGAAGTTAGCTGGCGAGAAGACTATGGAGGAATTAGAAGTGAGCACACGTGGCGAGGTGACAGCCTTTTTCGAACAGAAAAAAGGAAAGACTGGAGGCAAGACTGGACCCCATAAAGGAACTTCTGAAGACTATACCAACGGAGATTAAAGATCGCACCGTTGACAACATATATAACCCTCCACCGCGGGCCCTTTCAGACTATGAGCGAGGTATTATAAAGGTACATAGCTCACAGATGGAGGAAGATAAAATGTGCGGGAAAAAAGTTGCCCAGCTCGGAGAACAAGAAGTACAATCGATCGCCCGCTCATTGTGCCTTCTGATAATATTGTTGCTCGGGAAATCGAGCATGGAGAAGTTGTAATCCATGGCGAGAGAGATTACACCATCATGGAGTTAGCATATCAATATGTTCTCGGGCTGCCTCTGGTCGAAAATCCGAGTGCTCTAACAACACAGTTATGGAAATTGCATAACTGGTACATGACCGTCGCAAAAGAAGAGAGATTCTATTTCATGGCGGGAGTTAAGGAACAACACTACTTCCGAGAATATGCTGTGCAGGTTGAGTTCTCCGAACTTTTTCAGATGTACAATCAACGTGACCTCGACAAATCTATCATCAGCTGCTATTGTCTGTAAGTGATTTATTTGTGTAATTTAATTCTTTAGTTAAGCTCGTTCATTGCCTGTAATTATCCTCACGATATTCTTTTGTACGCTATTATGCAGAATGAAGATTCGTGAATGCAGAGTGGATGGAATCTGGGACATTGGGTTCATTGACCCGGATAAAGTTCATCAAGTCACCGTAGAACAGCATGCCCAGGACACAGAGGACGTTTTGCTAACGTTTTTAAAGCGACAAAGTGCCAAAAAAGAATACTTTTTCCTTACAAATTCAAGTGAGTGTTACTGACTTGTACACATTCTATTTTGCTTTCCCGATATTAAGTGTAATTGATGAGCTCTGAATAACTGCGTATATAAACGTGCGCACAGGTTCCACTTCATTCTGCTAATCATTATAATTGATCTTGGAGAAGTTGAAATCTGGGACTCATTAAGGAAACATCAAGATGAATACAAAAGCGTGCGTGTATTGCTCCAGAGGTAATTTCAATCGCACTATATCGTCCTCTTTAATTCGTTCATTTCCTGATATCAAAGTAAGTAATAACTCCTCAATTCATTTTCTTTGCCGGGCAGGGTTTGGAGAAGGTTCATCGCAGAAGAACGCGGTGAATGGAAAGATAAGCTGGAGTTTAAGGCTAACAAAGTAAGTAGTACTACGTACCTAGGTCCGCGTATCTCTCTAATTTTAGTTTCAATACCATTATCATTCTCTTGATTATTATTTGATTGAATTCTATTCTCGTATAGTGGTGCCTGCTACAACCACAGGGGACGAATTTATGTGGATACTACGTTTGCGAGTACATCCACATAAAGGTCAATGAGAGAGTCAATAGTCGAAGAAATCAAGAGGTACGTAAACATCATTCACAATTTTTTTTGCTAGTTTCGATCATAACTGATTTGATCTCCTTTTAAAGATGGCAAGGAAGCGGAACCAGCTCTTGCCAATAAACCGCGTAAAAGCAATTGCGGATGAATTGGCGGGATTTTTCCTTACGCATGTCATACCTGAATCCGGTGAATTCCACTATATCGAAAAATAGACTCCCTCCATGTACTAGCAGTGATATCCATGTAATGAGTACTTTATATGTAATGAGTACTTTATATGTGTAATGAGTACTTTATACGTGATCTCCTCCGAAACCCTAAAAAATGAGCGAAAAGGAAAAAAACAGAAACCCTAAACCCCGAAAAATAAGCGAAAAGAAAAAAAACAGAAACCCTAAACCCTGAAAAATAAGCGAGAGGGGAAAAAAAACAGGAACTATTAATACCGGTTGGTTTTACCAACCGGTACTAAAGGTCCTCCGCCGCGCGCACGCAGCTACGCCCACGTGGAGCCCTTTAACACTGGTTCCTGGGGCAACCGGTACTAAAGGGGTACCCCTTTAGTCCCGCTTTATTAGTACCGGTTGCACAACCGGTGCTAAAGGCCCTCTGTAACCGGTATTGTTGCCCCTTTTTCTACTAGTGATTTTGCATACTTCAACACATCATTACACTAGTAGGAAATAGGCTATAGATGGAACCACTTTCTGTGGCGCACCAATATTGCCGTGTGTCACAGAAAATATTCAGTGGCGCACCAATATTGCCGTGCGTCACAGAAAATATTCAGTGGCGCACCGGGGGTTGTGCGCCACAGAATTCGGCCCCTTTCTGTGGCGCATAACTAGCCCATGCGCCACTGAATACAGGCTTTCTGTGGCGCATACAAACCCATGCGCCACAGAAATATGGTGGGCCCCGCCACCAATGATTGGCTTGCATCCTACGGTGGCTTTTCTGTGGCGCATGGGACTAGATGCGCCACAGAAATCAACATTTCTGTGGCACATCTGGCTCTGTGGCGCATGTGGTCAGATGTGCCACAGAAATGTTGATTTCTGTGGCGCATCTAGTCCCATGCGCCACAGAAATTTTTGAAATCAAATCCCACCCCCCTGGTCAAAAAAATGCGTTTAATATATAAAAAAAAACTAGAGAAAAATTGGAGCTCGATTTCACCAGGGTTTACCCGGTGAACTTTTCTTAGATTCTCGAAATTCCAAAAGGAAAAAAAAGTTATTTCAAAGAGAAGATTTTTTCTACAAAATCAAAAAAATTGGCGAAGAAATTCTGTGGCGCATATCTACATATGCGCCACGGAATTCTTGGGCGGGATTCGAATTTTGAATCCCGCCGGAGCCCCCTTCTCCCTCTCTTTTCTTCTTCTCTCCTTCTCTCATTTAATCATCCTCCTCCTCTCCTCCACTTCTCATCTCCCCTTCTCCTCCACTTCTCCTCCCCCCTTCTCCTCCCTCCTCCTTCTCAACTCAACCCCAGCGACCTCCTCCTCCTCCACCACCTCCGGCGACATCCTCCTCCTCCACCACCTCCGGCGACATCCTCCTCCTCCTCAACCACCTCCGGTGACCCCTCCTCCACCACCTCCGGCGACATCCTCCTCCTCCTCCACCACCTCCGGCGACATCCTCCTCCTCCTTCACCACCTCCGACGACAACCTCCTCCTCCTCCACCATCTCCGGCGACCCCCATCCAGCCACCCACCTCCGGCGACCCCCTCCTCCACCCACCTCAGAGCAAGCCACCTACGGCCATGGCCACGGGCACCACGGCCTCCGACGAGCTCCGACGGAATACCGGTGAAATTCCGGCGACGCTAGATCCAGATCTAGAACTGGCTGCCTTTTTTTAAAAAAAAATTAAAAAATAATTCCGTGGCGCATGCCTGGGTGATGCGCCACTGAAATATTTCTGTGGCGCACGGTGGTGGGTGCGCCACAGAATTTTGGTCTTTCTGTGGCGCATCTGGGCGTGCGCCACAGAATTATAATTTAGTGGGGAGCATTCTGTGGCGCACAGAATTATAATTTAGTGGCGAGCATTCTGTGGCCACAGAATTATAATTTAGTGGCGAGCATTCTGTGGCGCACAGAATTATAATTTAGTGGCGAGCATTCTGTGGCGCACCCACCATGCGCCACAAAATGCTAAAAGTGGTGCGCCATTGATAGCCTATTTCCTAATAGTGTTAGCACAAAACCTTGCAAACGACAACTCAAAATGTATACACATCCTGAATAACATTAGAAATGATTGATGTAATAGTGACCTGCAAGAATATGACACTGAAAACTGATCCCAAATTCCCATTTACAAATCTTGGCTGTTAACTACCGCAAACTAGCTACAGGGGTCAACTACCGCAAACCACACTAGTAGAAAATAGGCCTTCTGTTCGGAGCTTTAGTCCCGGTTATGTTTGGAACCGGGAGTAATGTGAGCATTAGTCCCGGTTCCAACGGTTAGGACGCCGCACGACTTTAGTCCCGGGTCAAACGGGACCTTTAGTCCTGGTTGGTGATACCAACCGGGACTAAAGGGACCAGTACGAGCCCCTCTCCAACCGGGACTAAAGATAGACCTTTAGTCCCGGTTAGAGACACCAACCCGGATAAAGCCGTCGTATTTTTTTCTATTTTTTTCTATTTTTCATTTAATACGGAATAATTCATATCTTTAAATCCATAAATCGAAATTTAACAAATAAAATGTCTAAATCGATTAGAAAAATGAGAGAAATCCAAATATGACAACTATATCATCCTTTGCATCACAAAACCTCATTTAACTAGGCGAAATTACTTTCGAAAAATCGGCATAAACACATTTAACTAATTGATTTAGACATTTTATTTGTCAAATTTCGATTTACGTATTTAAAGATATGAATTATTCCATATTAAATATTATTACATAATCATTGTTATTTATTCAAAAAATATTATTACATAATCATTTTATTTATTTAAAAAATATTATTACATAATCATTATTATTTATCCAAATAAAGGATGAAATTTTAAACAATAAAAAAGTATAACATCATGACTCACGGGTTAATATGATTGATATGATATTAATATTAGTAAGTTCTAACTTCTCATTTGGAAGGAACTCAAAAGTTAAACGTGCTTGAGCTGCAGCAATTTGAAGATGGGTGACCGAATGAGAAGTTTAACCAGGGTAAGTATTTTGACCTGAGATTAAGTGTATAATTAGAGATTAAGTTTGTGGCTAAGTGAGAAATTTTGGAATAGAGATTAAGTGTGTGACTAAGTATATAATTAGAGATTAAGTGTGTGGCTAAGTGTACCTTAGACCAAAAAAAAAAATCCTCTGAAAATCCTTTAGTCCGGGTTGGTAACACCAACCGGGACTAAAGGTGCAGTCCTTACCAACCCGGACTAAAGGTCCTCTAGCCCCCACCGCACTGCTTCGTCCACGTGGAGTGTCTTTAGTCTCGGTTCGTGGCAAACCGGGACAAAAGGGGGGACCTTTAGTCCCGATTTGGTAGTCCTGGTTGGGAAACCGGGACTAAAGGCCCTTCCCAACCGGGACTGTAGCCCCTTTTTCTACTAGTGCCATAACCATCGCTGAACTATCTCTAGTATCAGAACTCCACCCAATCAACCTAATGGAACTGAAAAAGATGAACATGGAGCGGGCGGCACCTGAATCGACCAGATAAGGCGAGCTTGGCGGTGGCAGGGATGAAAGGTAAGCCGATGGTGGCGCCTCCCTTGACCTTGGCGGCCGCCTGCGCCTCGCGTACCTTTTGCATCTTGAGCATCCGCTCTTGCAACGGGAGTCACGCTCTGCCGCGAAACAATGTCGCGGCGGCCGAAAATCGGAGCAAATCCAGCGCCGGCGCACGGAGATATGGCGCCTCCAGGCCCAGTAGCACGTCGCTAGCACAAAAAGATGCAAACTTTGACATCAAATCTCTGGCGGAATGCGAGCAGGATTAGGGTTGCTAAACGACTCGGGGTGGTGGGGAGCAAGGCGACGTGGGGGAACGACTAGGACCAAGATGAAGAAGGCGGCGACGGTAGGGAGCGACGAGGAGGAGACAGAGACGCGAGCGAGTGTAAGGATAGAGAGAGTGGAGGGCGTGCGAGTGGAGGGGCAATTCGGAAAACTCGTAAAAATTTCGTAAAGTGACAAGTTTTGTACGTAAAAACCTTTAACGTCTGTTATTTTGTTACAGAGGGAGTACTTGAAAATACGTACTATTTCCAAATGTGTTGTATTACTTAACCAATAATAAGGCTCACCGTTCCCTTACAATTAAGAAAGAAAACACAAGGCCGACGTGGCATGAATAACCCGGTCCACGTGGCGTCACCAGCCTACGAGGGGCAAAACGGGAAATCCGGTCGACCGACATAGAGCGCGTGCACCAAGCCTACATATATACCCTGTCCACTGACCTCGCCCGTCCGTATATAACAAGCCCGATTTCGAATTCCTCTCTCGGCTCTCGCTCCATCAGGCAAGGAGGAGGGAAGGATGGTGGCCTTGGAGATGTACCGGCGGTCCGTCCTCGGCATGGGGCTCATGGAGGCGCTGGACGAGATGGTCTCCACCGGCAGACTCGCTCGCGACCTCGCCATTCGTGTCCTCCTGCAGTTCGACGAGGTTCGTTCGTTCCGCCGCTGTTCCTGAACAACGCTAACTCACTCGCATACATGCTGCTCCTAAATTGTGACCTTGCGCCTATCAGCCTATATATGGTGTTCTTGCTGTTTGTAGTCCATGAGCGACGCGCTGAAGCATCAGGTGACGAGCAGGGCCCGGCCTTCTTCAAGGTTGGCAACAGTACGTATATGCCTCTTTCTTACGATGTTTCTCTAATGGATTGGCTAGCCGTAGATCGAGGTTTCAAGGGATTACTGCGGAGCTACATTCCCTTGTTCCGTGTAGAGGTTCTGATGCCAATATTGAGTTGTTGCACACTGCTACTGATTGTTCCGTGTCTTCTAGTTGATTCTATGAGGACAATTGATCTACTTACGAAATAAATTACTTGCCATACTACTTTAGGAGCGGATCTCTGCAAATTTAGGTTTTGGTTTTCCTGAATTTTTAAAACTGTAACTAGTATGTGGTGATGTTAATTTTAGTACTTCAAATATAAAAGTTCCTGCAACCTGATCAGCACGCAAGCATGTGGACTGTCCTGCTCCTAACTTGTATATGGAGAATTATCTGTTTTTTTTTTGGCTTCAGCTACTTGTTTTGTGTTTACCACATTTACTACTATGCTTACCTAGCAGCCAAATCTACCGTCCTTCTTGGTTAAATTTCATGACATACTAAGTGGAACTTGTAACCACCTTTCCATGAATCCGTTGATTATTGGTTTTCTTGTTTTCTTGGCAGGGTAATCTGCACACATACAATTACTGTGACAATGTCTGGACTTTCAACCTGAGAGGCGTGACGTTCAAGAACGAGGAGATTTCACAGAATGTCGGCAAGGTGAAGATCGTGGCATGCGATTCCAGTTTGACCAAGCCTAAGTAGTAACTCGCCAAGAGTCCAACCTTTTAATCATAGTCATCTTCATGGTAGATCGGTTGCTACCCAAGCCAAACAGTCACGTCAATATCGCTTATACTAGAAGGAAAAGGCGCGCCTTGCCGCGCCCGTTTGTTCTCTATCGATGTTGAGGAAGGTGATGACCTCTTGACATTTTTGGACAGGCATTGCTGATCCGAGTCCTAAGTAAGAACATATAACGTATGCCATTGCATCAGGCGCACATAATGACAACGAGAACGTTCGACATTGCAGGAATAGCCTCAAACCTCTTGAGTTTTTCATGCTTAAGTGTCAGCTTTACGTCAATACTATCTCACATAAGTGCCTTCTTCTTTAGCAACTTTCTTGGGAATGTCGTAAAACAAACACAAGATGAACTCATAGGATCAGAACAGAGGATTCTAAATGCCAGTAGTACATTATGAATCATCTGATGTATGCCTGACATAAACACTAACCTAATAATAACTTCGAAGGTGTTCCCAAACAGCACTTAGAGATCTATACTAAGAGAGCGGGTAAGTTAAGTAAGCACATTAAGAAAGAATGTTCATCATGCAACAGCATAGAGAATGACATGCACATCTTCTTTCTCTGCCCTCTATCTAAAGCTGCATGGTTCTCTCACCCTTGGTACTTAAATACAGAAATCTTAGCAGCACAAGACCACTCAGTACCCCCAAATGATAAACGCCATTCTTAATTCTAACCACCCAGAAGGTAACCTCGCTAATGTCTACACTTTTCTATGGTGTATTTGGAAGGTAGAGCAATAGTGCAAAACTTTGCACTGAAGCAAGAGCACAATGCAGATCTGCCACGACAGGACTATGATGCCACTGAAATGCAACCAATGTTCTACCAACAACTACATCCGCCTGCAAGTACAGGAAACTGCATCTTCATCGGATGCAGCATGGACTGAACAAACTGGAGGAGAGAATGCTCCTGCAAGACTGGGAATAGTCATCATTGCACCGAACAATCAACATTTCAAATAACTTCACATCTCAGCTAAATCCCAAGAGGCGTCAACGCCATTGCAGGCTAAACCTACGCTTTGCACCTTGCTGTCAAAGTTGCAGAGTTACTCAACATACAGGGACCTAGATTCTACACGTATAGCTCCACCCTGGTGCAAGCAACAAAAGCAGAATCCATTTTTGATGCAGCAACACCTTGGATTGTCAGGCCCACTATTGCAAACATAAGAGCTTTGCTGGTTTTTAGGTCCCAAAACAGCATATCTCCAGGTGCTATAACATCAAAGATCACCACCACGCTAAGCTAGCTTCTAGAATACAACCAGGTTGTACTTCACTACACAGATTCATTTCAACTGCAGACACTCAGTGTCCTTGCAGAATAGCAGATTTTCCGATCAGGGTGATTCCATTCACCCTTCTGTCTGTAAAATGTACTCTTTGAGTTAATAGAGTTATCTGTTAAAAAAACTTTAATACATAAACCTTTCTAGTGAAGATGGATCCTATTCAGTTCTTTTAATCACACGCGCATGCAAATCAAACAACCTAGGTACTTAAAAAAAGACATAAAACAATTTCGGTTTGATGTACAAATGAACACAACCAATGAAAACTTAAACTTGCTGCATAAAGCTTGATCAATCAGTGGTCTTCCTTTTGGATACAGAAGAGAAATTCTACCATGTATCCCTTAATAATGCAAGCTAGCGTAAATGATAGGCAGTTAACACTACTTTACCACACCACCAAAAGATGCACGCAGAAAGATTCTTCTTATTCAGCTGGGTGTTCACCAATTAAAGCTATTATTAGTTGACAATTTCAGCTGTATGGTGCTTCCAAGAGGTAATTCTAATTGTGTGCATCGCTTGATGCAGAGGCCGGGGTTCCATCCCCTTTTCGAAAAAAAGTTAGGATAGAACTAACCATAGAATCACAACAACTACTAGGAGCTATCTACAACATGTTTGTTGTCTGCAGTGGATTGGATCATGCCAACGCTTCTATCATAACAAACTTCATTTAACAGTGTAGAGAATCCGAAAATATTCGCGGTTTAGAAAATGTACATAGCTGGCCCAGGTCAAACACTTAGAAATTACTCGCACATAAAAGAGACATAAAACTCAGCAAAATCACACTTATTGAACGACACGCAATATTCAAGTGAAACAACGAAATTCAAAGTAGCTTACAAACAAAAAAGAAAAACACACTATGTCTCCGGAGAGCATGCACAAAGAAAACATTTACACAAATTGTGGCTTCGATTCAATCGTCAAGTAGATTGGTTGTCTGCAACATCTATGTCTCGAATTGCTCGTGATATTGAGTTATTGCAGAGCCCCGATGTACTTGATATCTTCTTAAAATTAATTTATTACTTTTTATTTGGAGATCATCTTTCCATCGGGTGTAATTTCAACGATAGGAGGACGACTCGTCTTTTTCTCGTGGCGATCATTGTGTTCCGCTTGACCAGCTGACGTGCCGGCCTCGTGGCGATCATTGTGTTCCGCTTGACCAGCCTGCAGTGACGTGGCAACATTGCTTCCGCCAGCCATACCGTGTGCATTGTTGTTGCCTTCTCTGGTCATGATTAAAAAAATTCAAACGCACTATTGTCAGTTTGCGATTCATGTACAAATTGACTTCGTGGGGAAATTGTTCTGGTGCATGAAGAGACATAGCTACAAGCACGCAAAACTGTACTGGATGCGTAGTTTCTTATTGCGTGAAAAAAAAATTACATTCTCAGTACTCTGCAGTCGCCGATAGCATTGGTGAAGAAGGGGCGAGCTGTTGCGGTTTGTTAAGAAGGACAGCGTGAGCAGATTCTCTGGAAACAAGCGTCGTTGGCATAGAAGAAAAGCGTGCCGCGGGAGCGAAGATCATAAGTATTCAAAAAAAAATATCTAGAATATTATGATTCTGTTTCTAATTTTTGTCATGTCAATTTGACTGTTACAAATCTGAAAAAAGCGGCGTTTCAGTAGTTATTATCCCAAAAACACTAATAATAATTAAACCGTAGGGGTTCTCCCCTACGGTAGAAAAGTCAAAAAAAAAAAAACACTAATAATTCCCAAGTCAACGTTTGTTGTTGTTCTCGGATCATCAAATAAAAAACAAATCTTTTATCTCAGAAAAATAGTTATATTTTTTGGGAGTGTCTATTTAACAATCGAAAGATTTTGAAATTCGTCAAAAATCAAAATTTTCTCCAGTCATAAGATGACATGTGGCATGAGGAAAATCCCCCGAACCCATAGATGAAACCCATTATACACAGTTTTAAGACCAAAATTATAGTGTTGTTTACCTAAAATTACATGTTTTGGATCATGTAAATACTAGTGTAATGACCTGTATCTTGCTAGACAGAGGATTTGTAACAATAATAAAATAAAATCTAGTTCGCATGTTTTTAAAAGTAAAATTACAGAGGTGTTTGCCTGAAATTTCATTTTCTGGATCATGTAAATACTAGTGTAATGGAATATAACCTGCTAGTAGAGAACTTGTAAAGAAGCAACTCTAGTCTGTATGTTTTCAAAAGTAAAATTATAGTGGTGTTTGTCCAAAATTGCATGTTCTGGTTCATGAACTGTAACTTGCTAGATAGAGGGTTTGTAACAATAATAATAGAAAAATCTAGTCGGCATGTTTTTATAAGTAAAATTACCAGCGGTGTTTGCCAAAAGTTACATTTTCAAGATCATGTAAATACTAGTGTAATGGACTGTACCTTGCTAGTAGAGAACTCGTAAAAAAAATAGAAGCAACTCCAGTCTACATGATTTCAGAACTAAAATTATAGTGGTGTTTGTCAAAAATTACATGTTATGGATCATGTAAATACTGGTGTAATGGACTGTAACTTGTTAGATAGAGAAATTGTCAATAAGATCGTAGCAAAATCTAGTTACGAATTATTATTATTATTTTTATACAAATTTCATAAATAATATACGAAAAATATCTATTTCAAAAATATTACTCGGTCGTTTTGGGTTTGAACAATTAGAGGTAATCGTTCTTCGAGTAGACGATAGGAAATATGAGAGGAAATATGGGCCATGTAATGCTCTGTGGAAGATATCCTTAAGGCACATGACGATAGGTTACAGTCGTCAAAGATCTAAACGATAAGTTTTGTTTTCGCGTAACAACTACAGTACGATGACAGGTCATATCGTCCAAGTACTCAAGGATATGTCAATGGTATTTCGATTCGAAATAAACACTACATGAAAAAGATGCACATCGACGTTGTGAATCCATTCCCATGATTGGTTCCTAGTTTCCTTTAATGTTCAATTTCCGGTTCATGTTTGGGACTATTGTAAACGAATTTTGTTAAATTTGTCTCACATGGTCGACCGTTTAAAATTTCGTTTGAGTAATAGATTTATCTCGGTGTTTAGCATAACTTTCGTGTTGTAACTTTTCTGTTTTGGTAGTCATAACGAGTAGATCTACATCTTTGTATTGCATAGTAGGGAAATGTAGATCTACTCGTCTATGAGCGTCGAAATGTGAACCTTACGACAAGAATTGTTTGTGGAACAACAGGATGAATGAAGACCTAAACGGAAACTTCAGACGGCCAACCGTGTGCGATAAATTTGACAAAATTAGTTTAAAAAATCTCCAAACGTGAACACAAAATTGAAAATTACAGTGAAGTAAACTACGAACCAATCGCGGGAATGGAATCACAATGTCGATGTGCATCTTTTTCATGTAGAGTTTATCATAATCATTTTTGGCCGGTTCGATAATTTCTGCCCGCCTCTCGTGGCTAGCTATCCTTCAAGACCACAACAATAGTACATATCGTCTTGGTCCAAGCGGATAAGGCTGTCGCAAGGTTCGTGACCCACCTATCGTCCGTGCTCATAACGATTGTAGCTTATCATTCAGCTCTTCGACGATTACCTCTAATCATTCACACCCTAGACGACCGAGTAATATTTCTGAAATTTATTGATTTCGAAAAAAAATTGTGAAATTAGTAAAAAAAAATTTAGGAAAAGTAAAATTACCGCGGTGTTTGTCCAAAATTACATGTTCTGAATCATGTAAATACTAGTGTAATGGATTGTAATGTGCGACATAAGATTCACTAAAAAATGCAAGAAAAATCTATCAATTATTTAGTCAGGCCGGATGCTATATATGCATTTTACATGTTCTTATTTACCGCATGTCACGTCAATCAAAGAAGATAGGCAGGTTGTTGAGAGACCTATGGCTAAGGAAAAAACGATCTAACTAGTTAAAATATCGTGCAAACGGAAAACATAAATCGTGGGGTTTTGCTCATCATTGCCTAATCGACGCGACAAAATAATCGACTGATGGTGAACAAATAAGCAGTCGAACGTCGAATAGCAAATCTCTAAATAAGAACATAAGTCATTAGAAAAAAATGTAACTTACATTTTTCGTGCACCCTCATTAAATAACTTAGCTAGTAGGTAAAAAATAGTAACTCATGAGTAAAAACGTGACTTCCATTTTTTTGTGCTCATTATTTATGTGATATTGCAGCTGGCTAGTAAAAAAAATTGAAGTTTCTACGCAAAAACGTAGTCCAGCACGGCAGCCTAAAAAAACAAGGAAAAAAGACCGTGTCCAAAGAGTATCGCATGGACTAAAATTCGACTTTTGCCGAATTAGAAAACAGCCGACTGTTATATAGAAAAAGTGTATTTTTTTTAATAAAGGACGCTTTATTAAACTCACAAGTTCGCATCAAAGTGATACAACCCTACCGAGCTCACACGCGGCCTCTGCATAATTATTATGCACACCGCAAGACAAATACTCCCTCAGTCCCAATGTATGTGGCACCCTCATTTTAAATTTGACCACTAATTTGATCAATAATATATTCATCACTTGTTATAAATATTTTACCTTAATTTTTTTTATTCATATACAAATTCAGTTGTGTAATTATTTTAACATATAATTCATATTTCGTTGTTCAAATTAATGTTCTTAGACTTCGAAAAACGTGTGCGTCATTTGAATAAGGACGGGGAGTGTGAAAAAATATTAGCCCAATACATGTACATGAAGGACTCGTAAAATCATATAGAGATGCGGACAAATAGTTATATTTAACTGGCTAGCCTTTGATCCAACCTACCTTTAGGAGCCATCGTGGCATGAATTAACTGGATATATATAGCGCAGAAATATGGAGTTATGAATTTTTTTGCAGAGATATTATTTATTTTTGGTCAAAGTACGTGGAAGATTGCAAGATATTATTAATTTTTCAATTTAATTTGTAAATTTCACTGATGCAATTTTGATGGTCATTCAATCAAACCACAAAGAGTTACCTTCTTGTTCCCGGATCATCCTCTTGTGTTCTTCTCGTCGGACGGCCAAATCCGAGCCACATCTTTTTGCCCAGAAGGATTAGCCATAGTAAGTTAAACCCACGAGAAGGAAGCATCAAACTGAAACTAAACTCGAAAATACCCAACAATTAATGGGAATCGGGCTTTACCTTAATGCGATTAGCCATAGTAAGTTATGAGTAGTACGTACGTGTGTTGAGGAAGTAGTATATATGGACGGAGGGCAAGCGAAAGCGTGTGGATGGAGGTGAGTCCACACGACAGCATACGGACGGACGCATTAATTCCTACGACCCCGTCCAAGGTGGTTGCCCATCACTATTTCGTATTAACTTTTCTTTTGTATCGTAAAATTATGTGGTATGTCACGAAATAGTCGATATATACACTTCATGACTAGAATAATAGACTTGACATTCCCTGACATTCCCTGTTATCCTAGCTACCAGATATCCGCAGCAAAAAAAAAAAGATTGGTCCTCCCATGGATTGCCTAAGAGTGGTATTGTGGCCAATTAGTTTTTTTCATGTTATGTGCCGTCTCGAAACATGCCCCGCTTTATAAATAAACCCACACACCGCCGAACGATACAAGATAGTGACGTAACCCTCTTACAAAGAAGATATAACCGGACGACAGAGGTCGCACCGAAAAAGGCCAAAAGGCGAAAAAACAATACACCAAGCCAAGCATGCACTCTGGAAGGACTGACCACACCACCCCATGTATGCCCTAGGGCAGCAGAGCTCCACGACAACGCCATCGTCGAGTCCAACTGGACCTGGGTTTTCACCCAGAACTCTGGCACGGGAAAGAGCACCCCGACGACGTCCTCAAGAGGAAGCCCGGCACCCGCAGGCGTCGCCGTCGTCAATGCCGAAGCACCTGGCTTTCGCTCGGTAGGTCCCCCGTGACACGCACGTGATAAACAGCCAACCAAGTCTAGATCTGGGCACCCGCTGCTACTCCCAATGCCGCCCACACGACCAAAGGACGCAACCACCACCAACGCCATGATGTTCGCCGGAGAGGCACCCATGCGGTGCACCACCCGGGGCCGCCACCCTGGTGTCCAGGCCCTCTGCCTAGTGGCGATGGCCTCCTAACACCTACGGCCCGGCAAGTCAAAGATGGATCCATGAGGGCGCCACTAGATCTGGGCCCACACACCCACGGCTGCAGAAACAGTCGCCGTGCCGAATGGCCACCCCACCTCCGATAGCGCCTCCAGGGGCCGACGTGCCGGCCATGCCCGCTCCAGGCCGCTGTTGCCCTGCCTGGCCCGCTGCAGCCCAGAGCGGTTCCTTCCTTGCGCCGCCCGACGCTGCCCAGAATCAGTGCTCGACGCCATCCCGACTCTAGCCGCACCGCCCCCAGGGCCGCCCTACCGAATAGGGGGCCGCAACAGCTCCGAGCCACACCGAGATCGAGCAGCGCACAGCCGCTGGCAGGAGCTCCCCGCGTAGCTCGCCGCACGTGCAGAAATAGGAGCACCCGCTGCCAACGGAACCGGACGGGCTTTGCCCGGCGGCGCATGCCGGCGACGGAGGAGGAGGCGGGACGCCAGGGGAGGAGGAAGCTAGGGTTCACCCTGGTCGCCCGCGGGGGCGACGCAGAGCGGTTCGCCTAATAAATCTATCTAGGAAGAGCATCCGTTATGTGCCAAAGGTATTTGCGTAGATATCTAGTATATATGTCCATTCATTAGGTCCGCATACACGACAATCTAGCATGAACTTGAGGATTAATTTCAAAGAGTGATTGCCTAGAATTGGATATAGAAGCTCAACTGAATATCAATAGGAATGAACGGAACAGGTACATAATCAAAGGAGAAAACAAAGGGGTGCTCATGCGGCTAGGGTTCCATCCCCTGCGCCAGTGACGCCGCCAGTCCACCCGCCTCCGATGGTCTTCTAGGGATTGGAGGTGAGGCTGACCAGGATGTCTTGTCAGGGGTTTCGGTTTCTTGTTTTAGTTATTTTGTTTGTCTTCGTCGGGGCGATGAGGCGGCGGCGACACGCCGTCGTCAGAATAAGGTCCTCCGCACCCTATCCCTGCTCTGTTGTTGTGCCTTGTGTTGGCGGAAGAAGCATGGAGTTGTGTGTGCAGCACTTCACTTATGATATGGTGTGTTTTTGTCTTTGGTTGCAAGTCCGACTCTTCCAATCTACAGTTATTATCTTTGGCGGTGGTTGTTGCTCTGGTGCGTTAATCCTTTTGAGGCTTAGCATGACGACTTCGTGTTTGTTTATTAGAACACGCTCTACTAGACTACTACCACAAGATTTTGCCCGTCTCCGATGAGGGTGGTGCGAGGACCACATGCACCGCAAGTACTCACCTGACTTATCTATGTATGCCCTCAACGTGGACCACTAGTCTAACTAAGCATGCATGAAACTCACTAACACTAATAGCTTTGCATTGCACACACGTAAACACGTCTGTATATGCGTATGCAGCCGCAGCTTCTAGTGTACGACACATCTAGTCTCTCCGTTCCAAGTTAATTGAGTTCCATTACCCACATGTAGATATATCTAGACATGTTACAAGTATAGATACATCCACATTTGGACAAATGGAAGTTAATTAATTTGGAACGGAGGGAGTACAAAATAAAACATGATCTAATAACCTAGGCCCAGCACTAATAAGAAGATTAGTTCCAGCAAAACTGGCCATGTCTCGAGTCCGGCCGGCCATATCACTCGCTCTGGCACGGCAGTGTGCTTTTCAGTAGGAGTAGAGCAGTTTACCGTTCCGAAATTCTCCTATCAATTCCTATAGAAAGCAGTGCTCTTCTTCCGACCGACGACTGACCTGACCGGTTGCTAGTCGTCCAGTGGTGGAGCTATATAGCTGGCCAATGAAAGGCTATGGTGGTTTTGTGGACAAATCTTGCCTCTCCCTGCTGTGGGCCGGCGAGATATACATCGGCATGCCCTCAACGTAGCATTCCAGGCTATGGTCATGCCCGTCTCCGACGAGGGCGCCGGTGTAGTCTGATCCCTCCTAAGCTGGGCATTACCAATCGGCAAACTAAGCAACTTGTTGTTGTAAGATTATTTGATTAGAAACTAGTTTTTGACGCAAGTTGGGGTGTAAATGTAATGGAAAAGTCTCACTATACTTGTAGTCCCCGAGTGTTACCATCAACCATTACTGCACTGTCACGCAAGTTAACGTTGGGGTGTAAATGTAATGGAAAAGTCTCTACAAACCCAATCACCGAGGGTGTAAATGTAATGGAAAAGTCTCTATACTAGCCACTGAGCGTTGCGTAATGGAATTCCACAGCTTTATTACTGGGAGCTTGACGCGCAACCACTCTACATTATTACTGGGAGAGGAGCTGACTTAGTGATGATTGGACGATGCAGGAAGCAGCATGAGATGCTGCTTCTTTTAGTGTCGGGTCTCTGCATAAATAGATCAAAGAAGCAGAAATACATGCTAGAGTAAGAAGGAGGGAAACTCATACGGTAAAATACATGTCAGACGACATGACGATGGAAAAACCGTATGGTGAAGGAGGAGCAATCCGCAGATTACGCTGTCACCCATGAGGGGTAAAACTATCTTTCGCCACCACTACAATAAATATGCTATCCTATGACCCTCAGTATTGGTCACTGAATGGTCACATATTTTAATTTGTGACCTTTTTGTGACCAAAATAACTTGGTCACGTTATGAGCGTCACTAACGATCCAATATGACCTTTTTAATGGAATGGTCATAGAGGTCTATGACCAAAAGAAAAGGTCATAGATTTTATGACCAAATTTTTGGTCATTGGCAATCTGGCCACGCCACGTCAAATCCAACGTGGCAAATCTGACGTGGCAAATTTGTGACCAACTGAATTGGTCGTAAACCAAAATCAGCCCGGTCCAGTTGAGCTGTCTAAATGGGCCAAGCCCAATAATTCATCCCATTTAACATTCTGTCGATTTTTGAACAGCTACATGGGCCAGGCCCAACAATTCAGCCATTTAATATTCTGGGCCGTGGCCTTTTAGGCTCAACAATTTCAGCTTTTCTTTTTTTATAAGATGGGTCCCAACTGTTAGGTTCTGGCGAGTGGACCCCAATTGTCAGGTACGATTCTGGAGTGTGGGTCCCAATTGTCAGGTAGGATACTGGCAAGTGGGTCCCAGTTCTCAGGTTCTGATAGGTATGTCCCAGTTGTTAGGGCATATTTTTTATATTTCAATTTGACAGTATATAAATAACCAGTATTTAAATTGACGGACTGAAAACACAGGTAATACTTCAACAGCCGGATTCAATATGGAGCTTTTGTTATACAAGTAACACTACAAATAACACATAATACAATGGCAATCACAGTTACAAGCTCTACAAGTGTAATAACTAGATACTTTACAAGCTCTACAAATGTTATCTTCTTCAGCATGGAGCTCCTTCGATAGGGATCAAAAACTAGGCACCTGCTCCTGTCATATAAACCACATGACCGACTCACTGGAAGGACTGGGCTAACAGAACCGCAATATGATCTATTCATCATGCCTTCCACGATCACCCTGTTACATGAATCAGCAGAGCAGAATCAAAAAAACTGGAGCCAATATATGAACAAGCCATTCAAAAAGCAGACATAGTTCTTCAGAATGATAACACAAAGTTAGCTAGTTCCGGGCTTTTTGTTCTCCAGCTAGTTAAAATGAGATACGCATTCATACAAGAAAACAGAAAATATATGCATGGCACAAGTGCAGATTGCGCAACAAACTTCAGAGCAACACATTGCTTCTAAACAAAAATACCTTTCACAAAGGCTACTAACATCAAAGAGGCAGGATATAATAAAGGGAACCAAGAGAGATACCTGTGGATGATAGTGTCGACTATGATCTGGATTGAGTTAGCTCGGTGAGGAGGTGGATGATCTCCATGTTGTGCTTGATGATGCAGACTGGCATGATCTTCTTCCTGTTGCTGCCATGCATCATGAGCGAGTTGGTGAGGGGCTCAATGATGCAGCACTGCGTCTTGCGGAAGCGCTTGGCCAAGTAGCGCCCTGTCAGGAGCATGTAGTGCTTCATGAACGTCACCACCAGGTAGTCATTCCAGCGAGATGTCGATTCACCAGTGCCAAAAAGAAACAACACAACCGCCTCCGGCCATGGTTAGTTGGTCAGTAAGCCACCACCGTCCCGATCTGCAAGCTCTCACGCCAATGGTACAGACTAAGAACACATCACCCAATAAACCAACATACTACACTGGCCTAAACATACTAGCATTGACTCTGGCAATTGCTGTTTGTGATTTTTCAAGACTCGATTCTAGTTCCATCTTTAATAGCTAAAATATTCACAGCAAAAAGCTATTACATGTTCAATTTAAAAAGCTATTATCAAGCAATATAAATAACAAAATGGGTTGAGCATTCATGAAGAGGAAAACACAATTATGTCCATACAAACTACGGAAGCAAACTCCTACAAAATAGGCAGCCTGGCCACCTATACAAACAGAACAGAGAAGCATAACATTCAGTTATCTATCAAATGTTGTATTAAGATTCTACTGGTATATGTAGCCTTTCATCTCCAACCAAATGTTAAGCTAGGTGAGGTTTAAGATACTTCAATTATGTAAGAAGCTAACCCATATGTTAATTTTCACAAGATAACGCAAGCATCAGTTTTAAGAAGCTTGGTTTAAGATACTTCCATGATGAAACATCTCAGTGGCATCCCCTTTTATATGCTCAGCTGATGAGAACTGATTCAACATGTACACTGCATTTTACTTATAATAATATGTACCACACTACCAGAACTATCTCCAGCATATCTAGATGCATAAAAACAGACAGATACAGGGACTGCATGCTAATTTGTGATTACATCTCCAAGGACAACATGTTGTATGGTTCAATCTAAACAGGGCATCAACAAATCTTGAACAATATAAGGCGCATGTACTAGTAGTTAATCATCACGTCTGATCTGAACGAAATGGCACCTTTGGTTCTGTAGATTCATGGCCTGATGCAATCTGTTGCAGCCGCCAGAGGAGAGATCCTGAGCAGCACCATCTCCTTCAAAGCCAAAGCAAAATTAGAACAAAGACAATGTTAGTCGCAGGTCGACCAGAACAACAATTTCATAATCAGAAAACATGAGCAGCCCGTAGAAAGCTACCCAGAATTCAACTAATACCCAATTCTTCTAGCACTCATCCAGTCCACATTAATAATCAAGGAAAAACAACAACAAAGTTACGATATAACTTGCAACCGAGTAATAGCAGCTTTCTGACTAATTTGATGTATACGTATCAGAGCCTCAGCGGTTGAAATCTAACCAGGAAAGGTACGATCCATAGATATACACAAGCTAATTTAACTGAACATTCGAATTGAATCTGAAGCTAGCAACAGCAGCACACAAAAGCATCTCAGATCAGCGAGTGGGACTGTGGGAATAATCGCACCTTCGGGAGCGGGCGCGAGGGTGTCGTACGGCACCTCGACCTCGCCGGTCGGGGACTGGATCTTGCTCCACTCCATCGAGGAGGCCCATGAGCATGCTCCAGGCTAAGATCTAGCTCCCACGTAGCCAGATCCGCGGTTAGCTAGACCACCGCAGAGGAGGACGTGTAGTCGGGAGGGCGCACCAGCCTCCTTGCCTAGCCACGTCTCATCGCCCTCCATGGCCACCTCAGCCGCTGGATTCGCCGCCATCTCCAGGGCAAGGAAGGTGGGGAAGCCGAGAGCTGGAGGTAGAGGAAGACTTCGCACGGGTGGGTGAGGGGAGACAGGGGAGCGACACAAGGTGTGGCGGCCCAGCCGTCGACGCCGTCTATGGCGAGGAAGGCAGCGTCCATCCATGGCGTCAAGGAGGTAGGAGGTGGTAGTAGCTGGGAAGGGAGAGAGGTGGTCGCCGGCGGTTAAAGACGTAGGGGGCGGAGAGAAATCGGACGGGCGGCATGGGGAGAGGAGTGGTGGGCGCTAGGCTTTCGGCGTGGTGGGTTTCGATCTGAATCGGAGGAGGAAGCGGATGGGGAAAGTGGCTAGGGTTAGCGGTTCCGGAGTGGTGAGTTTCGATCTAATAGAATTTGGACCACGCGCTCCTTCGAAAATTTTCCCTCCAAGTCCAAGACAAAAGTGCGGCGTTTTGGTTTCTCGGGAGGAGCTTCACCGTTGGATGGTGGGTGATGGACGACTCCGATCTCGTCCAACAGTGTAATCCGCGTGCATGGTGTTCCTCGCGTCTCATTGGCCGGATGTCTCGCATCCGAATCTCCAAAATTTAGACCCAAAATGACACTGTTACATTTTTGTCACAGAGTAGACACCATTTTATGTACAATCACCAAAAACCATGCAATTCCAAGCTCTCTACCTATTTTCGGCTATTTAAACGGTTTACTACCGATTCAGCTGAAACAGCTAAATTTACAACTGCAGCTACCACGTAGCTTGCCCGTTATTTTTCCGAAATTTCATTTTTAGGTTCACAAGTATCCATTTCATCAGAGATACATCAAAATCTCCGCATGATTCAACTACTAGACATGAACGGTCATGGCGGTGACTTCGACTAGATTTTCAAATGCGCATACGAAATTCAAAACAAATCAAAAAAATGGAAAACCTTCGCGTGGCGCCCTTATATGTTGCCTAGATACCAGAAAAAAATATAAATTTGCAATGCGAAAGTTTTATTGAAAAAGTGTTCACAGAAACTTGCTATCACGAAGGAACATTCATAGCTTTCAAGACAAACAAGCAATGTTTGGGCCACATTCATGACAAGTTTATCCAAATGTGCCCAAATTTGGCACATGTGTGCATTGTGGGATGGCAAATAATGTTGTTGAAAAAAGATTCCGACATGTTTCACAAAAAGACCCAGTTTTCATTTTTCAAGTGCTACAAATAGCGTTTTTTGTGAAGCGGATGCCGAGAAAATCATCCAAAAAGGCACCGTTACATTTTTGTCATAGAGTAGACACCATTTTATGTACAATCACCAAAAAGCATGCAATTCCGAGCTCTCTGCCTATTTTCAGCCATTTAAACGGTTTCCTGCCGATTCAGGTGGAAACAGCTAGATTTACAACTGCAGCTACCACGTAGCTTCCCGTTATTTTTCAGAAATTTCATTTTTAGGTTCACAAGTATTTATTTCATTAGAGATACATAAAAATATCCGCATGATTCAACTACTAGACACGAACGGTCACGGCGATGATTTCGACTAGATTTTCAAATGCGCATACGAAATTCAAAAAAAATCAAAAAAATGGAAAACCTTCGTGTGGCGCCCTTATATGTTGCCTAGATACCAGAAAAAAATATAAACTTGCAATGCGAATATTTTATTGAAAAAGTGTTCACAGAAACTTGCAATCACGAAGGAACATTTATAGCTTTCAAGACAAGCAAGCAATGTTTTGGCCATATTCATGACATAGTTTGTCCAAATTTTCCAAATTTGGCACATGTGTGCATTGTGGGATGGCAAACAATGTTGTTGAAAAAAGATTCCGACATGTTTCACAAAAAGACCCAGTTTTCATTTTTCAAGTGCTACAAATAGCGTTTTTTTGTGAAACGGATGCCGAGAAAATCATCCAAAATGGCAACGTTACATTTTTGTCACAGAGTAGACATCATTTTATCTACAATCACCAAAAAGCATGCAATTCCGAGCTCTCTGCCTATTTTCAGCCATTTAAACGGTTTCCTGCCGATTCAGTTGGAAACAGCTAGATTTACAACTGCAGCTACCACGTAGCTTGCCCGTTATTTTTCTGAAATTTCATTTTTAGGTTCACAAGTATCCATTTCATCAGAGATACATCAAAATCTCCGCATGATTCAACTACTAGACACGAACGGTCACGACGATGACTTCGACTAGATTTTCAAATGCGCATACGAAATTCAAAAAAAAATCAAAAAAAAGGAAAACCTTCGTGTGGCGCCCTTATATGTTGCCTAGATACCAGAAAAAAATATAAACTTGCAATGCAAAAGTTTTATTGAAAAAGTGTTCACAGAAACTTGCTATCACGAAGGAACATTTATAGCTTTCAAGACAAGCAAGCAATGTTTTGGCCACATTCATGACATAGTTTGTCCAAATTTCCCAAATTTGGCACATGTGTGCATTGTGGGACGGAAAACAATGTTGTTGAAAAAAGATTCCGACATGTTTCACAAAAAGACCCAGTTTTCATTTTTCAAGTGCTACAAATAGCGTTTTCTGTGAAGCGGATGCCGAGAAAATCATCCAAAATGGCACCGTTACATTTTTGTCACAGAGTAGACATCATTTTATGTACAATCACCAAAAAGCGTGCAATTCCGAGCTCTCTGCCTATTTTTTGCCATTTAAACGGTTTCCTGCCGATTCAGCTGGAAACAGCTAGATTTACAACTGCAGCTACCACGTAGCTTGCCCGTTATTTTTCTGAAATTTCATTTTTAGGTTCACAAGTATCCATTTCATCAGAGATACATCAAAATATCCGCATGATTCAACTACTAGACACGAACGGTCACGGCGATGACTTCGACTAGATTTTCAAATGCGCATACGAAATTCAAAAAAATGGAAAACCTTCGTGTGGCGCCCTTATATGTTGCCTAGATACCAGAAAAAAATATAAACTTGCAATGCGAAAGTTTTATTGAAAAAGTGTTCACAGAAACTTGCTATCACGAAGGAACATTTATAGCTTTCAAGACAAGCAAGCAATGTTTTGGCCACATTCATGACATAGTTTGTCCAAATTTCCCAAATTTGGCACATGTGTGCATTGTGGGATGGAAAACAATGTTGTTGAAAAAAGATTCCGACATGTTTCACAAAAAGACCCAGTTTTCATTTTTTCAGTGCTACAAATAGCGTTTTCTGTGAAGCGGATGCCGAGAAAATCATCCAAAATGGCACCGTTACATTTTTGTCACAGAGTAGACATCATTTTATGTACAATCACCAAAAAGCATGCAATTCCGAGCTCTCTGCCTATTTTCAGCCATTTAAACGGTTTCCTGCCGATTCAGCTGGAAACAGCTAGATTTACAACTGCAGCTACCACGTAGCTTGCCCGTTATTTTTCTGAAATTTCATTTTTAGGTTCACAAGTATCCATTTCATCAGAGATACATCAAAATATCCGCATGATTCAACTACTAGACACGAACGGTCACGGCGATGACTTCGACTAGATTTTCAAATGCGCATACGAAATTCAAAAAAATGGAAAACCTTCGTGTGGCGCCCTTATATGTTGCCTAGATACCAGAAAAAAATATAAACTTGCAATGCGAAAGTTTTATTGAAAAAGTGTTCACAGAAACTTGCTATCACGAAGGAACATTTGTAGCTTTCAAGACAAGCAAGCAATGTTTTGGCCACATTCATCACATAGTTTGTCCAAATTTCCCAAATTTGGCACATGTGTGCATTGTGGGATGGAAAACAATGTTGTTGAAAAAAGATTCCGACATGTTTCACAAGAAGACCCAGTTTTCATTTTTCAAGTGCTACAAATAGCGTTTTCTGTGAAGCGGATGCCGAGAAAATCATCCAAAATGGCACCGTTACATTTTTGTCACAGAGTAGACATCATTTTATGTACAATCACCAAAAAGCATGCAATTCCGAGCTCTCTGCCTATTTTCAGCCATTTAAACGGTTTCCTGCCGATTCAGCTGGAAACAGCTAGATTTACAACTGCAGCTACCACGTAGCTTGCCCGTTATTTTTCTGAAATTTCATTTTTAGGTTCACAAGTATCCATTTCATCAGAGATACATCAAAATATCCGCATGATTCAACTACTAGACACGAACGGTCACGGCGATGACTTCGACTAGATTTTCAAATGCGCATACGAAATTCAAAAAAATGGAAAACCTTCGTGTGGCGCCCTTATATGTTGCCTAGATACCAGAAAAAATTATAAACTTGCAATGCGAAAGTTTTATTGAAAAAGTGTTCACAGAAACTTGCTATCACGAAGGAACACTTATAGCTTTCAAGACAAGCAAGCAATGTTTTGGCCACATTCATGACATAGTTTGTCCAAATTTCCCAAATTTGGCACATGTGTGCATTGTGGGATGGCAAACAATGTTGTTGAAAAAAGATTCCGACATGTTTCACAAAAAGACCCAGTTTTCATTTTTCAAGTGCTACAAATAGCGTTTTTTGGGAAGCGGATGCCGAGAAAATCATCCAAAATGGCACCGTTACATTTTTGTCACAGAGTAGACATCATTTTATGTACAATCACCAAAAAGCATGCAATTCCGAGCTCTCTGCCTATTTTCAGCCATTTAAACGGTTTCCTGCCGATTCAGCTGGAAACAGCTAGATTTACAACTGCAGCTACCACGTAGCTTGCCCGTTATTTTTCTGAAATTTCATTTTTAGGTTCACAAGTATCCATTTCATCAGAGATACATCAAAATATCCGCATGATTCAACTACTAGACACGAACGGTCACGGCGATGACTTCGACTAGATTTTCAAATGCGCATACGAAATTCAAAAAAAAAATCAAAAAAATGGAAAACCTTCGTGTGGCGCCCTTATATGTTGCCTAGATACCAGAAAAAAAATATAAACTTGCAATGCGAAAGTTTTATTGAAAAAGTGTTCACAGAAACTTGCTATCACGAAGGAACATTTATAGCTTTCAAGACAAGCAAGCAATGTTTTGGCCACATTCATGACATAGTTTTTCCAAATTTGGCACACGTGTGCATTGTGGGATGGCAAACAATGTTGTTGAAAAAAGATTCCGACATGTTTCACAAAAAGACCCAGTTTTCATTTTTCAAGTGCTACAAATAGCGTTTTTTGGGAAGCGGATGCCGAGAAAATCATCCAAAATGGCACCGTTACATTTTTGTCACAGAGTAGACATCATTTTATGTACAATCTCCAAAAAACATGCAATTCCGAGCTCTCTGCCTATTTTCAGCCATTTAAACGGTTTCCTGCCGATTCAGCTGGAAACAGCTAGATTTACAACTGCAGCTACCACGTAGCTTGCCCGTTATTTTTCTGAAATTTCATTTTTAGGTTCACAAGTATCCATTTCATCAGAGATACATCAAAATATCCGCATGATTCAACTACTAGACACGAACGGTCACGGCGATGACTTCGACTAGATTTTCAAATGCGCATACAAAATTCAAAAAAAAAATCAAAAAAAAATGGAAAACATTCGTGTGGTGCCCTTATATGTTGCCTAGATACCAGAAAAAAATATAAACTTACAATGCGAAAGTTTTATTGAAAAAGTGTTCACAGAAACTTGCTATCACGAAGGAACATTTATAGCTTTCAAGACAAGCAAGCAATGTTTTGGCCACATTCATGACATAGTTTGTCCAAATTTCCCAAATTTGGCACATGTGTGCATTGTGGGATGGCAAACAATGTTGTTGAAAAAAGATTCCGTCATGTTTCACAAAAAGACCCAGTTTTCATTTTTCAAGTGCTACAAATAGCGTTTTTTGGGAAGCGGATGCCGAGAAAATCATCCAAAATGGCACCGTTACATTTTTGTCACAGAGTAGACATCATTTTATGTACAATCACCAAAAAACATGCAATTCCGAGCTCTCTGCCTATTTTCAGCCATTTAAACGGTTTCCTGCCGATTCAGCTGGAAACAGCTAGATTTACAACTGCAGCTACCACGTAGCTTGCCCGTTATTTTTCTGAAATTTCATTTTTAGGTTCACAAGTATCCATTTCATCAGAGATACATCAAAATATCCGCATGATTCAACTACTAGACACGAACGGTCAAAGCGATGACTTCGACTAGATTTTCAAATGCGCATACAAAATTTAAAATAATCAAAAAAATGGAAAACATTCGCGTGGCGCCCTTATATGTTGCCTAGATACCAGAAAAAATATAAACTTGCAATGCGAAAGTTTTATTGAAAAAGTGTTCACAGAAACTTGCTATCACGAAGTAACATTCATAGCTTTCAAGGCAAACAATCAATGTTTTGGCCACATTCATGACATAGTTTGTCCAAATGTGTCCAAATTTGGCACATGTGTGCATTGTGGGATGGCAAACAATGTTGTTGAAAAAAGATTCCGACATGTTTCACAAAAAGTCCCAGTTTTCATTTTTCAAGTGCTACAAATAGCGTTTTTTGTGAAGCGGATGCCGAGAAAATCATCCAAAATGGCACCGTTACATTTTTGTCACAGAGTAGACACCATTTTATGTACAATCACCAAAAAGCATGCAATTCCGAGCTCTCTGCCTATTTTCAGCCATTTAAACGGTTTCGTGCCGATTCAGTTAGAAACAGCTAGATTTACAACTGCAGCTACCACGTAGTTTACCCGTTATTTTTTCGAAATTTCATTTTTAGTTTCACAAGTATCCATTTCATCAGAGATACATCAAAATATCCGCATGATTCAACTACTAGATACGAACGGTCACGGCGATGACTTTGACTAGATTTTCAAATGCGCATACGAAATTAAAAAAAAAATCAAAAAAATGGAAAACCTTCGCGTGGCGCCCTTATATGTTGCCTAGATACCAGAAAAAAATATAAACTTGCAATGCGAAAGTTTTATTGAAAAATTGTTCACAGAAACTTGCTATCACGAAGTAACATTCATAGCTTTCAAGACAAACAAGCAATGTTTTGACCACATTCATGACATAGTTTGTCCAAATGTGCCCAAATTTGGCACATGTGTGCATTG
Source organism: Poa pratensis (assembly GCA_947311845.1). Classification (NCBI taxonomy): domain Eukaryota; kingdom Viridiplantae; phylum Streptophyta; class Magnoliopsida; order Poales; family Poaceae; genus Poa; species Poa pratensis. Next base: position 85,869,539 of record CAMZMU010000039.1, read on the forward strand.
TGGGATGACAAACAATGTTGTCGAACAAGAAAAAATTCTATTTTCTGAGTGCAAACAATGGGTTATTTTGTGAAGCAACTACCGAAAATATGTCGTAAAATAGGAGCACTATATTTTCTAAAAATACTATACCACATTGTATTTACAAATTACCAAATGGTTGCGTGTAAAACGGTTTCCATATTGTGCACAAGCATGCATGTTGGAATGGGTAACAATGTTGCTGACTAAAGTTTTCCTTTTCTTTGCACAAAAAAATCATTTTTCATTTTCCGATTGCCAAAAATGGGTTTTTTTGTGAATAACCTACCAAATATTTGTTTCAAAATTGTAGCATGACATTATTTAAAAATATTAGACCATATTTATGTACGATAAAACAAAAGTTTGCCTCTCAAAAGGTTTGCATCCACCTCTCGTCAAAAAGAAAAATTTCTGCCGATTCGACAGGAATCGGGTCAAATTTGAACTACACGTGCTACTTAGTTTTCTCATGATTTTTTGAAAAAATCATTTCTACATACACAATTATCCATTTCATCAGAGATACACCAAGAGTTTCACATGATTCAACCCCTAGCTAAGAACGGTCATGCTGTCAATTTTGACCGTATTCTGAAACCGATATACGAAATTCAAAAAAATCCTGGCATAATTTTAATAACCGAATGTTAGAAGTGTATGTTGGAATTTCATCATGGCATAATTTTAAAACATTTCATTGTTTTATCTTGCATTTGAATTTAAAAGAATAATCCAAAAATATTATTTCAAATTTCTCAAAACCCCTATGTAAAGCAATATATATGGTTAGCGGTATTTTATTAAATTTAATTTGACAAAGAACAGTCACTATTACTCTATAATTACAGAGTATATCTTTAAAAAAGATTCAAAATTAATTTCGTTGAATTTGGAATTCAAAATCAAAAGTAATAAAGAAAACATAAAAGAATAATAAAAAGACACAAAAAAAACCAGCCCAGCCGGCCCATAAACTTACCGCACCGGCCCAAGCCTGGTTCTGAATGCAGATCAAGGTAACGCTATAGATAGCACAACTTCTCTATATTAACATAATCACTAGCACGGCCCAGCGGTTGACAGAAATTTCTGCGAAGGCTAGGCGCACGGGTTCGAGTCCCCGATGCGCATATTTTTGCCGAATATTTGACAAGGTCGGCCGGTGCGAGATCGGGGCCCATATGTCAGGTAAGATGGTGCTGGGACCCGTATGTAAGTGGCGAGTTGGACCCACGTGTCAGGTAGGGCGGGTGCGGGACCCACATCAGTGGATGCGAGACCTACCTGTCAGGTATGGTGGGACCCACGTGTCAGGTAGGGTGGGTGTGGGACCCGCATGTCAGTGGCGGGTGGGGCCCACGTGTCTGGTAGGGTAGGTGTGGGACCCACATGTCAATGGTGGGTGGGACCCGCGTGTCAGGTAGGGTGTGTCCACATGTCAGGGGTGCGCTGGGACCCACATGTAATGTAATGTGCGGATGGTCCCACATGTCAGCGCTAGGTTGAGGCGGGTCCCACCGGTCAGGTTAGTCAATGTGTATGCTAGTGCTGACAAATGGGTCCTACATGTCACAACGACACATAAGCGAATATGTCACTGACACGTAGACGAGATTGGTGAGTTGGCTGTCCAGTCAGGGTGACACGTAAGCGAAAATGACACCTAAGCACTGACACGTAGGCAACAATGCTGAGTTGGCTATTAACAAATGTGAATGACCATTTAAATTGGTCGTAGCCGTCCAGAAATAAGGTCATGGATTAGTGCTTGATGTATTATGACCAATTCATGTAAGGAGGCCATGACCTTTCTGAGAAAATTGGTCACAGTTTTTTGGGGTCTACACCCTCAATAACAGCGTAAGACCAACTGGTTCAAAATGGTCATAGATCTATGACCAATATTTTGGTGGTCAGTATGAAAGGTCATTGGATAGCATATTTCTTGTATTGCACTCGCTCCAACCGCGAGCATGCCTCCATAAACCGGGCACAGTGTTCCGGTCTCTGAAGAGTAGACCACTCCCGGAGATAACGAGCACAACGATAAATAACTTCCATTGGAGAAGAAGATTTTGAATTAAAAACCCTGTCATTTCGACACAGTCAAAGTGACCATAGTAAAGCAACCGCTCCCCGCAGTAGATGCTTTCTATCCCTGTGATCTATGTCATGCAGCCAATTTCCAAAAATATTGGCAACAATGCTTGGCGGATACATGTTTGAAGCTTTTGAGCCCACATATTTTCTCCTCAGGAAACAAGCAAACTTACATTGGTAGAACAAGTCGTTTATATTCTCGTCATGATGACACAAGCAACACTTTGTACTCCCTTACCAATTGCGCTTAACCAGGTTGTCCCTAGTTACAACAACACCTCGGAGAAGGTACCATGTTAATATCTTTATTTTAAGTGGCACCTTCATTTCCCAAATGTGCTTGTTTTTTATAACCGGCGCATCGAAAAGCACCAGTGCTTTATACATGGATTCCACTCAGAAAATACAATTTTCACTTAAATTTAATCGGAATTCATCATGTCCTTGTGACAATTGAATGACACCTAAACATTGCCATGATGCCAATCGCCACGAGTTCCTGCCTAAATGACACATTCGGTGGGGATGTTTCCAATACATTAGCGATCGTCGCGTTTGTTATGTGGACTGTTGTATAAAGCTAGATATTGTTCCCGAAGAGGAGCATTTCCTAGCCAGGATTCCTCCCAGAAACGTATCTCAGAACCGTCCTTAATGAGAAAAGATCCATAACGGAAGAACTGCTTCTTCGTCGTCATAAGTCCTTCCCAAAAGTGTGAATCCCCTTATTTCCAGTACAGTTGGGAAACGGCTTCTGAGCCAACATATTTTATGCTCAGGAGGTTTTGCCATACCCCATCCTCAGTTAGTAGCCTAAATAGCCACTTACTAAGTATAGCAGTATTTTTTGCCTCAAGGTATTGAATACCGAGGCCCCCCTGGTCTTCAGGACGACGCACCACATCCCATTTAGCTAGTCTATATTTCTTTTTTTCACTATCCCCTTGCCCAAAAAAATCTTGATCGGAAATAATCCAAACGATGGAGAACACCTTTCGGTATTTTGAAGAAGGACAACATATATAAGACCATATTGCTCAGTACTTAGTTAATAAGAACTAGCGGATGTAATAGGCTAGCACATGAGTTAGTGGCCATGGGTGTTGATGTAGCTCCTGGTAGCAATGTGATGTGGACACTGAGCTATCCATCATCTGTAACCCGTCTGGGGACCAACGACTCTGTCGTGTCTTAATGGAATACGAGTGTTCCATGTCAAAAAAAAAACTTAATAAGAACTAAGCGCCATACACTTCTTGACTAGAATAATAGACTTGACTTTCCCTGTTATCCTAGCTACCAGATATCCGCAGCAAAAAAAATAAGATTGGTCCTCCCATGGATTGCCTTAGAGTGGTGTTGTGGCCAATTAGTTTTTTTTCCTGTTATGTGTCGTCTCGAAACACGCCCCGCTTTATAAATAAAGCCACACACGGCCCAACGATACAAGATAGTGAGGTAACCCTCTTACAAAGAAGATATAACCGGATGACATAGGTCGCACAGAAAAATGACAAAAGGCGAAAAAACAACACACCTACAAAGTCAAGCATGCACTTTGGAAGGACTGATCACACCACCCCATGTATGCCCTAGGGCAGCAGAGCTCCACGACAACGCCATCATCGAGTCCAACTGGACCTAGGTTTTCACCCAGAACTTTGGCACGAGAAAGAGCATCCCGACGACGTCCTCAAGAGGAAGCCCGGCACCCGCAGGCGTCGCCGTCGTCAGTGCCGAAGCACCTGGCTTTCGCCCGGTAGCTGCCCCGTGACACGCACGTGATAAACAGCCAACCAAGTCCAGATCTGGGCACCACCGCCGGAGAGATCACGCCCGAGCCACCCGCTGCTGCTCCCAATGCCGCCCACACGACCAAAGAACGCAACCACCACCAACGCCATGATGTTCGCCGGAGAGGCACCCATGCGGTCCACCACCCGGGGCCGCCACCCGGCGTCCAGGCCCTCTGCCTAGTAGCGACGGCCTCCTAACACCTACGGCCCGGCAAGTCAATGATGGATCCATGAGGGCGCCGCCAGATCTGGGCCCGCACACCCACGACAGCAGAAACGGATACCGTGCCGAATGGCCACCGCACCTCCGATAGCGCCTCCAGGGGCCACCGTGCCGGCCATGCCCGCTCCAGGCCGCCGTAGGCCCGCCTGGCCCACTACAGCCCAGAGCCGGCCCCTCCTTGCGCCTCCCGACGCTGCCCAGAATCGGTGCTCGACGCCGTCCCGGACTCTGGCCGCACCGCCCAGGGGCCGCCCTACCGAATAGGGGGCCGCAACAACTCTGAGCCGCACTGAGATCGAGCAGCGCACAGCCGCCGGCAGGAGCTCCCCACATAGCTCGCCGCACGTGCAGAAATAGGAGCACGCGCCGCCGCCGGAACCGGACGGGCTTTGCCCGGCGGCGCATGCCGTCGGCGGAGGAGGAGGAGGGACGCCAGGGGAGGCGTTCGCCTAATAAATCTATCTAGGAAGAACATCCGTTATGCGCCAAAGGTATTTGCGTAGATATCTAATATGTCCATTCATTAGGTCCTCATACACGACAATCTAGCACGAACTAGAGGATTAATTTCAAAGAGTGATTGCCTAGAATTGGATATAGTAGCTCAACTGAATATCAATAGGAACGAACGGAATGGGTACATAATCAAGAATGGAGAAAACAAAGGGATGCTCAGGCGGCTAGGGTTCCATCCCCTGCGCCAGTGACGCTGTCAGTCCACCCGCCTCCGATGGTCTTCTAGGGATTGAAGGTGCGGCTGACCAGGATGTCTTGTCAGCAGGAGGGTTTCGGTTTCTTGTTTTAGTTATTTTGTTTGTCTTCGTCGGGGTGATGAGGCGGCGGCGACACCCCGTCGTCAGAATAAGGTCCCCGCATCCTATCCCTGCTCTGTTGTTGTGCCTTGTGTTGGCGGAAGAAGCATGGAGTTGTGTGTGCAGCACTTCACTTAAGATATGGTGTGTTTTTGTCTTTGGTTGCAAGTTCGACTCTTCCGATCTACGGTTATTATCTTTGGCGGTGGTTGTTGCCCTGGTGCGTTAATCCTTTTGAGGCTTAGCATGACGACTTCGTGTTTGTTTATTAGAACACGCTCTACTACGACAAGATTTTGCCCGTCTCCGATGAGGGTGGTGCGAGGACCACATGCACCGCAAGTACTCACCTGACTTATCTATGCATGCCCTCAACGTGGACCACTAGTCTCTCCGTTCCAAATTAATTGACTTCCATTACCCACATGTAGATATATCTAGACATGTTACAAGTATAGATACATCCACATTTGGACAAATGGAAGTTAATTAATTTGGAACGGAGAGAGTATAAAATAAAACATGATGTAATAACCTAGACCCAGTACTAATAAGAATATTAGTTCCAGCAAAACGGGCCATGTCTCGAGTCCGGCCGGCCATATCACTCGCTCTGGCACGGCAGTGTGCTTTTCAGTAGGAGTAGAGCAGTTTACCGGTCCGAAATTCTCCTATCAATTCCTATAGAAAGCAGTGCTCTTCTTCCGACCGACGACTGACCTGACCGGTTGCTAGTCGTCCAGTGGTGGAGCTATATAGCTGGCCAATGAAAGGCTATGGTGGTTTTGTGGACAAATCTTGCCTCTCCCTGCTGTGGGCCGGCGAGATATACATCGGCATGCCCTCAACGTAGCATTGCAGGCTATGGTCATGCCCGTCTCCGACGAGGGAGCCGGTGTAGTCTGATCCCTCCTAAGCTGGGCATTACCAATCGGCAAACTAAGCAACTTGTTGTTGTTAGATTATTTGATTTGAAACTAGTTTTTGACGCAAGTTGGGGTGTAAATGTAATGGAAAAGTCTCACTATACTTGTAGTCCCCGAGTGTTACCATCAACCATTACTGCACAGTCACGCAAGTTAACGTTGGGGTGTAAATGTAATGGAAAAGTCTCTACAGACCCAATCACCGAGGGTGTAAATGAAATGGAAAAGTCTCTACTAGCCATTGCGCGTTGCGTAATGGAATTCCACAGCTTTATTACTGGGAGCTTGACGCGCAACCACTCTACATTATTACTGGGAGAGGAGCTGACTTAGTGATGATTGGACGATGCAGGAAGCAGCATGAGATGCTGCTTCTGTTAGTGTCCACACCCGGTCTCTCCATAAATAGATCAAAGAAGCAGAAATATATGCTAGAGTAAGGAGGGAAACTGACAAGGTAAAATACATGTCAGACGACATGACGATGGAAAAACCGTATGGTGAAGGAGGAGCTATCCGCAGATTACGCTGTCACCCATAAAGGGTAAAAATATATTTCGCCGCTCGCTCCAACCGCGAGCATGCCTCCATAAACAGGGCACAGTGTTCCGGTCCCTGAAGAGTAGACCACTCCCGGAGATAACGAGTACAACGATAAATAACTTTCATTGGAGAAGAAGATTTTGAAATTAAAAACCCTGTCATTTCTACACAGTCAAAGTGACCATAGTAAAGCAACCTCTCCCGGCAGTAGATGCTTTCTATCCCTGTGATCTATGTCGTGCAGCCAATTGCCAAAAATATTGGCAACAATGCTAGGCGGATACATGTTTGAAGCTTTTGAGCCCACATATTTTCTCCTCAGGTAACAAGCAAACTTACATTGGTAGAACAAGTCGTTTATATTCTCTGTCATGATGACACAAGCAACACTTTGTACTCCGTTACCAATTGCGCTTAACGAGGTTGTCCCTAGTTACAACAACACCTCGGAGAAGGTACCATGTTAATATCTTTATTTTAAGTGGCACCTTCATTTTCCAAATGTGCTTGTTATTTTTAACTGGCGCATCGGAAAGCAGTAGTGCTTTATACATGGATTCCACTCAGAAAATACAATTTTCATGTAAATTTAATCGGAATTCATCATGTCCTTGTGACAATTGAATGACAGCTAAACATTGCCATGATGCCAATCACACACCCACGAGTTCCTGCCTAAATGACACATTCGGTGGGGATATTCCCAATACATTAGCGATCGTTGCTTTTGTTATGTGGACTGTTGTATAAAGCTAGATATTGTTCCCGAAGAGGAGCATTTCCTAGCCAAGATTCCTCCCAGAAACGTATCTCAGAACCGTCCTTAATGAGAAAAGATCCATAACGGAAGAACTGCTTCTTCATCGTCATAAGTCCTGCCCAAAACTGTGAATCCCCTGGTTTCCAATACAGTTGGGAAACGACTTCTGAGCCAACATATTTTCTGCTCAGGAGGTTTTGCCATACCCCATCCTCAGTTAGTAGCCTAAATAGCCACTTACTAAGTAAAGCAGTATTTGTTGCCTCAAGGTATTGAATACCGAGGCCGCCCTGGTCTTCAGGACGACGCACCACATCCCATTTAGCTGGTCTGCAGGTGCACCCTTGCCGCTGATGCAGGTGTCATTCATGGATAATTAAAATCAGTTGGTGGCCTGTTTGGTCCCCTGGTTAAATATCTTCTCCTGATCTCATCTTGCTTCCTAGGATTATGAGTGTACTCTGACATTCTCTTTCGATCAGCAGGATCATAAGGCAGTTCGTCCAGATCAATTTCCCTTTGATTGGAAATGAGACTAGCATTACCAGTACCTTCATCAGTAACTGAATCCATTGACCTTTTTGTCTTCCCATAATACCGTTCCATCTAGGATCAAACAATGTTTAGGGAAAAACAATCAGAACATTAGGGCTTGGCAAGACTTTCACAAGATGAAAAGAAGAAGAGATCATCGTACCTGGATGGCTAAATCCCTGCCTAGATCGCGAAATACAGACTTTGATCGCTGCCGTGTACCCTTGCCGCTGCCGGCGGCCGGCGTCCAGAAGACAAGAGATCGGAGATTCAGAGAACCAGAGTTTAGAGATGAACCGTCGTTCTTTCGCTTTCGGTGTTGCGGTGCTGGCGAAGCTAATCGAGCAAGGTATGTGCGGCTGTCGGTACATATTCTGTAGAGTAGATTATACGAGACTAGGAGTCCAGGTTAATTTGTTGGGAAATGCTTCCCTACGGCCGGAGGCTCGGCTCGTTCCGTCCTCCTGGTCGCGCTCCGTCCGATCGAACCTGATCGTGCCGTCCGTCGAGCGACACGTGTGCAACGTTTTTGGACAGGGAACGCTCGGATAAGTTTTGCTGCCGTCTCCTTCCTTCCCATTTCGGGATAGGAACGTTGCGAGTCGAGAGAGGGAGGCGAGTCGAGCGCGCGCCCCGCCGTCCAGCTTGTCGTCCCGCCGTCGAGCTTCCCCGGCCTTCTCCCCCGCGCGACCTCCTCATCCTTCTCCCCCGCGCCGCCGGCGATTTGCTGCATCTGGAGCAAGGAAACTGACCCGCGCGCCGCCGGCGATTCGCTGCGAACAGGGGAACGGCGACCCGCCCTCCGGCTTCCCGGTTAGTGTTTTCGACTTCCCTCTCACCTTCGCACCGTGCTTTTCTCGCGCGCACCCCGTTGCTTGATCCTGAGCCTAACCTAATCCCGGATCTGTTGCGATTTTGGTTGTTCAGGGAGGAATTAGGGCGAGGAATCGACGCCGGCGGCCTCTAATCCGACACCATCCCATGGCTGTGAGTTTTTTATTCCCCGCGCCCTAGGGTTTGTGATGTTTGTATTGGAGCTAATGGTCGTAATTTTGCCTACTTGTTCCTAGTGCTAGGTTTAATACTGCTAGGGTTTACTAGTTCTAGTTTTGCTGGTTCTAGGTTGTCAGCAGCTCAAGTTATGTTCGTGTTCTAGGGTTTGTAGAGCATTTTATGAGATTTGTAATGGCAAAACATTTTCTGGTGTGTAGCTCAGTAGCATTTTTGTGATTCAGTAGCAATTTGGTGGGTTTTCAGCAGTGGGTTTGTTGTGGCATAACATTTTGGTGCTTCAGGCTTACATGTATACTTTGGTATTTGTTTTGTTTCAGTAGCATTTTCGTTTATGTAGTAGCTTTTGTGTCAGCAAACCTATCATTTATACTGTGTTGTTTGCATTAGTAGCATTTGATGCTTCAGTATATTCTTTCGTATGTAGCATTTGATGCTTCAGTAATTTGTTTTTTGGTGTTTTTCCCTGCAGCATTTTGCTTATGCAGTAGCATTTTGTTTTCATGAATATACTTTTTATGTTGCATATGTTTTTGTGTAGGCTCCTCAGTGGTGTTCGAAGGATAGGTTTGCTGCAAAACGTTTGCGCTCTATTGCAGACGGCCTTGATCCTGCCAAGAGAGCCTTAATTGAGAAGCATAGCGCATTCAGTTCCATGCTGAATGTGTCACCATTCAATGTCCCAAATGAGCTGATTGATTTTGTTGCAGTCAATACTGATCCTAAGCTGCGTGAATTTCAATATGGTAAGAAAAGAATAGTTTTCACCAAGCAGATGGTGAGCAGAGTCTATGGGTTACGTTCAGGCAGCAAGAAGGTGAAGTTATTGGGGAAGAGCGACCAGTCTGCTATGCGAGATGCCTACAAAGGCGATTTGGTTAAGGTCCCGATAAAAATTGCTGCGACTATGCTCCATGGATTTGCAATTGAAGATGAAGATGCTATAATCAGGACCTGGGATCTGTTGTGTGTGGCTACTGTTCTGAACCCTGGCTCGGGCAACATGATGCTTTTTGATTACATAGGCAGCATGGAGGACCCTAAGAAGACAGATGAGTTTGACTGGGATGAGCATTTACTGGAATTGGCCATGATTAATGTGGACAAAATTAAGAAAAAGAAGGGACAACCAGTGGTTGTAGAGAAGGGTTCTAAAAAACCTGATTTCTGGATTTCTGGTCCAATCCCTCTACTCGCTGTAAAGCATGTTCTTCTTTTTTTTGCTCCCCATGCTTTCCATTCATGCATTGGTTCATTTCTGTATTGTTTTTGTTGCATAACATGATTTGTGTCTTATATGTTTCTTTTGTGCATCCATTGTTTTCATAGACTATCTACGTGGACCATCTGGATTATCCACCGAATGACCACAAGTTTGACTATTCGGTGCCAAGGGCATGCTTTGTTACCAGCTCCAACTTTGCTTTTGTTGTGCAAACTGATCTTGATAGGTTGATCCTGCATAATAAAACTATTTTTGGGAGGCGCCCGGTAATCTACTGACCACAATGCTTCTTCATTTCTCTATGTGTGCAAAATATTCAACTTCCTTATTTGCTTATTTCCATTTGTGCAGTTTCTAGAGCTATCAAAAACTCCTTATGCAGCCAATACTGATGTTGATGCACCTGCTCTTGATGCACCTGCTGGTGATGCACCTGCTCTTGAAGAGTCTGAAGTCAACCCATCTGCATCCTTGAATGAATGGCTTGTGTTCCCTAGCAGCCAGGAAATGGAGGCAAGTCCCCTCACGCTGCATTAGTTTACTTTTCTTGCATCATTAGTACTGTGTGTTTTGCTTCAGAAAGTATCAACCATTGCTACCAACATTCTACCTTCCTCTTTTTTAATTTTTATACCTTATAATTGAACCTCTACTATAATTGCTACTGTACTTTCATAGTTTTGCTAATATAATGTTCTACTGATGCTTACTTTCGCAAAACTTTGTGCTGCATTTTATATAGTGTTATATGTTTTTCTTGTATTATTACTTTTTTGCTACTGGTGCATGTACATTCACCTAAATGCTGCAATTGGCTATATATAGTTATTTCTCATAATTTTCCTTTTTTATTGCCAGGTTCCCAGTCGGTTTAAGCATCTGTATCTTAAGCACAAGGCCCTTTTTGCTTCTGATGTTGATGCAACTCTGAAGTCACTTGCTACAGGGTTGAAATCGATGCAGTCGCAGCGCATGTCCAGCTTGTTGGTTGATGTGGATGCTGCCATGAGAGAAGCTGATGATTCAAATATTGTATTCCGAATGTTGCTTCACAAGATCAATATCCAAACAACAAGAATGGTTCAGGTTCATCAGAGCAGGGCAGATCAAAAGAAGACGATGTTAATGATGAAGAAACAGATCTTGGCGCAGCAAATGATGTTGAGCTTAACATGGCTGCAGCACAAGATGCTGTTGGGCATGATGGGGCTCCAATAGTTGATCAACTGCACGCCTCGGAGCACTCATGTGGTCGTGTCCCAGATGAGCAACAAACAGCTGTCATCATTGATTCCAACCGCACAGGAGGTGATTCTGGGTTACAGGAGGATGCCAGTAGCCCCATCCGGTCAGTTTTTCCAGTTTTTCATGTCCCGATCCCGACTCCCACCAGGTTTATACCCCCAGGTTATTGGGATGATTGTCCATCTTTTGAACTGTTTAGTCAAGACGACCCTTTGTTTATGGGCAGTGATGATGCTCCAACCCGTGCGTCTGACGCTCCTGGAACAGTTGACGTTTGTATGCCATGCGCAGCAGAGGGACCAACTGGAAGTATGTTTGCTTTTTCTCTCTTGCTCCTCACATTACTTTTTTGTTTCAATGTGGACCTACATTTTTCATGCTTCATCTACTTGACTTTCATGTTCTTTTTTCAATCCTAGGCAACAAGGAGGGCAATACACCGGATGTCTCCTCTGAGGCTGTTGTTCCTGTCTTGGTCTCAAACACAACTGAAGCAACTGCTGCTGTCATTGATGTTTCAACACCATATGTGCCTGTGCCCAAAACCAAAGCTGCCGTCATTGATATTTCAACTCCAGATGTGCCCAAAACCAAAGGTTTTCTTTCTTCTGTTTTAGTGTTTGCTCCATTTGTTACAAATGCTTGCTGTTCTCGAGGTTGCTCCATTTGCTTCATTGTTTTGTTTTTCTTTTAGATGTTGCTACCAATGAAGTTACTGAGAAACCGGCCAGTACCGGGATTGCAACAATTGATAGGAAGAATAGGCACAAAAGGGCTGCAAAGGATGATGCAGAAACTCCAAAGTTGAAGAAGATTAAGGTCTCTAAAGATGTGTCTGAGATGTATTCCAAGTTTGTGGCGCATTCACGGAAATTTAAGAACGAAAAGAAGAGCAAAGAAGATATACCGTGAGTTCCTCCACCCCCTGATTATTAGTTTCATTACTATCGTAAAAAGAGCTCATTCAGATGATATTGGAATGCTGCATCACAATAACCATTTTGCTGCTATTTGCTTTCAATACATGCAGCAAGCCTTTTATTGTGATTGGTCGAACCCATTGCACTTACAGAAGTTTCCAAGTGTCCTTGAAGCCCCGTAAGACTGTTGACACTCAATTGATGGATATCTGGCTAGAGAATTTCAACAAGATTAATAAGGGCAGCAAGTATGCTTTCTCGTGCTTGCTGACGGTGAGTTACCCATGTGCTTGTCCATTTTTTTGCTGCTCACGTCATCTTTATTCTTTTTCTCACTTCCATTTTATTGCTTTCTTGTCACAAAACAGATGAGACTTTCTGTTGATCCAGAGTCTTTTGATGCAAAAAAGTGTATGAAGGAGTTCAAGCAGCAGTATGAGCTGCACAAGTTTCTAAAAGATGGCCTCGTGAGTAGCAAATACAAATCTGAGTACACCCCCCAAATTAATGCTTCCTTTATTCTCATTTTCTGTTTTTGTTCTTCACAAATGTAGATGTATTTCGCTCTCGTGAAGAACAATCACTGGGTCTTATGCTCCGTGAACATGGTCTACAAGCAGTTTCACTTATTTGATTCCTACAGAACATCTAAGAATCAGAGCATCTTGGAGATTTCAGCAAAGAATGTGGTATGCTACAACCAAATCATTGTTTAGGATTCTTTTTAGTTTGTTTTTATTCCTGTTACCTGTGCTACAACAACTGAAAACATCAAACATCTGCTTCTGCAGTTCACTAATTTTGCCACCTTAGTTGACGCGTCAAAGGTTGTGAAGAAAATAAACTGGGCAGAATTCAAGCATATCACTCCTCCGCACCCTCAGCAGACTACTGTGTCAGTTTCTCAATTCTGCCTTATAAATTGCCTAGTAGTTCTTGGTTTTAATCGTTCTTTGCTAACATCTTTATTTTGCTTCATTTGTTTTTTGCAGCTATGACTGTGGGTACTTCTGCATGCTTTACATGGAGAACTTTAACGCTCGTTTCATGGTGGATTTCGACGCGAATGCTACCCCAAGTTACCGCATGTTGACTGCAGCAAACCTCATTGAAGCAAGGGAAAACCCAGATGACCTAGTCAAGATCATGGATGAAGACCTTGTGTAGACATTTAGCCAAAACATGTAGTGGGGGACTTTTTGTTGTTGCTGCACACTATCCGCGAGTTTCTTTTGTGTCTTTTGCTTCCATGGATGAAAACCTGTAGTGTGGGACTACAATGTAATCAAGATGAAAACCATATAACGACTGCAATTACAATTTTATGGAGCATATTTTGAACTTGTTGTCCTAAAGGATTTTATATGTATTGCTTCCTGGTCTTTATTATTCACCAAGTCAATCATGCTTTCTGTGAGTTTTTGTTGCTGTTTTATGTCGCTAGATTGTTGATTCAATTATGTCACCATAGTTCATGCTCTGTTAAACGATCTACAAACTGCCAAGTCCAAGAAAGGTCATGATCCATAATTTCGTGATATACCCCTAAAAGTTGATGCTGCCGAACCACATGGTTTTTGCTCCTATAAAAGATTTTAGTTGCTACATATTAGTAACATGCTTGCTGCAAGCATACCAGGTTTTTTTTGGTTCAAACAAACATCAAGACTGTTTGAGAATAGAATTGCTGCTCAAGCTTTGTTAGTTTGCTCCTATAAAAGAATTTAGTTGCTACATATCAGTAACATGCTTGCTGCAAGCAGAACAGGTTTTTTTTTGGTTCAAAAAACATCAAGGCTTTTTGAGAATAGAATTGCTGCTCAAGCTTTGTTAGTTTGCTTCTATAAAAGATTTTAGTTGCTACATATCAGTAACATGCTTGCTCCAAGCATACCAGGTTTTTTTTTTTTGGTTCAAAAAACATCAAGGACTTTTTGAGAATAGAATTGCTGCCCAAGCTTTGTTAGTTTGCTCTTATAAAAGATTTTATTTGCTACATATCAGTAACATGCTTGCTGCAAGCATACCAGTTTTTTTTTGGTTAAAAAAACATCAAACTTTTTTGAGAATAGAATTGCTGCTCAAGCTTTGTTAGTTTGCTCCTATAAAAGATTTTAGTTGCTACAATGCAACTAATGACTTGCTGCTCACACTCCAGGTCATTATTTTCACTTGAAGTTTCAACAACATCCAGAACTTTTCCATGAACTTTGTAAGAAGCAACAAGTAGCAATAAGTAGTTTAAGTAGCATCCATGTGGTTTTTCTTTTACAAGCCCAACTAAAAAATGCAGAAATGTATAACTAAAAGAATGTATTTAGATTTTTTTTGGAATATCATGCTCTATCTACAGCCTCAACTCTGCTCCAGCAGCCAATTCAGCATTTCTTGCTAGCCTTTCTTTCATGTATATGCAATCTTGCACTACATGTCCTTCTTCATAGCAGAATGGGCATTTTTTGGTCCTTTTCTGCCTTGGCTTCTTGGGCACATTCTTCTCCTTCTTTGCTTCCGTAGCCTTCTTCCTCCTCTTTGCATTTGCATCAGCAATCACTTCAATCAATGGCTTCCGCCTTTGCTCCTTCAAGCATGGACGACCCTTAGGTTTTCTCCTTGCAGGGTTTTTCAGCTCTCTACCTGCATCACCATCTTGGTTTTCATCTTGCTGCTGGTCATTTGATTGTTCATTTGCTGAAGCAGCATTTTCATCTCCAACTTGATGTGCTCTTATCATTGTAGCAACTCTCTTTGCTGTTTCCTCCACCATGCTTGACACAACCTCATAAGTATCATCTGCGTAGCATGCATCCGATGCCAGCGCATTCATCTTCCTGCATAGCGCATTGTACTTGAGTGTGTTTGTGGGTGGGATACCAAATCTGATGCTGTCTGCTCCAGGATTAGGGGCAGGTGTTGCTGCCGCTGCTGACCATCGCCGAAGCATGTACCTTTCTGGTATTTGCTGCACATTGAGGTGCACCATGACCCTGATTATGTGTGGGCACAGCAGTCCACACATCTCAAAACTGTTGCAGCCACATGAGTACAGGGCCTCCACAAACCCTACTCGAACCCGATACATTTTCATATCATTACCAGGGTTCGGAACAAGGTCGTAACACAGGCCTTCATCCTCTGCAAGTATGGGATAGAACTTTGTAGAAGCTGCTATCATCTTCTGGAACCGGTCAAATACCTCTCTGGTGTAGAATTCCAGCGCCTGCTTCTCCATGGGGTAACTGCAAGTTTTATGAAATGTTCTTAGTTCACATAAATTACATGGTAAAGAACAGTTTTGTGCTGCTACTAAGTAAATAAATATGCTACAAGCAAGCACTTTTTGTGGTGTTTGTGATTAGTTCTTGTCTTTTTGCTACAAGCTAGTACATTTTTTGTGTCATATTAAAATGAAGATGCATTGTGTCAGATGGGTAGTTCTTACCTGCCCCAAAGTTTTGCTCCTGTTGTTTCCATTGTGAATCCTGAATTCTCCTCACGATCAAGCATTAGCACCTGGCACAACTCATATTGCTGCACAAAATTCCAGACCGAGTCATTCGGGCGAACCATTGTCTTGAAATAAGAATTCAGACCTTCTGATCTGCCTGTTGTACTGGTAAATGGGAAGAAGCTTTTTCTGAAATAGACTGGCGCCCAAGTGCTCCTGCTTTTCCACATGTTCTGCAGATGTTTGTTCTCAGACATTGCGAAACAAAGAAGCATTTGCTGCCAACAGACCTCGAATTGCTCTACTGTGTCTGTACCATAGATGCACGAGTAGAAAGCATCAGCAAATGGGTTCCCTTCTGCCAGGTTTTTCCCAAGCTTGGTCCTCGCTAGGCGCAAAATATGGTACACGCAGCATCTGTGAACAGAGTTTTTGAATATCTCTTTTATTGATGTCGCCATAGCTTGGTCCTGGTCAGTCATTATGTGATCAGGGTGCTGCCCATCCATCGCAATCATCCACTGAGAGAATACCCACCGGAATGTTTCGATTGTTTCATCCGGAAGCAAGGCACAACCAAGGACAACTGTATGTGTGTGGTTGTTGATACCCACAATGGGAGCGAAAGGCATGTTGTAGCGATTTGTGCAGAAAGTGGTATCAAAGAACACACAGTCTTTGTACTTCGGATATAGAGCTCTTGTCCTTCCATCCACCCAAAATAGAGCTGTGACAGCATCATTTTCATCCACTTGCTTAGCATAGAAGAACCTTGGGTCTTCAACTTGTCTTTGCTTGAAGTACTCAATCGTCATACTCATGTCACGCAGCGATACCTCATCCCGCAGCATTGTTCTGATGTTGGATACATCCCTTTTGCCATACCCAAGGCACCTTGGGTCACCTCCATGGACGCTTCCGAGGCAACCCATGATTTGAGCAGTAGTAATGTTCTGATTGTGTAGTGTTTGTAGGAACTGGAAGTCCTCTTCGGGCACTTTCCTGTGAGAGCGGTAGAATCTGCGTCTCCCAATCTGCTTAACCATGGGGTGTGTGTGCTCCTCTACGAATACAGTGACGGTCCAAACCCCCTGCCGCCTACCAACTAGCATGTGTGCTTTGCAATCATGTCGGAGCAATCTGTTTCGCTGCCGGGAGTCGGAGACATCCATCTGCACACCTGCTTGCTTGCTGCGAGACTTTTGGCCGCTATAGCTGCTCATATCAACTGTTGCATCTTGAACTGACGCAGCAACACCACATTTGCTCCCCAGGCCTTGCTTCTCAGGTGCTGGTTTTCCAGTATGCACACACTCGAACAACCTGTTCAGGATTGTGTCCTTGGGAACATTTTTTGCTTGGCTGTATTTTGTGTTCCCAATGCGTGTGCCAAACCCCAGCTTAAACGCATAGTCGTTGTAGACCGTGTGAGCATCTTCAATGTGCTCGAATGTCATACCGACAAATGGAACCAGAGGCTGGGAGAAATTTCTTCACCTTCTTCTTCGGTTGCATTTGTAGCATTACCGGTTGCATTTGTAGCATTACCACTCGCAGCACTACCCGGTCCAGGTGCAAATCCATTCGGAGCATTTACTTGCTGCATATGATAACCATAGAATGGTTCATGTGTTGGCTTATTGAGGTCAAATCCACCAAGGATGCTGTCAGCTACAAAATCCTGCAAATTCATGAAACATTCGACATGCTTCAGTTAAGGAACTCGCAGATAGCGTGAAGCAAACAATAGTAGAAGCAATTTTTGTAGAAGCAATTGTAGAAGCAAACAATAGTGAAGTAATTGTAGAAGCAATTTTTCCAGGAGCATGCAGAATTTTAATTTAGCATCTAGCAACTTAGCTACTTAACTGATTTCGAAGCAAACAATAGTAGCATATAGCTACTTAACTGATTTCCAGTACAGAAACAATCACAGAGCAACAATTACTTAGCAGCATCAATAACTATTCTATACCCTGCAGCAAACTAATTTAGTTTTGCAGCAACACACATAACTGGAATTTTTTGGTTTTTGTGTTTCTGCATCACGAATAACTACTTCACTGAATCTATGCAGCAAACCTAGTTGCATCTACCCATAAATCCGAAGGAAATTGTGTCCTACAACTGATGGTCTGTGTCTGCTTTTTCCGTTTTCCCAGAAATCAGAGAAGCAACTGGAGCAAAACATAGGTTATCTACAAATGGATCAGACAGCAGGTAGTTACGGTTACTCACCGAAACAGGAGGTTGCTGAATCTCTGGATTATTGTTGAAGAAGACCGGCGGATTTCTGTACTGTCGCATGGATCCTTGCTTCGTCGCTGCTGCGGAGCCGCCGCTCGCCGATCCTTGCTGCGTCGCTGCTGCGGATCCGTCGTTTGTGGATCGCCGCCGTGGAGCAGTTTGCGTCGTCGAACTCGACGCAACTATTGCGGGCGGAATCAGGTGGTGCGGGTGGCCAGGGGGAGGATAGAGGATGGATTGGCGAAGATGAGCCATCCCTGGAGCAACGGCGTTTGCTGCGACGGCGCGCCGCCGGGTCGCACGCCGCCAGCCGCCTCACGCCTCTCACCTCGCCCTCTCGCGCTGCCTTTTCCGGTTTGCTGCGGTGCGTGGGGTTTTTGCGTCACTGGAGCAAAAGCGGGAATGGGGTGGGCTGAAGACGCGCGTGGACGGTCCTGATCAGCCAGATCGGACGGCTGCCGAACCGGAGGTTCGCTCGCTTGCAACCTCCGGAGGACGCTCAGCGCGTCCCTAATTTGTTTTACTTGTGGGCTGTCAATCGTGACTTGGTAGACTGATTATACATGGGCCAAAAGCCTCCTAGCTAGCTCATTTGACGACTTGATGGATTCAGACGTGATTTTTTGTTGGGTTCACCCACCTGACTACACGTATAGTACTACTTGACCGACTAAATCTGTTGGTGTCATATTCACCCAACGCGTATACGCTGGCTCCGCCCCTGACCACGGTGGTCACCAAGGCGGAGGCAAGATGTATCACGATATATGTCTAGCTGGGTACTATTGGCCCGGAATCATGAAGGACTGCCTTCAGGTTGCCAGGTCATGCCATGGCTGCCGATCCACGGCGATTTCAAACATCAACCACCAGTTTCTCTACACCCCACAGTTCCCTCCTGGCCAATTGACGCCCGGGGAATTGACGTCATCGGCCCCATTGATCCACCATCTTCCAGGGGCATCGCTTCATCTGTGGTGCGACGGACTATTTATCCAAGTGGGCAACATAATGTGAAGATAGCAACCTACCCATTCCCAAGGGTGGACGGCATCCCCAAGGGCGTCGAGAACTTTGCGAAGGCCTCATCGCCGGAGGACATGTCGCGCATGATCCTCGTTGCGGTAAGCGAGGCCCTGACTCGCCCCGCGCAGGAGGCACTCGTCCGGGAGGAGTCCCCCGACGTGATCATCACCGACATGTTCTTCACCTGGAACGGCCGTCTCGCCGACGAGCTCGGCGTGTCGTGCGTCACATTCAGCGTCATGGGTGCCTTCTCGATGCTTGCGTTGCGTCACCTCGCGGGCGATGTTGGCAATGACTACGCCGTCAGGAAGGTCCCCGGGTTCCCCGCACCTCCTATACGGATCCCCAGGCACGAGCTCCCCGAGTTCTTGAGGACACATCCCTCGTCCCATGACTCGTTGAATTCGCTTCAAGCCGACTGCTTCGGCCTCGTCATGAACACATCATCCGACCTGGAGAAACAATACTGTGATATGTACATGCGCCAAGGCTACGTGAAGCGTGCATACTTCCTAGGGCCTCTCGCGCTGCTGCCATCACACACGGAGAAGAAGAAGAAGAAGAAGAAGAAGAAGAAGAAGAAGAAGAAGAAGAAGAAGTGTGCCATCATGGATTGGCTGGACTCCAAGCCAAACCGTTCGGTGTTCTACTTATCCTTCGGCACCATGGCCCGGTTCAAGGATGCTCAGTTGGACGAGGTTGCTGCTGGGCTAGAGTCCTCGGGAACGTCGTTCCTATGGGTGGTCAAGGGGGAGTACTGGACTCCGCCAAAGGGGTGGGAGGAGCGTGTCCAAGACAGGGAATTCATTGTTATATCATGGGCTCCCCAAACAGCTATACTAGGACATCATGCGGTGTCTACGAGCAGTTCCTGACCGAGAGGCAAGTCACCCATGTTCTAAGAATCGGCGTGCGGCTGTGGCCTGACGGTGCCGGCGTGCCACACGGTCGTATGGATATCTACATTCATTGAACCCTAGTTCGGGACTGACGGAGCTCGAACCCGCAGCTTCCGCCTTGACATGGCGGATCGCTTAAGCGCAGGTACACTCAACAGCTTTTACGTGACAAACACAAGCTTAGGCATCCACGATGCCACTCTTGATCGTCGTGGGATCCAAGTGTCCACATCGACAACACAAGGGATGTTTCTTCCCCTCGGCGATCTACGTTACCAGACGTGCCACCTACATCAACACCTCAAGATTTCGGGAGCAGTGCAGCCAGCGTGAATCTGTGAAGCCCTCCGGTCAAGTCGGCTGGCACCGCGGCAGCTAAGCGCGCGGCCCCGACGAGGTCAGTAAATTTTGTTTATTATTTTGTATTCAGGAAAAGGCATGTTATTTCCCGAGTTCTTGAGGACACATCCCTCGTCCCATGACTCGTTGAATTCGCTTCAAGCCGACTGCTTCGGCCTCGTCATGAACACATCATCCGACCTGGAGAAACAATACTGCGATATGTACACGCGCCAAGGCTACGTGAAGCGTGCATACTTCCTAGGGCCTCTCGCGCTGCTGCCATCACACACGGAGAAGAAGAAGAAGAAGAAGAAGAAGAAGAAGAAGAAGAAGAAGATGAAGTGTGCCATCATGGATTGGCTGGACTCCAAGCCAAACCGTTCGGTGTTCTACTTATCCTTCGGCACCGTGGCCCAGTTCAAGGATGCTCAGTTGGACGAGATTGCTGCTGGGCTAGAGTCCTCGGGAACGTCGTTCCTATGGGTGGTCAAGGGGGAGTACTGGACTCCGCCAAAGGGGTGGGAGGAGCATGTCCAAGACAGGGGATTCATTGTTAGATCATGGGCTCCCCAAACAGCTATACTAGGACATCCTGCGGTGGCTGCATTTGTGACCCAGTGTGGGTGGAACTCCGTCCTTGAGACGGTGGCGGCGGGCGTGCCCATGCTCACGTGGCCCTTGTTCTACGAGCAGGTCCTGACCGAGAGGCAAGTCACCCAGGTTCTAAGAATCGGCGTGCGGCTGTGGCCTGACGGTGCCGGCGTGCGTAGCATGCGTTGTGAAGAAAACGAGGTAGTTCCCGCCCGAGACGTGGCACGAGCATTGACGGAGTTCATGCGCCCTGGAGGGCCAGGGGACGCTGTGAAAATCAAAGCCATGGACCTTTCCCCAAAGTTACACGCGGCCGTGGCACCAGGAGGCTCCTCGCACCGTGACCTGCATCGTCTGATCGATGATCTTATGGCAGCAGCAGTAGCTAACAGGAGGGCCTAGCAAGTCATGCATTCTCCTTTAATTTGTCGCGTTCAGCTTATTCGGTTTCGGTTGTTACCAGTACAATTCCGTTGTAGGTTACCAAATGGCTTCATTCGTGGCCCTACTGTTAATTGTGCCGTGTACACATTTGGGAAAGGTGGCCAATAATGTATTTACCCCACATTTGGATCGATCATCCACCTCGTTATGTTTCATATGAGTCATGCGCGACATGTCCTCCGGCGATGAGGCCTTCGCAAAGTTCTCGACGCCCTTGGGGATGCCGTCCACCCTTTGGAATGAAGACAAAGTGGGCCTCGCTCGTCAACCAGCATTGTACACTAGTAGAAATGGGGGCATTAGTCCCAGTTCCAGAGGGCCTTACTAATCGGGACTAAAGGCCCCACCCCTTTAGTCCCGGTTGGCCATGAACCGGGACTAAAGGGCATCCACGTGGCCACGGCCGGACGCGCATGGCGGGAACCTTTAGTCCCGGTTGGTGTTACCAACCGGGACTAAAGGTTTCTGCTTTTTGTTTTCTATTTATTTATTTTTTCTGGTTTAGGGTTTAGGGGCATTAGGGGTTTCGATTTTGTGTTTTCCATTTAATTCTTTTTGTATGGAGATCACGTTGCGCAAAAAACAAGTCGTATACATAAAGTTCATACTAAATCAAGATCACGTTTGATGCATATATACATACACATACAAGTTGCTTTAATGAAATTCTCACGTCGAGATCACGTCAATTACATTGGAGGCATAATATAATTAGTAGGGTGATGAAATTCTCCGGTTTGCTTCATGACCTCCGAGTTAAAAAATCCCGCCAATTTCTCTTGAATTGCTTTTAGGAGCTTCGTTGGTAGGTCTACCTTGTCTAAGTAGTTCTTTTTGATGTAATGACGTCTGTTCTTGCATATCTTTTGCAGCATATCAGTGCACGCCTCCTGAACGACCACCGAGTCAGTGTCCATACGGAAATTAGCCTACAAAGACAGTAAACAAAGCAAGGACAAGATTAGTGGAAGCACCTTCAGTTTCAAGGCAAAGACAGTAACAGAAGTAAGAAAGCACTTTGAGTTACAAAACCAACTAACTTACAGCAACTTTGCCAACATAGTCATTGACTAGAGTACTGTCTTTCTTGTAGTCCTTGAAGTGTGGAAGCACGGGCATGTGCTTTCTGGCAAGGTAACCACCCTCAGAAGCAAACTTTGCAGCCTGCAAAGGCTGTTGTGGACGCTTCATTCCTTCAGGGATTTGGATAGGCACCTTTTTACCCATAGTCTTGGTTAGCCTTTCCAACCCTGCGCCCCTTCTATCCCTTTTCTTGACCACCGTTGACAGCTCTGAAAATGAAACCAATCTCATAAATAAGAAACTGCAACTGCCAAACAGACACACATGCATGCACACATTTATAAAATGCATTAGTAATGAACTTGCCTGGATCAGGTACACTGACAGCATGCTCTTGTTCTTCACAGAAGGCAGAATTCCTGTCCACACTAGGTGTGACAGGGAAGAGGTCCATGCGGACAGTGCTTCCTCCAGCCATGTTGACTGTACTCCCTTCATCCATGGATTGCAGCTCATCATCTTGATCCTTGCGCAGCGGGCTTACAGGCTGGTTGGTTGCAGCGGTCAACATTGTTTTTTGTCTTGTGACTCTAGTAGGGGCAGGTACCACGGGTTCCAACATTCTCTTTGGGCTGGCTGGAGGATCAGCCATCACCCTTCCAGGAGGCATTGTGGTAGATGAATCTGAGCTCTTCCTCCTCTTGGTTCTTTTAAATATCATGTCACAATACAGATGAAGTAAAGAGAAAGTAAACTACATGATAAACTAACTCTATATCAGCTAAACTAACTCTAAATCAGGCTAGGATGGATCTCTATATCAGTGCAATGCATCTAAAACGGAAGAGAACTTGCTGTTCTTGCTGGAGCGCGCGCTCTACCATGGAAGGCAAGTCAGAGAAGAAGGGAAGAAGAAGGGAGAGAGGAGAGGGATGCTATACCGTGGATGGCGCTGACGGCGCTCCTGAGGTGGGCACGTTCTCACCGCTGACGCGGGGAGGTCGGTGACGGCGGGGTCCGGTCGTGGCCGGGGCGCTCCCGTCGATGTCCATGCCGTCGCCCCAGCCCCTCGCCGGACAGAACCCTTCCGCCGGTGAACTCCGCCCCCAAGCCCCACCGCCGTTGAACGCCGGCCCCAACCCCACCGCTGGTGAACGCTGTCCCCTACCTGGATGGGGAAATCGGAAAGAAATCGGCTGAATTCGGCGTCGTCGTCGCCCTTGCTGCAGTGCTGTCGGCGGCGGCGACGAACTCCTGCTTGCGGGGGCGGCACGGCGCCGCTGTTCAGTCTCCAGTGCTGCCCTGCTCCGCCCAGACCACCACTTCCTCAATCCTCACCATGGATTTCGAGTCCGCGCCATGGATTTGCCGATTTGGTCTCTGTCGTATTCTTTTTTTCCGAGTCGTGACTCGTGCGGCTGAGGGAATTTGGCTGGGCCGGCCTTTGATGCATAGCAGCGTAGCCTGGGCGGGCCGTGGGCCATAGTCTTATACTACTATAGATAGCCTGGCTTCTAACAGTTGACAACAACACTTCACTAGCCCAGCGGTAGAGGGCAGTACCAGCGAACTCACGGTCGTGGGTTCGAGTCCCTGCTCGCGCACGGATTTTTGCCAATTATACGAGCGCACGAGTGCGGGACCCAGATGTCATGTTAGTCAAAGTCAAGTCAATTCTTGTGATGCTGCTGACAAATGGGTCCTACCTGTCAGAGTGACATGTAAGCAAAAATGACACTGACACGTAGGTGAGTTGGCTGTCCAGTCAGAGTGACATGTAAGCGAAATGCCACGTAATGACTGACACGTGTGCGAGACTGCTGAGTTGACTGTCAACTCGTGCGAATGACCATTTTAATTGGTCGTAACCGGCTAAGAAAAAGGTCATAGGCTCTTGCTATCTGCATTATGACCAATCTGTCTAAGGAGACTATGACCTTTCTCAGTTGTTTGGTCGTTATTTCTTCGGGTTTAGACCCTCCAGACCAGCGTATGACCAAATTGTCGAAAATGGTCATAGATTTGTGACCAATTTTTTCAGGGTCATTATCAAAAGGTCATAGCATAGCATATTTCTTGTAGTGGTAAAAGAATGGACCGGGGTCCACAGTTCACTAGTGGTGTCTCTCCATAAAAGATAACTAACATGCTGGGTGAACAAATTACAGCTGGGCAATTGACAAAATATTGAGCGCATGACAATGCATATATATGACATGATGATTACTATGATATTCATGTGGGCATTACGACAAAATACATAGACCGTTATCCAACAGCGTCTATGACTAATAATCCACCTCCAGGTTGTCATACCGAGTTCCCCGTTGGTATTAAGTTGCAAGCAACGGATAATGCATTAAGTAATGTGCGTAATGTAAACAAATGCATTAGACCTAACGGCGCACCCTTAAGCTAAGCATCGGTTATTTTATCCCTAGTGGCAACAGCACATCCACAATCTTAGAAGTTGTTGTCACTCTCCCAGATTACCGGAGGCATGAACCCACTATCTAGCATAAATACTCACTCTTGGAGTTACAAGCATCTACTTGGCCAAAGCATCTACTAGTAACGGAAAGCATGCAAGATCATAAATAACATATAAGATAGATTGATAATCAACTTGACATAGTATTCAATATTCATCGGATCCCAGCAAACACAACATGTAGCATTACAATAAGATGATCTTGATCATGATAGGCAGCTCACAAGATCTAAACATGATAGCATAAAGTGGAGAGACAACCATCTAGCTACTGCTATGGACCCGTAGTCCAAGGATGAACTACTCACGCATCACTCCGGAGGCAGGCATGGTGATGTAGAGCCCTCCGGTGATGATTCCCCTCTCCGGCAGGGTGCCGGGAAGAGCTTCTGAACCCTCCCGAGCTAGGGTTGACGGCGGCGGCGTCTCTGGAACTTTTCGTGGATAATGGCTCGGGTTTAGGGTTTTCCGTGAAGATGAATAAATAGGCGAAAGGGCGGCGGCTGGAGACGCCGTGGGCCCACACCACCCCACGGCGCGGCAGGGGGGGCCGCGCCCCCATGGTGTGGCTGCTCGCGGCCCCCTCCGTCTCTCCTTTGGACTCCGTGTACGTGTTGGAAAAATAGGAGGTTCTGTCCAAGTTTCGTCCAATTCCGAGAATATTTCCAGACTAGCTTTTCTGGAATACAAAAACAGCAGAAAACAGGAACTGGCACTGTGGCATCTTGTTAATAGGTTAGTCCCAGAAAATGCATAAAAATGCTATGAAGTGTATATAAAACATGTAACAATTGGTATAATATCAACATGGAACATCAGAAATTATAGATACGTTTGAGACGTATCAAGCATCCCCAAGCTTAGTTCTACTCGTCCTCGAGTAGGTAAAACGATAAAAACAAAATAATTTCTGAGGTGACATGCTACAATCATAATCTTGATCAAATAGTATTGTAAAGCACATGTTATGAATGAAGTGATCCAGGTCAATGGTCTATAGTTTGCTAGCAAGTAGATAATGAGCAAACAACTGAATCATATAAGCAAAAACTTTTCATGAATAGTACTTTCGAGACAAGCATCAAAGAGTTTTGCATAAGAGTTAACTCATAAAGCAATAGATTCTAAGTAAAAGGTATTTAACCAACACAAAGGAAGATTTAAGCTTCAGCAATTGCTTTCAACTTTCAACATATATATCTCATGGATATTTGTCAACACAAAGCAATATAATAAGTGCAATATACAAGCATATAAAAATTGTTGCACCAAAGTTGACACTAGTGTTTGCTTCTGAGATAGAAAGAAGTAGGAAAACTGACTCAACATAAAAGTAAAAGAAAGGCCCTTCGCAGAGGGAAGCAGGGATTAAATCATGTGCTAGAGCTTTTTAAGTTTTTGAAATCATAAGAGAGTAAAAATAAGTTTTGAGAGGTGTTTGTTAATTGTCAACGAATCAGAAAATGGAAAGTACAATATGACCCCTGCCAACCAGACTTTTAAGAGCGGCTCCCATGAAGGACGTTATTTCTACCAGCAAGGCAGATCATCCCTCTTCTCTTTTGTTTACACATGCAGATATTTCACTGTTTGTCATTGCTTGACTGATAAATCAGGGCAAAAATGTGAAGAGAATTAAGCGGTTAAAGTTGTAATTAATTGGGACTGGGCACCCCATTTGCCAGCTCTTTTTGCAAAATTAATGGATAAGCGGATGTATATGCCGCTAGTCCGGTGGTAAAGTCTGTTTGACAGTTGACATAAAGACATCCACCCCGTCCTCATGAGCTTGGTAAACATTGACACAAAAAGGAGTAATAATTTTTGAATAGTTTAAAGGTAGCACATGAAAAATTTACTTGGAATGGCAAGGAAATACCACATATAGGTAGTTATGGTGGACACAGATGGCATGGATTTTGGCTCAAGGTTTTGGATGCACGAGAAGCATTCCCTCTCAGTACAGAGTTTAGGCTAGCAAGGTTATTTGAAGCAAACACAGGATATCAACCGACACAGCAAGACTTATATGAAAACATATTGCAAGCATTATAAGACTCTACACTGTCTTCCTTGTTAACCAAACCCTTTTACTAGAAAATATCTAGACCTTAGAGATACCAATCATGCAAACCAAATTTCAACGAGCTTTACGGTAGTTCTTCATTAATAGGTTTTAACTACATGATACAAAAGCTTAAACATGAACTACTTGATAACTCAAAACAATTGACAAGTATCAAATTATCCAATACAGTGATCTACAAGAATATGTAAGCTTTTTCCATTATACCATCTACCACATGCAACATTTTCTGTTCCAACCAAACACCAATCAATTTATTTCAACATAAACTCTCCAAACAATTATAAGTGAAGCAAGAGAGTACTTTCTTTAAAAGAACTAACAGCTCTGAATAAGAGATGCATGCAAAACAGGAGCTAAAAGCATAGCAATAGCTAGATAAGAATACTCAACAAGTATAAGTGAAGAATAGGAGTATTCATATGAAAAAGCGGAGCGTGTCTCTCTCCCAATCAAGAATGCTAGGGTCCAATCAAGTTGACCATAAGAAAAATAAAATACTGAAAATAAAAGCACACAGACGCTCCAAGTAAAGCACATATGATGTGAAAGAATTAAAATATAGTTTCACTAGAGATGACCTGATAAGTTGCTGATGAAGAAGGGGATGCCTTGGGCATCCCCAAGCTTAGACGCTTGAGTCTTCTTGAAATATGCTGGGGTGATCCATGGGAGCATCCCCAAGCTTAAGCTCTTCACTCTTCTTGATCACATTATATCATCCTTCTCTCTTGACCCTTGAAAACTTCCGCCACACCAAACTCAGAGTAATTCTCATTAGAGGGTTAGTGCACAATCAAAAACTCACATGTTCTATAAGGACACAAACATGACCGTTACTTTTAACATTAACTACTGCCACTGATGTTATGTGAAGCTCTTCACCCTAAAAAAGAATTCCACTCAACACTAGTAAAAGAGAGAATGCGAAAAATAAAAGACAGAATCTGTCTAAACAGAACAGTCCGTAAAGACGAATTTTTTCGAGGCACTTACGTTGCTCAGATCGAAAAACTTTAAACTAACGAAAGATGCGTACATATCTGAGGATCACGCACAAAAATTTGCAGATTTAAATAATTTTTCTGTGATTTTACAGAAGTAAAACGGTGAACAGCAGAAATCTGTTCCTGCGCAGAAATCCAAATCTAGCATCATCTTCCTATTAGAGGCTACTTGGCACAACAATGCGATAAAATAAAGATACAAAGGAATTGTTACAGAAGTAAACAACTCCTTGACTCAAAAAAAAAGAAAAATTGCAGAAATAAAATAATGGGTTGTCTCCCATAAGCGCTTTTCTTTAACGCCTTTTAGCTAGGCTAAGATTTTAATGATGCTCACATAAGGATAAGAGTTGAAACATAAAAGAGAGCATCAAGAAGAATATATAAAACATGTTTAAATCTAACACTCTTCCTATGCATAGGACCTTGTAAGAAAACAAGTCAATGAAACACAAAGTGACTAGCATAGGAAGGCAAAACAAGTGCAACTTCAAAACTTTCAACATAAAGAGAGGAGACTTAATATTATTGAGATATATGAAACCGTGTCTCCCTCTCTCATAATGACCAGTAGGTCTTAAGAAACCGCATATAAAAGCAACACAAGAGAAAGCTCAAAACCTTCATCATAAAGAGAGAAATTTAATAACATGAAGATTTCTATAACCATATTTCCTCTCTCAAAATAATTTTCAGTAGCATCATGAATAACTCAACAATATAGCTATCACATAAATCATTCTTATCATGATCCACATGCATAAAAGTATCATTACTCTCCACACAAGCATAATAAATTTCATTAGTAATAGTGGGAGTAAAACTAGCACATCCATCATTATAAATTGCATGCATAGTATAATTATAATAAACTTTATCCTCAATAGTAGGTGGAACTAAAATATCACAATTATTATAATCAGCATAAATTGGAGGCAAAGTATCATCAAAGCAAATTTCCTCCTCCAAAGCTAGGGGACTAAAAAAATATTTTTATCAAAACCAGCTTCCCCAAGCTTAGAATTTTCCATGGCATTAGCAATAATGGTGTTCAAAGAATTCATAGTAATAATATTGCTATTATCATGCAAATAAAGTTCCATAGGTTTTTTAATTTTCTCTTCAAACACTTCATGTCCCAACTCAAGATAAATTTCATAAAGCTCTCTCATGTTGTTTTCAGCCATAGGACTGGTTTCAAAGAAAGTAACCATGATAGCAAGTAAAGAACTAGACATAATAACTAGACTGACAAATAACAATTCGAATTAAGCAACTAATTTTTTTGTGTTTTTGATAAATAAGGCAAACAAGACTAGATAGAAAAAATAAAAATAAACTAAGCAAGACAATAACAAAGTAAAGAGATTGGAAGCGTGAAACTCCCCCTGCAGAAATCCTCTTGCTCCCCGGCAACGGCGCCAGAAAAATGCTTGATGACGTGGATCACACGTTCGTTGGGAGACCCCAAGAGGAAGGTATGAAGCAGTGTAGCAGCAATTTCCCTCAGTATGAAACCAAGTTTAATCGAACCAGTAGGAGCAAGAAATCAGTTCTGAAGGTGGTCAGTGGCGCGCTGACGTGGAACCTGCACACAACACAATCAATCTACTTTGCCCCAACGAAACAGTGAGGTTGTCAATCTCACCGGCTTGCTGAAAACAAAGGATTAAACGTATGGTGTGGAAAACAGTAGTAAATTGCAGAGAATGAAAAGGAACAATGTTTGCAGTTAGTTGTATTATCAGTGTAAAAGAATGGACCGGGGTCCACAGTTCACTAGTGGTGTCTCTCCATAAAAGATAACTAACATGCTGGGTGAACAAATTACATCTGGGCAATTGACAAAATATTGAGCGCATGACAATGCATATATATGACATGATGATTACTATGATATTCATGTGGGCGTTACGACAAAAAACATAGACCGTTATCCAACAGCGTCTATGACTAATAATCCACCTCCAGGTTGTCATACCGAGTTCCCCGTTGGTATTAAGTTGCACGCAACGGATAATCGCATTAAGTAATGTGCGAAATGTAAACAAATGTATTAGACCTAACGGCGCACCCTTAAGCTAAGCATCGGTTATTTTATCCCTAGCGGCAACGGCACATCCACAATCTTAGAAATTGTTGTCACTCTCTCAGATTACCGGAGGCATGAACCCACTATCTAGCATAAATACTAACTCTTGGAGTTACAAGCATTTACTTGGCCAAAGCATCTACTAGTAACGGAAAGCATGCAAGATCATAAATAACATATAAGATAGATTGATAATCAACTTGACATAGTATTCAATATTCATCGGATCCCAGCAAACATAACATGTAGCGTTACAATAAGATGATCTTGATCATGATAGGCAGCTCACAAGATCTAAACATGATAGCATAAAGTGGAGAGACAACCATCTAGCTACTGCTATGGACCCGTAGTCCAAGGATGAACTACTCACGCATTACTCCGGAGGCAGGCATGGTGATGTAGAGCCCTCCGGTGACGATTCCCCTCTCCGGCAGGGTGCCGGGAAGAGCTTCTGAACCCTCCCGAGCTAGGGTTGACGGCGGCGGCGTCTCTAGAACTTTTCGTGGATAATGGCTCGGGTGTCTAGGTTTTCCCGTGAAGATGAATAAATAGGCGAAAGGGCGGCGGCTGGAGACGCCCGTGGGGCCCACACCACCCCACGGTGCGGTAGAGGGTGTGGCCGCACCACCCATGGTGTGGCTGGCTCGCGGCCCCCCTCCGTCTCTCCTTTGGACTTCGTGTACGTGTTGGAAAAATAAGTGGTCCTGTCCAAGTTTCGTCCAATTCCGAGAATATTTCCAGACTAGCTTTTCTAGAATACAAAAACAACAGAAAACAGGAACTGGCACTGTGGCATCTTGTTAATAGGTTAGTTCCAGAAAATGCATAAAAATGCTATGAAGTGTATATAAAACATGTAACAATTGGTATAATATCAACATGGAACATCAGAAATTATAGATACGTTTGAGACGTATCAGCTTGTAACGGGAGTGACCACACACTGGACTCACTATACTATTCGCGTGCTCATTCCGATAGATGATGCAATCATTGAGGCACATGTGATATCTAGTGTGCGGCAAATCAAGAGGGCACACGACTTTCTTAGCCTCTTCAACACACTTTGGCAATTTGTTCCCATTGGGTAACAATTCATGCACATACTCTAAAATCATATCGAGGCATTTATAGGTGGCTTTTGTTTTCTCCTTTATGTCAAGAAGTTTAAGCGTCACGTCCAGACGGTTGTGGTCGGGACTGTTACCTTCGTACAAAGGAGCTTTTGAGTCTATCGACAGTTGCTCTAGCTTCTTTCCCTCCCTACACGCTGCACGTTCATTTGACGTTTGCTTACGAAGCAACCCTTGGAGATATGGGTCATCCAACTTTATTGATAACGAGCTTTGTGTGCCCATCTGATCAGCTTCTTCAGACCCGACATCATCACCATGATCATCATCGACATCGACAATGTTTCCCCCTTCTTCATCATTGTCCGATGACGACCATTCTCAACATCAGTCATATTCTCATTTATGTCATCATCACCCTCATCTGGCGCCACCAACTGATCATATCCTTCCATGAAACCACGTTTGAGCAAATGCGACAACGGAGTTCCTCGGAAGGGGTCAAACATAAGTGTTGTCTTGCATTTAGGACAAGGACATGGAATAACATTTTCATTCATGTCATACATTTTCTTAACCGCTATCTCTATATACACAGCTGCGGCTTCACCTCGATTGTCCATGTTGACCGCCATCGATGCCTACACAATATGTACATGAATTAAACCAAAATAGAAAAATTCGGCATGACCTTTGCTAAAAATGGGACTTATTGAGTGCCAAAAATTTGACGAAACATCGTTTCGTCAAAACATTGGCACTCATTTCCTGCATGAGAAACAACACAACACCGACAATACATCTTCGTGACAATAAATGCATCACCGAATTTGGTTCCAACCACTCATGAACAAGACAGTAAATGAATGGCCGAAATTAAGATATGGCTCCAACACAAATATATATGCGCTAGTAATGATCGAGTTGGAGAAGAGAGATGTTACCACAAGAAGTAGAGCACCCACGTTACTAGCTAGCTCCACTCCATTGTATCCTCCATTAGTAAACCTAGAGAGAGGGAGTTCAATTAATTAGAGAGTTAGTGAGTGTGGGGCAACTAATTAAGAAAGTGATTGGTGGAGAGAGAGAGGAGAGAGAGTAAGTGGAGGAGAGAGAGAGGAGAGAGTGAGTGAGTGCAGGAGAGAGATTAATTTACCTTGCTGTGGGTGTGGGAGGAGAGAGTAAAAAAAGAAGAAACCAAGGAGGAAGAAGATAGATCCAAAGAGTAAAGTGAGGGTGGGGAAAGTTGGTCACATGGCTACAAAATTTTCACGACGAAATTACCGGCGTGGCGGACAAAGGACACGCCAGTAACCTCAAAATAATTACTGGCGTGCCAAACTATCCACGCCAGTGATTTGCTGGGTGTGTATCGCGCGCCGGACCATATACTGTTACCGGTGAGTTCTCCACAGGACACGCCAGTGATTACACAGGAAGTTACTGGCGTGTCTTGTTACTCACATGCCAGTAATATTTCCACCGTGGTCGGATTTTTGGGCCCACAAATCACCGGCGTGACGTGGAATCACCGGCGTGGTAATTTTCCCACGCCGGTGATTAGGTGCGGAATTTGGTCCCAGCAGATCACCGGCGTGGGTTTTAGGTTGCCCGCCGGTGATTAAAAGCCGGCTATTAGCTGTTTCCTTGTAGTGCAAGCTCACATCTCCATGGTGGAACCTAAGAAAGTCTTTGAAGCACTTGAAGATCATGATGTGATAGAAGCCATGCATGAAGAACTCAATAACTTCAAGCGCAATAAAGTGTGGAAGCTAGTAGAGAAGCCCAAGGAGTGCCGCAGTGTTATAGGCACTAAATGGATCTTCAAGAACAAGCAAGATGAGAATGGAATTGTTGTGAGAAACAAGGCAAGATTGGTGGCTCAAGGGTTCTCTCAAGTGGAAGGGATTGACTATGATGAAACCTATGCTCCCGTGGCACGTCTTGAGTCCATCTGTATCCTCCTTGCATATGCATCTCATCATAACTTTAAATTGCAACAAATGGATGTGAAAAGTGCTTTTCTCAATGGTCCTTGAAAGAGTTGGTGTATGTGAAGCAACCCCAGGGTTCGAGGACCCCAACTTCCCTAACCATATCTACAAACTCGATAAGGCGCTCTATGGACTTAAACAAGCACCACGTGCGTGGTATGAGCACCTTAGAGAGCTTTTGTAAGACCGTGGGTTTGAGGTTGGGCAAATTGATCCCACTTTATTTACTAAGAGGGTTAGCGGAGAGCTTTTCATTTGCCAACTATATGTTGATGATATTATATTTGGGTCTACTAACAAAGCTTTCAATGATGAATTTTCAAAGCTTATGACGGATAGGTTTGAGATGTCCATGATGGGAGAGATGAGATTCTTCCTTGGTTTTGAAATCAAGCAATTGAGTGGAGATATCTTCATCAACCAAGCCAAATATATCCAAGATATGCTCAAGAGGTTCAATATGAGTGATCTCAAGGGGAAGACCACTCCAATGCAAACCAAGTGCCACCTTGAACTCAACCCGGATGGTAACGATGTTGATCAAAAACTTTATCACTCTATGATTGGTTCTTTGCTTTATCTTTCTGCATCAAGACCAAATATTGTGTTGAGTGTAGCGGTGTGTGCAAGGTATCAAGCGGCTCCTAAAGATAGCCATTTGATGGCAGTCAAAAGAATCTTTAGATATTTGGTTCGTACCTCAAAATTTGGTTTGTGGTATCCTAAAGGCTCAAGTTTCTCTCTTTGTGGCTACCGTATAACGCCAGAGAGCCACTGGTCCTGGACGCGCTCCAAATAAGCACTACCGAGTGGAGCCCGGTAGTACCGAGTGATAAGTAGTACCGGGCCCTCACGGCCGGTACTACCGCGCGTCAAGGATTCGAAAGGATAAGGTATCTTGGGTCGGTACTACCGGGTGGAGCCCGGTACTACCGACCGGCATGTTTTCCTGCACAACTGTTGGATTTGGTTGGGGAGTATAAATAGGGGCTTCTTCCCCAAGAAGCATAGGCTTCTAATTTTCCCTCTCTCCCACCTTTGAAGATAGCTTCCCCTCCTCGATCTCCCTCTACAACCACTCAATCAATCTCATCTTTGGAGAACCGAAGGAGAAGGCCAAGATCTACAAGTCTACCAAAGCGATCTGAATTTCCCCCTCATTCACTTGAGGGATTTGAGCCTTGGGTTTCCATTGGGAAATCTTGGGCTTCTTGTTGCTCTTACTCTTTGTTTGTGTGACAGATTTGTTGATTTGAGAGCCCCCAATTCAGTTGTGTGTGCCCCAAAGTTGTTGTAAAGACTCCGGATTCCGCCACTATTAGAAAAAGGCTTATACGTGAGCTGCATCCTCTGCTGCTAGCTGGGGATTGAAGACCGGCAGCGGCGGTATTGAAGACCGGCGGCTGCTAGGATTTTTTTTTTTTTAATTCCAAAATAACGTACCTGTGGCGCACCGATTAATCTATCTGTGACGCACGAGCCGTGCGCCATATATAGCCATTACCAGTGGCGTGAGTTTAGTGGCGCACGCTCGTGCGTCACAGATAACCAAAAAGTGTGCGCCACTGGTAGGCTTTTCCCTACTAGTGCGCCTCGAAGGATTCTGATAGTGGAAGGTGGACTTAGCCTTTTGTGGCGAGATTCATCGGAGAATAGGGTGAGTCCTTTGTGGCATTGAGCTAGCCTGTTGTGGCGACGCTTACACCCCTCCAACGAGACGTACTCCCGTAACAAGGAGGAACTCGGGAATACATCCTTGTCTCCGCGTGCTTCCCTTCGGTTACTTCTACCCTTTTACCTTTACTTCGGTTACTTCTACCTTTTTACCTTTACTTGTATCTTGCTTAGTTGCTTAGGTGTGTGCTTGTCATATAGGAAATTCACCCTAGTTGCATATCTAGTGAATTTACTATTCTTGTCAAGCCTAAATATGAAAAAGTACTCCCCCCCCCCCCCCCGGTACCGGCATCGATCCTTTCACACGTAAAAGTTACTAGTAGCGTGCCCTATGAACCCATGCTATTAGTAACAGTTACTAGTAGCGTATTCTTTTTCTACACGCCACTATTATTTGGATATACTAGTAGCGTGACCAAAGATCACCACACCACTAGTAAATAATTAGGAATTGAAAAAAATGCACCAATTCCAGTTTGTAAATACATTTCATTGTACGCACGTACATGCATTTCATGGAACCTCCAGGTTATGTATTCAGTCAATCATACATATCTGATACGGATAATTAATACATATATACAATATACGCGCCAGGCGTAGAGGTCGTCAGCGGCGCCGCCACAACCTCTTGTCTTTGTCATCGTCGCCACCACAACCCCTTGTCGATGTCGTCGTTGTCGTCGCCGCAACCCTTTGTCGATGTCGTCGTTGCCGTCGCCGCAACCCCTTACCGATGTCGTCGCCACCGCAGCCCTATGTCGATGTCGTAAATACAAGTTTGGTTCTAAACATGAAAATAACTTGACTAATTAAATGCAATCATGATCAACAAGTAATTGCAGTAAATCTAGAAGGCATCCAAACAATGATCCAATGTAGAGTATGATGAAACTAGGTAGACTCCGTGACTCCATTATTGTACTAATAATGGATTTATTACAGGAATCTACATTGTCACCTGATACCTTCCCCGGCATAACAAAACTATTTGTGAGATTTGTGCATAAATCCAAGTTATACAGTCCACTTCTAGCTAGAAAAACATCTACACCCTCAACAATGAGCGCTTGCAGATAACATTGGTAAGGTAATAATATTAGGAGAAATAAGAAATACTCCCTCTGCTCCTATACATAAGTTAATTTGGGTGCATGCACTGCAGAAAAATAAAAGGGAATCCAACTTTGACACGAAATATTCACAGTTGTAACCGGTTGAGGAAAGACCCGTCCTTATCCTCTCCACCGCCACTGTTGAAGAGAGGCGAAGGCGATTTTTGGGCGATCCCGTCGATCCACCGCGTCCGTGCCGTCGAGGCGTGGGATTCCTCCCCTCCGCTGGCTGCTTCGGCAGCGGGAGGGTGGGGGATCCCCGTCTCCGGCCAGTACATACAGTAGGATAGGGTGGTGTCCCCGCCGGCGGTGCCTTGGAGGAGGTGGTGCTGGTGGTGGGGTGTTTGGTGTCGGCGCGGCCTTCTCCGGCGGCGGAGCTCTGCGGAGCTCCTCACCTTCGCGCGCGACTTGTGGGCGCTCGAGGCCCGGTGGGGTTCTTGAGTTCCCTTGCTTCCCGCCGGATCCGCGGTGGCGGCGGCTCCGGTGGCTGGAAATCAGAGGCGGGCGAGGTCGGCGGCTCCTGTCTGCGTCGGGATCGAGGTCGTCTTCGGCAAGGTGGAAATGCAGGAGAGTGAGGGCGCTCGCCGTGGTCGTTCACCGGCGTAAGTTCCGCCGCGGCGCGGCGGACGGGCTCTGCGGCATCCTTCAACAAAGAGGGCGCTCTCAGGCAGTGGTTAGAAGGCGGTGGATGATCTTCGTCGCCGGCGCCGATGGAGTTGCTGTTCCTCGATCTGGCTCTGCTTCCCCTACGTATTGTACTCTCTCTTCTGTATTTGTACTGTGTACTCTGTATGTGGTACTTTGGTGTTGAATATACGTAGGCTTTTCAAAAAAAGAAATATTCACAGTTGTAGTTATACATCTGTTCCTATAACCATGATATCAGGACTCGGAGACTTACCAAGAAGCGCCATGTTAATTGGCACCACTCGCCTTGAAAAAAAGCCAGTGTAAATGGCACCGCTACCCAAGGTTTAGAAATGCAATACTGTCCAGAAAGGGCCAGTTGTGCACTTAAGTGCTACTATATAAAGGCCATTTAGTACAAACTATCCGCGGCACAAATAGAGCAGTTTTCCGGAACCTATGTTCAGGACCAATGAGATGCGCTGATGGCAGGACTTGCCCGTTAATACGACTCATGCATCCCTGCAGCCTTAGACTAGTCATAGTGGGGAGTATCATACACTAGTATCATGCATATGATACTAGTCTATGTTACTAGTTCCATAGTGTGTAGTAACATATTTGTGGTATTATATACTCTCTTTATAAGGCATAGTTCCAAATCCAGGATTTCTCAAGAGTTAGGCATAGTTTTGGTAATTAATGCTAGATTAGAGGAGAGTACACCGCACCAGGCCCACCATGCATTAATTTAGGGAAAATCTACGTTTAGAACGGTCTAAGAATAACCTTACGCGGCGGACCAATCACAGCTCGCGAGTCACTAATGGCACTGGTCCCATCCACGTGTCGTTGTCCTTTTCCCTAACTCTACGATCCCACCACATACGCAACGCACGGGGGAGGCAACCAACCCGATCCCCTTTCTCTCTCTCCCTGCATCGAGCCCTCGCCTAGCGCCGCCGCCGATTCCCCATTGCCCACCCTCCCTCGAGCTCCTCTCTCCCTGAGTCGAGCCGTCGACCAGCTTCGCCGCCAGTTCCTCATCGTCGCCTTCCCTCGAGCTCCTCTCTCCCTGCTCCCATCCTTCTGAACCCCGCCGCTAGCGAGCACGACCATCCCTCGAGCCTCCTCCCGCGCCCAGCCGCCTCCGCTCCTCCTTCTGGTCGAACACACCGGTCAGAGAGCTGAGCTCCTCCACCGCGACCACCTTCCCAGGCTAGCTTGCATGACATGCTCCTCCACTAGAAGCTACCGCGGATGGAAGGGAAACATGAACCATGCACTCGAGTTATTTGATCTTGTCCCTTTTACGAGTTGATTTTCTTGTGAATTAACTAGATTGTGTATGTCTCAGTGTAGCATGCCAATAGTAAATCAAGGATGGGTACTGCTTGCTGAAAATTTGTGGAGGACATTGTGAGGTCGAAAAGCAGTCTGTGGTGTGGCGTGAAAATGTAGCAGCACTGTGTTTATAATTTATTCCTCACGACATTGTATTAAATTAAGCGATCTAGATTGTGTAGAAAAGAAGTACAAATCCCTATCACTTGGTAACAAGAGTGGTGTATTTTGATGAACGGAAAGGTTTGAGCTTTGAAGAATTGAAGCTATCTTCAGTCTCACTAGCACCACATGCCTTGGTTAGTGCAAATTGCAGATGACAATGGAAGTGGAGCTACGAAAATACGTTGTGGCACATGGGTACCAGAGCACCCGATATTTTAAAAATAGTAATTCAAATTAAATTTAAAAAAATCTAAAACTAACATTCGGGCAAACATTATCAAATATTTCACCCGGTACAAAAGTTTTGACAGAAAATAACTTTTTGTTACACCCTGTGTCAAAAAATTTGCACATGGGATCCCGTTGGAGTGTCGCCGGACCACCATGTACTGATTGAGTTATTCTACTCTCTTGGTAATAGTTACCCACCCCATACTGGTGTAGTTACCCACAACGTACTTATTAAGTTATCCATGTGTTCATGATGTGGCTATCCATCATGAAATCGGCTTAGTTACCCTCCTTTCTCGGTAATAGTTACCCACCCAAATTTCATTAAGTTATCCATGTGTTCGGGATAAAGCTATCCGCAATAAAATTGATATAGTTACCCTATTCTCTCGGTAATAGTTACCCACCATGTATTGCTGGAGTTACCCACCATGTACTGATAAATTTACCTATGTGTTCATGATGCGGTTATCCACAACGAAATCGATTTACTTATCCTACTCACTCGATAATAGTTACTCATACAATACTGACAAAGTTACTCATTCGTCCATGATGTTGTTATCCACCACGAAATCGATGTAGTACCATACTCTCTCGATAATAGTTACCCACCCAATAGTGATATAATTACCCACCAGTTATCATGATTTGTAAGGCAGTAAAACATCCTAAGGCGGACGGGGGGCGTCTTGGCATCTTAACATCTAGTATTGATAGAGTTAAGCACCATGTACCCATGGGCTACCCATGTTTCATGATATAGTTAGCCATAAGTTAATCTAATAAACACACTAGAAAGTTTGACTTACCCACCACAAACAATTTATTTACCATACTCTATCGGTAATATTTACCCACCAAATATTGATTAAGTTATCCACCTAAAATATGTGGAGTTGTCCATGTGTTCATGATACAATTATCTACCACGAAATTTATAATACTCTCTCGTTAATAGTTATCCACGTAGTAGTGATGGAGTTACCCATGAGTTCATGTATAGTTAACCACCACAAAACTTAATTAGTTGTCTTGTTTTCTAAATAATATTTACAAATCCGGTATTTGTGGAGTTATCCATCTGTTTTAGGGTGTAGTTGTCACCATGAGATCGACATAGTAATCCCCTAATACTCATGAAGCTACACATGTTTTTTCGTATATAGTTACCCGCTTGTACACGATACATTTACCATACCAAATTGATAACTCACTTATAATATGAGGTTGTAACTTTAAAACTTGAAAAAACAAAAAAGAACAATAAAAAAGTTTGGATCTAATTTCAAGCAAAAAAAGTTTTTGTGTTATAGTGGGTAACTTATATACTACAGTATGGGTAAGTCACTTGTTACTGGTGGGTAACTTTTGGGTCCGAGAAAAAAATCGTCAAAATATATTAACATGGGATCTAGTTTCGAAGATCTCGTCGCGACTAGTCCAACGGTGAAAACGGATCCTAAATCGGATAAACGGTTTGATCTACAAATGTTTTCTAATTTTTGAATTTTGCATTTAATGTGGATGACATCATCAAATTTGTCTTTCTCTGCATGCATGCAAGAGAGCACACCGCACACTCCACCCGCTGACCGTTTCAAAGGGTGAATGTTCTACGGTTATGGTTAAGCGTAGAACGTTCTAAACGTAGTCGCGTCCGCGATGGTTGCGTCTACCCTCCAGTATGTCACAGATGCCACGTGATCGGAGACGTTACCGTGTTCAGATGCTCTGGTTGCAGTTTTCCCGTGCAAAAAGTCGGGCTGCCTATTTGCAACGTATGCGGGAGAGATGTTGTCACCTCCATGTACAGGTGCAAGGATTGTTCCACCACATGGGGAGTGAACGATGGGGTTTGTTTTACATGTCATTGTCGTCCTGCAGATTTTGTTGACGATGATGCCTCACTTGTGCCTGACTCCGTGTTGGATTAATAAGTTGGATAAGTTATGGTAAAATGTGAGCCAATGAATGAGATTTCCTATATGTATGCGACAAGATTATGCAATGTTCATGGTAAAATATTTTGAGTTGTCAAATTTATGCAAAGTTATGTTCATTTTGGTTCTGTATGATGCATGTATAATTTTTTTTTTTTTGAAAAGGATCTGATCTCATATAAAAAGGAAGCTCAGTACAAATTACAGACAGGCCCAAAAGCGAGAGAAAATTACAGGAGGACCCAGTAATTTGCAGATGCTCAGAAAAATAAATCCACAAAATAAGCCACCAAAGTCCATTATATTACAATCAAATATGAGTTCATCATTTAAGTACTCCACGAAAATATGAGTTGATCATGGAGTGTTCATGAATTCCACCGCTGCCTCAACAATTCTTTGTCTATCTTCAACCGAACAGGGAGCAGCCCTTGTCTCTCTAAAGCCTTCTTCTTCAAGTGCGGAAGAGCATAATGAATAGATCCCTTGTGCTTAATGATCTCCCTCATACAAGCTTGATGGCTCAAAAATATTCTGTTCAGTTTTTTATGAGGATACTCTTCCAAAGATTTTTCGACCTTTTCAACAATCTCGGGAAGGGTTTTAGGCATCTTCTTTTGAAACATGGCTTGGATGGAAGCGAACCACCCTAGGTCAAGAATGTTACAATCAGGTGAATTAGGTGGTTGAAAAACCATCCTAATGTCCCAATTTCCCTTACGGGCCTCTTGAACAACAATTGGGTCGTCAACACCAACATGTGTCTTCGCATTGTCTTGTTGAATATAGATTGGGTTCCATCTATCACTCAATGGCCACTTCTCCTTTATAGCCGGCAGCACATAATTCACCAAGTACTCACGACTTTTTGCCCTGTCAACTCTTGTGCATGGTTTAAGCTCCCAATCTCCCCTATCCCTACAATTAAAAAATGCACATTAGAAAATATAGTGTGAAGAATGCATAGAAGAACAAGATGTAAAATATAAACTTGTTTTTTACCTATTTTTGCTATTCTTCTGTGCTTGCACCCATTCTACATATGGCCACACACCTAACTTGCCATCAAAAGTGCAATTACCATGTCTATCATACCGTGGTCTTGCCATTGCCGAAATGAACATAATTTTTTGAATGTGACCCTTGTTCTTACACTCTCTCTTTGGTGCCTCTTCGGTGTTGCTCAAGTAGACTTTAACATTTTTTGTCGTACGAAAAAACCATTTCTCGTCAGTGTGCACCACATTAAACGCCCCCTTCATAGTTGGATCATGAGGCAAGCTAGAGGGCTCAATATTGCCAAGGGAATACCGAACACGTTGCTTCTCGTTCTCGGGTGTCAACGATGGCTTTAGTTCACTTGTGCAACGCCTAAATTTCTTCTCCTTCAACCTAAACATGTAAAGATAATTCACTTGTTAGAAAATTACTTTTCACAATAAAACTACAAACCGGCCACGTGAAGCTATAAAACATGCAAAGGTATGTTTTACCTTCGGTGCAATGTGCCTCTGTTCATGTTCATTGCATGAGCTAGTTGTTCTAGTGTTGTGCGCTCGGAGGTAGGTATCGATTCCATGAGCGCCACATCAAATGGAATCTTCTTCCTCCTGAATTGATCTTCCGTTTACATTTTACCGCATTGATCGTTCCTCCGACCTTCCCTTCCGTCCAAAACCGCTGCACCACTCTCCTAGGACACTCACATTCTCTTGCAACCGTATCTAAAATTCGTTTCTTCAAATGACGACGTGGGCCATTTTTTTGCAAAAGCAAAGCGTATATGTGCCGCTTTGCGTCCGTATCATAATACTTTCGAGTTGCCTTGTTAGCTAAATCATCTGAACATACGAAACAGTACTGTAGTTAGAGCATGATACACACACAATGGCTACTCCAACATACGAAACAGTACTGCAGTACAACAGTTCTTGGCATAATAAAATTAAAAAACAGTTCAACTATTTCCATGCTTCCACCATGACCGAGATGATCCTACCCCAACAATATGAGATGATATCTAAACCCTAAACCCTGATGAACAATTCAACTTAAAACTACACCCAAGATAATTGAAACTCTAAAACACCTTATACATGATCTAATTAAACAGAAAACTACAGAAAACAATTCTGGCTTACTGAGATCGATGACACGGCGTGGTGGAGCATCAAGAAATTCCTGACTTGGAGCACACTCGTCGGCGTTCTCGAAGAGGCAAGAATAATCATCGGAGCCGCCTCCAACGCCACCTCCTTCGCCACCGTGCTCATCATCTCTACCGCCACCATGACCATCATGTCCGTAGCCACCACCACCATGGGCACCATGGCCTGAGCGACCTACAACGCCACCTCCTTCGCCACTGTGCTCATCATCTCTACCGCCACCATGACCATCATGTCCGTAGCCACCACCACCATGGGCACCATGGCCTGAGCGACCTACAACACCACCTCCTTCGCCACCGTGCTCATCATCTCTACCGCCCCCATGATCACCATGTCCGTACGCACCACCACCATGGGCACCATGGCCAGAGCCACCCCCAACGCCTCCGTGCCAAAGAAATCAGTGATTCTAATGCCGCTCGCACCGCCGTAGCCAAGGCCGCCCAATCCAGCGAGGGAAAACCCCACGAAGTTCGATGAAGCGCCGGCGGAATTGCTGCTCGCCGACGCAGTCCAGTTCGATGGACAGCTCTCATCCGCGGACGGAGGTTGGTGTGCTGGGCGCGTGAGCCCGACACGGCGTCGCGAGGGGACAGACGGTTGTCGTTGCAAAGGCTCGAAGCTGGCCATCCTGATGGTGAACGACGGCAGCGTCGGCCGCCCTGCGAGGCCGAGGGAGCGCGAGGATGATGACCTCCCTGTCTCTCCATGTCGTGGAAGAAATCCACCCCGAGCTCGCCCAACCAAACCTAGAGGAGGACGGCGCGGTTCATCACCGGACGCCATGGATGAAGGATCGAGAAGTGGAGGACGAACAGATCGATCTGCTCTGAACTACCGGTTCGCATCCTTATATAGGCTGAACAATTGGCGCTATGTTTGGAGCGAATTTTTTTGGATTTTGAACGAGATCGACCGGCGGGAGATTTTGATCTCATTTTCATGAAAAATTGGAGCTGCGCTCGGCGGGGAAGAAAGAATTTTTCAGCTCCGCGCGGGGAGGAAGGAGAGATGAGCCCGAACGAGGGAAGGAGAGGTTTGCATGTCCTCAATTGACGCTTGCTCTCCCTGCATGCAGCGTGGGCCTGGAGGCGTTAGTTACGATTATGCATTTATTTCACGCATCGGTTTCAAAAAACAAGGCATAATTCGAGTGATTAACTCCACCAACAGCTCTTTTCTTTCTCCAATCGGCATCCTCGCAGAGCTTTGCAAACTATGCCTTTATAAACTGTGAAAACTATGCCTTTATAAACTGTGATGGAGGGAGTACTAGTATATTTATTAGGTTGCACACACATCTTGTCTTGGAATCCGTTATGTTACGGTATCTACATATGATACCATTACCATCTCTCTCCTCATTAACTGCAGTGACACGTCATCTTTTTGCCAACGTGGCATGCATGATACTACCTATGTTACTCCCACTATGGCTAGTTTGCAGTAGTGAAGATAATCACAATTGATGGGTATTTATTTTACTATTAACAAATAATAAAACTGTAGCCTTAAATATCAAGAGATATTCCTGGTCTCCTGGATGATAATAATGAATACTGCAAACAACAAATTGTAGGATGAAGTAATAAATATACACTTAGCCTAGTGTTTTTCCTGACACTTGGTTTTGCGTGGGAAAGGGTTAGTGTACATAAATTAGGGCATATTTGAATCTGAAATGGGACATGGAATTTTTTATATCACCAACTATGCGCGCTTGCTTCCCACTATATATGAAGAGCCAACACTTATTTCTACATTGGTCATATATGCATCTGCACGGTTCTCTT
Organism: Poa pratensis; assembly: GCA_947311845.1. Lineage (NCBI taxonomy): Eukaryota > Viridiplantae > Streptophyta > Magnoliopsida > Poales > Poaceae > Poa > Poa pratensis. The sequence goes on from CAMZMU010000039.1 coordinate 85,913,490, forward strand.
ATTTCCAGGGATGCTAGGTACCCAACAGGTGCCAAAAGGTGCTGAGATGCTCCCCTTCCTACATGGATTCAAATGCAAGAAACTTGCCGCACATGTCTATCTAGCCGGCGACTATCTCCTGACTATATGTCTGAAAAAGAACATGTGCTACTGTGTTTGCCGTTAGCAGGTTCACAATACTTCAAACACCTCGAAACAACAATTGCTTTGATTGGATATCTCAAGGGAAATATATAAATTGTATTAGCCTTTAAGGCACAAGCTAGCAACTTGGTGCATAAGTAAATAAAAAGAATAGCAGTAAAGATTGATGTTTTCCCCAATCGAAATTCAGTCTCAAATACATAGATTTTCTAGTACAACATGCAAGATGCAACAATGTACTGATTCAGTGTCACTTCCACATAACACCAGTAGGATCAACTGCTCTTCACAGCAGATAGATGCTTAGAAATCTGTATGTACAGGTGCTGGATACCACATGCTACTAAATAAGACCAATCATCCATACTTAACTCTAGCTAGATACATACACTCAAATACAGGGCAAACAAAATGGGCTGAAAGAGTGCACAGTTCATATCCATGCATGCTAAATATCAAAGAAATGGGATAGTTCCTCAGACAGTGTTGGACAACGATAGACAGTCAATGAGAGTATGGAGGGTGTAGATGTTGTACCAGTTTCATCAGCAAGCGCTCATTGTTGAGGGGTGTAGATGTCGTACCAGTTTCATCAGCACACGAGTACTACATCGGAGGGTGCTCGCCTGCAGCAGCAGCAGCGGCTCAGGGAGGGGACCACGAGCAGGAGGTCGTCGAGAAACTTGACGGAGGTCATCGGACAAGCGGGTGCGGATCGGCGAGGCGCCAACCCTTGCGGGAATTTTGTCAAACACGTGGCGGGCATCGTGAGGAGGCCGGGATAGCGAGCTCGACGAAGAGGAGGAGGGAGGCGGAGCCGTGCCTCGCCTGGAGCAAGGAGGTGGCGGTCTCGGGCGAGCTCGTCGAGCTGGTGGCGGGGCAGCTCGAGGTTGAGGCCGTCGTGAGTGGCGGTGGAGACCCGGAGCTTGGAGGCGGCCGGCTCATGGAGGCGGGGAGGAGCTACGGCCATGGCGCCAGGTCGAGGTAGAGGACGCCAGTGGTGACAGCGCGCGCCCACGCGCCTGGTGGCGGAGGTGCTCACCGGCCGGAGCTGCAGGAGGCGAGGTGCAGAGGGGGAGAGGGGGGATCGCGAGGGCGGGGGCGAGCTCGTCTTCCCGCGTGCGAAGGAGGGGCTCGCGCGGGAGGCGGAGGCGTGGCCCGGCACCGGCTGCCGGCAGCGGGATGTGGGGGAGGCGGCGGTGCTGGGAGAGGGAGGTCGGCGGACGGGAGGAAGGAGAGAGCGGGCGATCGAGGGGAAGCACGCGTGAGCGAGGGGGGGGGTGTCGGGGCGAGCTCGCTCGAGCCCCTCCGCCACCAGGGGAGTAGCGTCGGCGGCGGTGGCTGTTTCGGTTGCGTGTGGAGAGGAGGGAGAAGGTGCGGCTCTGTGCTACGCGGGGAACGAGGAAGAGGGAGAAGGGATAAGGCGTCGGTGGGCGTCGCGGTGCTGAGTGCAAGTGGTAGCGTCTGTTAGGCATATAGTGCACGGTGGCACGCTACCAAGCAAACAATGGTGGAGCAAGGAGATGTTAGCAACGAAAAGACGGCACCATCCAGATGTCCTAGCGCAGTGAAAGAGGGTGGTCATTGGACATGTCATTGGTTTTACCCATGGATAGATCTTTGTGAGTGGGCAACGAAGGACGTAATGGATATGGGAATGGATTTGTAGGTGCTATTCCTGGCCAAATTAACCGAGCCCATTGCCATCTTGATCGAGAAAGCCAATGTCCAAAACAATGTTTCAAACAAAGGAACTTTTGTCCCAAGTGTCGCACACCTTATCCAAAGGCATCTTCCCCCAATTACCCAGACTCAGCTTAAGTGACTTCGAGAAGAAAAGTCACCGAGGCAAAATTACCATCCTCATCCGTTCGTATTAGATCTAACGTACCCGATTAACCTAGATTCGTGGCTAAAAATTTCAAAGTGTTAAAAAAAATTGAAAACATTCCAGTAAATTGTAAATGTTTCGTTGTATATTCGAAAAAAGTTTTCATTTATTCAGATGATTAGTCATGGGCTAAAACGATTAGTTTCAAACGTTCAAGACCTGGACGAAAGGAGCAATTGGCCACGTAGCCGATGACATTCAAAACGAAATCGTTCTAGCCCTAGCCGAATATTTCTAATCGTGATATTTTGCCCCTAATCGTCTTGATTTTACGATCAGCCACGTAACAGTAATGACAATGGACCTTTTGTTTGGGGCCTAAACAAAAAGGACCTTTTGTTCAAGCCAAGAATGAAATGTGCTGGTTAATAACTTTTTCTATTCCCGCCATCTGTCTGATGCCCTTTTCTTCCCGCACTCTGTCTCCCACCATCTATCTCCAGCCCTTTTCTTTCCGCCATCTAGCTCCAGCCATTTTCTTCCCGTCATTTAACTTCTGGCTCATCCTATAAAACCCCCTCTCACCATTTGTTTTGATGCATCAGTATTGGCTGGGTGGCATAGGATAGCATCAGAAAGATGTCCTACAAAATATGTCCTATGTTCTTTTGAAAGTTGCCGCAAGAATTAAGATGGGTAGCACAAGGGAGGGAATTCCACCAGTGTGCTGGCAGGAAATAATTAGTGTCAGTAGCCACCTCATTGAGTTGGGTAAATGTTTACCCAAAACCAGCTTCCGGAGAGGAACGCAAAGCAAATACGCCAAAAACTTCCGAGGTTGCGTGGAAGGTGGAACAGATTGATTGAGCTCAAAATTACTGAGGTGGGCCTTCGTAACTTACCTATATGTCCTCAGTCGAGAAAACATACGTTTTTGTCGGAGGAATATGCATTTCACGTTAAGGTAATTGATATTAAAATTTACATTCTGTTAGAAGGCAGTGTGATAGTTCTAATGTTTTGTATATATACTATTCTTAATGCACAGCATTACCCTGACGACGCAAAGTTCCTCAACAAGGAGATCCCTAACTTCGGGTGGATGAACATACTGTTTGGTGCACAACCCAAGGAGCGTCCCGCGACAACTTTCTACGCTGATGACTTCATGCCCAGTAGACGAGCTCAAGTCAGACCCAAGGGTAAGAAGGTTGGGTCATCGAAGCCAGTCGTTGATGACAATAGTGATGATGACTTCATGTAGTGATGTGAATCATTGTGTTGTATAATAATTTCAGTTGTAGTTGTTAATTTTAGCATGCCGATGTATCTTAACTTCATGTTATAATATGTTCGAAATGTATCCTAGTTTGTAGTACCTTAATAAACGTCTCAAGGATCCATAGATGGAAATATGTCTCATACCACTACACCACGACACTACATCCCCATCTGCGAAATCGGTAGGGAAAACGGCTTTCGCCGACCGAAAGTCGGTCGGGGATCGGTATTGCCGACCGACTTCGTCGGTCACCGTAAGTCCAGTCGGGAAAACCCTTTCCCGACCGACAATAGTTTGCCGACCGACAGTTGGATGACGTTTCAAAAGTTTTCCCGACCGACGTTTTCTTTCCCGACCGCCCTTTCTATACCGACCGACATTTTATCCCGACCGACAAGTGGACGGTGTTCCCTTTTGCCGACCGATTTGGTGTCAGCCTAGCCGTAGACATTTCCCGACCGACTGTTCGACGTTTTTCGTTTTGCCGACCAGCAGTCAGTCGATATTTAGTTTTCAAGGATTAAATTTGATTCAGCATCCAATTTAGTTACCATATGGCAATAACATGACATCCAACGCATAGAAATTAAATAAGTTGCAATAAGACACAAGAACCAAACAATATTGATGCCCACAAGTGCATTCCAACTATAATTTAGGATCCAGAAGTACAAAACATTGTGGCCATTACATCAGATAGGTTTTGACACAAAGTAGTCACATGTCCAACGATTCAACATGGTCCATTACACCAGCAAGTAGATAGGTTTACTCCAGAGAGCTACAAAATACTAAATAGGCAGTTGGAAATCGCCAGCTTCAGCTTCCTCCTCCTCTAGATTGTCTCTCCTACAAAGGCAAACAAGTACATTACTTTCATGCGTTCATATACTTGACACTTCATAGTTCATCAGGACATGCAACTGTAGTTTAACTATAGTAGAATTTTATGTCCATGGCAGCAATAGATTGCTAGAATGCATGTGTCACTACAAGGCGTCTAACTGTGACAAAATTCACAGTTCCGCTTGTATGTTCCCGCCTGAGTAATCTAGAAACTCTCGTATAGTTCTAAAAAAAATCCTCTATTTATCTCTCCTGTCTCCTACCACTAAGGCATGAACAGATATCTCGTAAAAAAGCCATGAGCAGATCTGTGGAAACCTAGCACCGCCGCCTTTAGATCCATGGCGCTGCATCTCACCTCGCTGGTACAGGCTCTTGGTCCGCTCGAGAATGCTGGTTAAATCAATCTAGCTAATAGTACGTATTATTCATGTGGTCTCAACTCAAACAAACAAAATTGGGATATTAGCATCACTGAACCTAGTGCTAGATCGAGGACTACAGCCTGTAGGTTATTGTGGCGAAATGTGTGAGCTAATTAAATACTGGAACATGTCAATTTCCTGCTATAAGTACAACACGAAGAAGTTTACTGTAAGGGATACCTATATGTATAATCAAGGCCAATGTGTAAGTCTTATGGATATATTATATAGCTCAGGTTCTTCAGTATATTTTATCGTTTTTCTTAAATTGTCTCCAATCAACACCACTAACTCATGTTTACTGATAGGCTTCAACGAAAATGAATCAAAGCTTCAAGTTGTACTGCCCAGAAGGGAACTGATAAGGTTCTGAAGATGCATCATATACTTGCTACCTATTTCTAAAAGTGCAGCAAAGTTAAATTAGCACAACAGGTGCAGACTACAAAAAATGAGTTTAGAGGTAATGCATACTACAAAAAATGAGCTCGTCTCTTTTCTATGTATCTGTGCTGCCTCATATATGTCAGATTGATTTTTAAATGCAGCAATATTGCATTCATCAGGACATGTACATGCAACTGTAGCTGAACTATACTAGAATTTTCTAATGGTGGGATTTGGTTAACCATACCAGAAGAACACAAGCAGAATGCTAACCATCTACTACATGTGCTATTTACACAAACCTTTCATGTTTCAGTAAAAAACAAACGAACCTTTGATGCAGTTTAGAAAGCCTAAACATTTCTGCTTCCTTGTGTGACCAACTTCAGGAAATGTCAAAAAATGGGGCAAAACAAGCAAGATACTGAGAAGTCCAAATCCCAAATGACCCCTTCACCTTGGAAAGAAACCCACTCCATTCCAGTAAAATCTAATTGTTTGTGTTATCAAATTATAAACCTATTTGTGTTTCTTTGTAGCAGAACTTGCTCATGAATATGAAAGGTGCAAGAAGATGGCTGCTGCTGCTTTAGCATATAAAGGTGTCGAAGTAGCTTATCCTCTAGTTATACATACTTTATATCTATATTTTCACAAAGAAGCAATAAAATACCTCTAGTTATACATACTTTATATCTATATTTTTCCCTAAAGTGGAGACAAGTAGTGAGTGAACAAAATACCTCAGGGGCATCTCAGCGGCGGGATGTGGAAGATGTCCCAGGTCTATAGGGCTTCATCTAGCAAAATGATCACGAGTCAATCATCATCTCACATCAAACTAAAAGGTACAAGCTACGAGGACAGTACACACATTGTTGGTGATTACCTTGGTGGATGGCCATGCAATGGACATTTTGACAGCATCACTGATATAGTGTAAACCATCATACTGATAAGGCAGTACAGCATCCTTTTTGAGTGAAACATTGACAATAACCTCATAAGTTTCTGGTCCAAGGGGCTCCCTTCCCACAATAGTGTCAGGATGAATTGAGATAATTGTTGCCTTCGCAACCGGAGTTTCAGGACCAGTCCATGCATAGAGTAGCACATCCATACCAAGCTGAAAATGATTATTTTAGAAACATGGAAACAACAGTTGCAAGAAGCAGTTGCAAGATGTAGGGGATGAAAAGATTACAAGGCTTTCATCTTGGTGGGTTGAGGAGCTTCTTGCAGGAGCAGTTGCAGGAGCAGGAGCAGTTGCAAGAACTCTTCTCTGAATGTAGACACCATCACCATTTTCTTCTTCGAGATCGTCTTCTTTAGCATCGTTATGTTCGTTGGTTTCATGACGAGAATTAGAACCATGCTGCGAGCTAGGAGCTTCCAGATTATGCCCTCCATGTCTACCTGTCATCATTTCTTTCATTTCTTTTAGTTGTTCCTGCATCTGTTGCATCTGCACCTCCATCATGTTCATACGATTTTCAGCCTGTCGGCGTCCCTCCATTTCAACTAGAACCCTTGTGCTCACTTTACCACGTGTACCAGGTGTGCGGAGATCTTGAGGTGTTATACTTTGACCTAGCACACGGACACTACCCCTGGGCTCCTTCATTCCACAGACATGAGCAAATAGATCACCTTCCTCGATGCTTTTTTCCTTCAGCTCAGGGTGATTTTCAGCTTTGTCTATGAGATCTTTCTGCAAAACGTATTGCATTTACTTGTTATGTAAATTCCACTTCTAGAATATCCGAGTACAGAAAAGGCATGACAAAAAATACTTACAATTGTTGACGCTGCCTGTGGCACATAACCCCCTTCCTTGCGCGTATGTGTTTTGATATAAAGTTCATCTCTTCGAGGCTTATGCCCAAGTTCCTCAGCCTACAATCATTTTGACGTTTTATAGTTAGTCCTTGAAAGATAATGGATATCAATGTTACTTGGCGTAAATTTTATACCATTTCTTCGGCTACAATGGCATGACTCTTGCTACCAGATGTATGAGGCACTGCATTGGCGCGATTCTTTTTGGAGATAGCACTGCGAGACTACAAGAGAAAGGAAAAATCAATCAGTGGAACAAAGTCAAACAAGATGTACATGAATAAAGATTTTGGAAGGATGGCTTACTTCAAATAGCGGAGATCTCCAATGACTAATAAGGGACTGCCAGTCAGTTATACTAATTCTGTCGTCACGTTTTTCCATAAGTTCTTCATCAGTCAATTCAGGATCGAATTTTGACTTCTTCAAATCTCCCTTCCACTCTTTCCATTTTGTGTGTGAAGTGTTTATAACAAATCTCAAAGCAGTTGTGTCCACCTCGTAAAATGCCTATGAAAATGAGAACAAATCTCAGTTAGTTAGATGGCATTAAAGAAGAGCATGTAAGTTATCTAGCTGTCCATGTATACCTTCAAATTCTTCCACACTAACAACTTCTTCTCTTCCTCAACATCTCTCCAATCTAGCTGTCCAGGTGGTATATGCTTCCTCACCAAAGTACCAATGAAATTGGCAAATTCAGTAGCCTTTGGCCCAATCGGTTGGCCAAGTTCGTTAAGTGGAATATGGATTTTGGGTTGATTCAGCCTTGCATATACGTCAGCCTTTCGAGTAATTGTTCTTCCACCTTTCTTCTCCTTACCAGCATTATTAAGCTCAGGAGTAATCTCTACACACAAGTAAAATAACATAGTTTTTAACAATTCTAACTACTGACATGAAGCTATAATCAGAACAAATATAACCTACTGCATATACCATTTGAAGGCTGCTGCGTAGGATCTACATGATCACCATCTTTTCTTGAACTTGACCTCAAAACACGATTACTTGCAAGTGCGTCCGAGGGTCCCTAAAAAAACAGGTTAGTGCTAGAACCATTAAAAGGTGCTGCGCAGGGAGAAATTGAATGTGCTGGGAGCTGTGTACCTTTTTGTTTTTCTTTTTGGGAGGTTTGCTTGCTTCTGCCAGCTGTCTCTCTTTTTCGATATGTTCCTGAAAAGCAGCACTTTTTTGGCGTATCACTGCCAGCCGTTTTTCATTTTCTTCAACAATCTTATTTCTCTTAAGTTGATACTCTACTTCCTTCAGTTGGTCCATGGTGACACCACCATCATTATCCTTTCCGCTTGCGCTTGCCATTCAACCTGTTGCAAAAAACACACTATATGAGTACATCGCTGAAAAATTGCTGCAAAAGACACACTATATGAGTACATCGCTGAAAAATTGCTGCAAAAGACACACTATATGAGGATCATGCACGCACTTACTTTTTTTTAACCTCACTTTTTTTAAGTACAAATCCATCTATATCTGTCCAAGCAGAACCAATGCCTCCATCGGCAACACTCACACGTATGGTAGTACATGGATCAGTCAATGTTACATCGCTGAAAATACAACACATAAGAGGATCATACACACAACACATGCTGGGATCCACCTGCTCTACAAGACAGAGTACCAAGATAAGAGAGAATGCACAACCTAAGCCCAGACTAAAGCTCCCCCTCCTCTCTACACGCCAAGACTTAAAATTGCTATAGAGAAAGCAAACAGATAGTACCGAAACAAATTCCATTTCCACCAGAGGTACAGCAACTCATTAATCTCAAGGCAAGGTATTATCTAGACCTCAAACACACGTTATATGCACAAGCAAAATGAGAAAAAAACTCGCAGGAAAGATGGCATGCTTCCAGGTCTGCACCACTATGCAGCTAACTGGAGGAATCATCCTCTAAAACAGTTTCAGTAAGCAGTATTCTGACTAGCTACAGCTGAACAACCTGCCGTATATTAACCTACCGTAGATCGATGGTAACCAGGACAAAGTTGCTGCACATGAGTACTCGATGAACCAGATTGCTAGTAGAGATCTCATCTTCTAATTAGCAACTACTATCAAACAGATGCTCACGTGCCAGTGCAGGGATCGAAGCACTAGAACAATTGAATCGCTGGATCAAATCAGGTACAGAAGATACATCCAATGCACAGGCGCACGCATAGGGGTGATGTATGACTTACTGTTGGCGAATGGAGTAAAGGGTCCCTGGGTGTCGCTGTGTGGATCTGCTGCTGGGAAGGTGCGCTGCCGCTGGGAAGGACGCGACGCCGCCGGAGAAGGGCGCGCCGCCGCCGGGGAGGACGCGTCGTCGCTGTATAAGGGCGCGCCGCCGTCGAAGGGTGCGCCGCCGCTGGAGAAGGGCGCGCCGCCGTCGGAAAGAGCGCGCCGACGACGGGCGCACGGGCAGTCAGGGTTTGATGCTCGGAGAAGAAATCGCCGGGGCGCCGCCACCGACGGGAGAGAGAAGCACGGGGGGAGGGGGAGAAATGGGGAATTAGTTAGGTCATGCGGGGGCAGTGGGCGGGAGGGTAATGGGATTTTTCCGCGGGTTGGGCCAAATATTGGCGCTAACTTTTCGCCTCCGCGCGCCAAGTCCCGCCAGCCCACTTATCGCCTTCGCGCGCCAAGCCCATTTAGCAACCAACAGTCGGTCGGCCTTGTTTACCGACCGATCATCAGATGTGCATACGGGAATTCCCGACCGACTGCGCGACAGTAAAGTTACAAGAATCGCCGACCGATAGTCTGATGGTGTATATGAGCTTTTCCGACCAACAGTCTGTCATGAGTTTTCGCGACCCACGGTCGGTCGGCGAATGTCACTATTGCCGACCGACAGCGGTAGGGAATGTGGTGTCGTGGTGTAGTGTACATAGTAACATGTCTCAATCATACATAGATATAAATATGTCTCATACATAGAAATATGTCCCGTGCAAACATAGATAGAAATATATATTTTATACAAACATAGATAGATATAAATAAGTCTCATACATAGGGAGAAGTGTCAGTCATCTCTGTGAGGACGGGTCCTCCCTCTCCGTTGACGAGGACCAGAAGGCGAGTGCCCCCGTGACGGCGGTGGAGTCATAAACACCTCGCTAGGTTAATCCATTAGCTGGATCCAACAAGGCGCCGCTAGGTGGAGCCGGAGGAAGCCCAACGACGCCATCGACCTCCAGGAGGGAATGACCATGGCCCTTGTGAACATGTTTGGAACTTCTGAACTAATGTTTGATGTATTTGAACACCCGTGTGTGTAAAATCATGTTTGATATGTTTTCGAATTGTTATGTGTCCTATATATGTGTGCTATATGTGTTGTACTGATGAAACTGAGAATAAATGGATAAATTGTGTTTAATTGCTGGGATGATCCAAAAACAGCAAAAAAAAGGAAAATTCAGAGCCTTGCCGAGTATACACTCAGCAAAGAAGGCATTTTGTCCTTTACCGAGCATTACACTCGGCAAAGGCTATTCCCAGGTGCCAAAAATTGCACGTGGGAACAGCCTTTGCCGGCACGTGGGAACAGCCTTTGCCGCGTGTTTTCGAACACAATTGGCAAAGGGTGGGACACGTGGCACTACCTGCAGGCACTAGTAGGAAAGTGCTTATAGCTGGCCACATACCAGTGGCGGGTCACTATAAGTCACGCCACTGGTACCTTGGATCCGTGTAGCGGACCTGCACTTAAAAATTGGGCAAGATCCCTGTGTATAGTGCAAACCCCTGGATCGATTCATTTGCACACACAGTCTAAGATGAATATCACAACAAAGTATCAATTATTACACGCGGATCCAGTACTTAGGAAAAATATCCGTTACAACTTGCATAGCATGAAGCTAGCTTTGAAAGAGTAAAGCAGCGGAAAACATTATTCTTCATGGAGTCCCCATCATCTTCATGTGCCTCAGGCGAACATGTTAGTTGAAGATTCGAAACCCTTAAACGAAACCTCACTCATCGTTGGAACAACCTGCAACAGGAAAAATGTTGCAACAAGGTGGGGTTCAGAACCATATAGAATGGAACTGGTAAGTGACACTCTGTGGACTCATAGTGGAATAACTCTAATAACCGATATGCATATTTGGCTGGTGGAGTTCAAAGCCTATTTTGCATAAAGCCAACTTTTTCCTATACATTGAAATCATTTTCTTTATCCATGAGACAATCCCAGCATATCAATACAATAAAATATCAATACAATAAAATATGTTATGCATGGGATGCAATTTAAAATCACAAGAAAATATTATACTAACTTTTCTGGTTTTAATAAAATTTGCATGAAGTTAAACTACAATTAAAACAATTTTTAATATAACAACTAAATAAAACAATTCCCAAAAAGGGAATAAACACATAATAAAATACTTCTGTTAAAAACAATAATTTGCAAAAATATGATAGAAGTCTCTCTGGACAGAAGATAAAATTTATGACATTTTACAAAAAGAAACTTATTGAAGTAGTTTGTAGGATTTAAACTATACCAAAGATACTCAATTTAAGCCTCTAATTTTTAAAACAGTTTAAAAATATCCAAAAATTATTTATAACAGTGGCTAACTATTCTACAGAACCAAAGGTTTCCAAATCTATTTTATTTGCAAATTTTGAACATATAGATTTAAAGATATGTCATAATTACTCAAATCACACATTTGAAATTTGAATAAATTAACATTTGGCAAAATAGAAAACTAACAGTGCCAAAACATTCTACAAGTCTAGAACTTATCAAAAATATAAAGTTTGTAAAATTTGGTCAAACCAATAAAAAGTTCTAATAGATCTAAGATATAGGGGTTTTTCTGCAAAACTGCCAATTAAAACTAATTAAGAAATTCCTTAGGTTACGTGGCGGCTTCCTATTGGTCGATACCGATTCGGTAAAGGAATTAAAACAGAACCGTCAGATCTGGATCTGACGGTCCAGATCTAAAGATACCGCTTCGGTTAAAAAAAAGTCGTGGCTGTTAGATCTGGATCTGACGGTCCAGGATCTAGGGTTTGGGCTGCGGTGGCCGGCGTTGCTCCGGCGACCCAAAAACAGCGGCGACGCGCATGGCATCACGTGTTCCGTCTAATCTACTGGGAGGGAGGATGGCCAAGTCATACCAGAATGATTAGGATGGAGAGGCGGGCTTGGTGGTGAACTCGACGTCGTCCTGGTGCACGGGTTCGTCGGCAATTCCTCGCCGGAGCTACGGGCGGCGACTGGAGGCGTTGGTTGATCACGGGCTCGTCGATCTGGTGGAGTAAAAAATGTGAGACCTTGTCAAAAATACCGCAAGGATGGAGGAAGAAGAAAGAGGGTAACGGGGTGGCGAATGGTTGCCGGAGTTCACCGGAATCGTGGTTGCACGGCGGCGGCCGATGCGGAGCTTCGCGGATGAATCCGAGCAGCCTGAGGGCTCTCGGGTTGGGATTTTTGGGGCAAAGAGAGAAGAGGGCGTGTGGGTTTTGTAGGCACGGACGGCGAGCCAAAAGGGGCAAGGAATCGCCGGTATTCAAGAGGGGGAGAAAACGGCCGTGGCGAGCTCGTCACGGGCGTGATTCGGGGTGGAGACGACGACAGACAGGTGGGTCCCACCTGTCAGCGAGAGAGAAGGCTCGGACCGTTGCTGGGCTGGGGGTGGGCTGCGCGCGAGGAAGATAGGCCGAAGCTGGGCTGGCTCGGCCGGGGTGGCCTTCTCCATTTTTTTTTCTTTTTCTGTTTCTGTTTTTCTTATTTCTTTTATATCTTTTGTTTTAAAAGTCCAAATCAATTTAAACCAGTTTCTACAATTTTGTATAAATCATATCTAACTTTTAAAACATTCATACATATGTTTTCAACACATTTCAAAATTTGAAAATTTCAAAATATGTTTAAATGCAAATTTGGCACTTTATGTCAAATTTGAAAATAGGGTTTTAATAAATCATTTTAACTTAAAATAAAATCCTAAAAAATAGTATGAGTAATATCATTCAATATGATAAACCCAATAAAAATAATTTGGTACAAAACATTTTATTTAAATAGAGTTTGTTAAATTATTTAAATACAAATACCCATTTATATCATGGGCTTTATAAATATCCATTTAGAAATACCACAATTGTATATATTTAAATAGATATTTTAAACAAAATTTTCAAATAAATATAATTGAATCAAAAATCAATATTTAAAATAAAGCAAGCTTTTAAATAATTTAGAACACTTTATAGACATAGTTTTAGGGTTTAGCAAACTCCTAATTTAAAATATATAGTTTTGCCAAAACCATTTTAGAAATAGGCATACATTAAATAACTTAAGCATTTTGCAATTAAGATTTTAGGATTTATAAATTAGCCAAAAGTTAAATGTTTAAAATCAAATATTTGGAATAATTTTTTTTATGAAATGAAGGTTTCTTTGAACACCTTGGATAAAAAGAATTTAAACTAAACTCAAATTTTGAAATTAAAGATTACTTGGATATTTAAAACTACTAAAGTTTTTGAAGATGCCAAATGTCTTCGATTATTTGGTTTCTATTATAATTTAATGTTTTTTTAATAAAAACAAAAGTTTCAAATTTTAGTGATTTTTTAAACATTCCAAAATATTGGGATGTTACCGTCCGGGTGGCAAAAAATAGTAGTGGCGTGTGGTATATACCCCATGCCACTAGTAATGGCTTACTAGTGGCACTGTCTGCCACTCCACTGGTATCTAGCCCCGGGGCCGCTTCTGGACCAAACATATCAGTGGCGTGGCGTGCCCGTCCCATGCCACTGGTTCCAACATTACTATTGGCATGGATCTGCTGGCTGATACGTCTCAAACGTATCTATAATTTTTGATGTTCCATGCTTGTTTTATACCAATTGCTACATGTTTTGCATCTACTTTATATCACTTTTATACATTTTTTGGGACTAACCTATTAACAAGATGCCGAAGTGCCAGTTCCTGTTTTCTGCTGTTTTTGTATTCCAGAAAAGCTAGTCTGGAAATATTCTCGGAATTGGACGAAACTTCACGGGGGTCCCTATTTTACCAGAACACACCTGAAGGACCGAAGGAGCAACAGAGGAGGGCCACCAGGGCCCCACACGCACCTAGGCGCGGGCCCCCTCTGCCGCGCCCTAGGGTGGTGTGGGCCCCTCGGGGGTCTCCAGCCGCCGCCCTTTCGCCTACTTATTCCCCCCGACGCGAAAACCCTAAGCCTGAGCAAAATCCACGAAAAGTTCCAGAGACGCCGCCGCCGTCAACCCTAGCTCGGGAGGGTCAGAACCTCTTCCCGGCACCCTGCCGGAGAGGGGAATCGTCACCGGAGGCTTCTACATCGCCATGCCTGCCTCCGGAGTGATGCGTGAGTAGTTCATCCTTGGACTACGGGTCCATAGCAGTAGCTAGATGGTTGTCTCTCCACTTTGTGCCATCATGTTTAGATCTTGTGAGCTGCCCTACATGATCAAGATCATATTATTGTAATGCTACATGTTGTGTTTGCTGGGATCCGATGAATATTGAATACTATGTCAAGTTGATTATCAATCTATCTTATATGTTATTTAAGATCTTGCATGCTTTCCGTTACTCGTAGATGCTTTGGCCAAGTAGATGCTTGTAACTCCAAGAGAGAGTATTTATGCTAGATAGTGGGTTCATGCCTCCGTTTAATCTGGGACAGTGACAGAAAGTTCTAAGGTTGTGGATGTGCTGTTGCCACTAGGGATAACCTAACGATGCTATGTCCACGGGCATATGTGTTTGTTTACATTACGCACTTTACTTAATGCAATTATCCGTTGCTTGCAACTTAATACCAACGGGGACTCGGATGACAACCCGGCGGTGGATTATTAGTCATAGATGCTGTTGGATAACGGTCTATGTATTTGTCGTAATGCCCAATTAAATATCATAGTAGTCATCATGTCATATATGCATTGTCATGCGCTCACTATTTGTCAATTGCCCAGCTGTAATTTGTTCACCCAACATGTTAGTTATCTTTTATGGAGAGACACCACTAGTGAACTGTGGACCCCGGTCCATTCTTTTACACTGATTAAACAACCACAAACTGCAAACTGTTCCTTTTTCATTCTCTGCAATTTAATACTCATTTTCCACACCATACGTTTAATCCTTTGTTTTCAGCAAGCCGGTGAGATTGACAACCTCACTGTTTCGTTGGGGCAAAGTAGTTTGATTGTGTTGTGTGCAGATTCCACGTTGGTGATCGTATTGCGCCGTGCGAGCCACCAACAACCTTCTGAAGAGTTGCTGCTCCTACTGGTTCGATAACCTTGGTTTCTTTCTGAGGGAAAACTTGCTGCTGACTGCATCATACCTTCCTCTTGGGGTCTCCCAACGAGCGTGTGATTCACGCATCAAGCTCTTTTTCTGGCGCCGTTGCCGGGGAGACAGCAGTCTTCTGCAAGGGGAGTTTCACGCTTCCAATCTCTTTACTTTGTTTTTGTCTTGCTTAGTTTATTTTATTTTATCTTGTTTGCTTTCAATTATCAAAAACACAAAAAAATTAGTTTCTTGCATCTAGTTTATTTCGGTTTGTTATTATGTCTAGTTATTTATTTGCTATCAAT
Source organism: Poa pratensis (assembly GCA_947311845.1). Classification (NCBI taxonomy): domain Eukaryota; kingdom Viridiplantae; phylum Streptophyta; class Magnoliopsida; order Poales; family Poaceae; genus Poa; species Poa pratensis. Next base: position 85,928,882 of record CAMZMU010000039.1, read on the forward strand.
GTCTTCTCTCTTTGAAACAAAATCTTATTGGCTAAGTGGGTTCACGGAGGAACAACAAATTATATAAGGAATACCGCTTGTCTCAAAAAGGGAAATATTTATGGGAACAAATAAGTAGATTGAATTATTTTGCTAAAAACTTGTGCTCTACTTATGATGAATCCTACTGCTTTAATGAATCTTTATGTTGTAGAAGGCATAAACACCTCCCTTTCCAATGTGATTATAATGATAATGAAACTTGGCTGCTTATGCTAAAGGAAATTATGACTTTGGTAATCTTGAGCGAATTGAAGAATTTTTTGTTTTTAAGGGTGCCTATGAAATTGCTGGTTATATTCAAAATGATGATGCTCCTTGTAAACTGAGAATTATGCTATACTTGGTTATTGCCTTGAATATTACAATGATAATCCTTATATCACTGAATTTCTTGAGAAAATTATTCTCCAGAACAACTTGCTACCTTTCAGGAACCTGTGGGAGAAGAAACTGCTAAAACTGAAAGCTCATTGGATGAAAAAGAGGAAGAGAGTGATGAACAAAAGGAGGATCTACCTTCTAATGATAGTAACTCTTTAACTCTTACATTATATGATTACCCTCCATGCCTACTAAGGAGGAAGAGTGCTATATTGTTGAATGTCATGATTCTATTGAAATATCTCTTTTGATAAATTTGAAGTAAACATCCTCCTTGACTCAAGTAAAAGGAAATTGCAGAAAGTAAAAATGTGCTCCCTAATGTTATATATGATAATGCTCTTGATGATGGTCCTATATTGCCTAATGATATTATTATACTACTATTGTCAAAAGTGGGTTTAATACCCCTGTTTTTGAGCTTAATAAAAATTATGTGTTTGTAGATCATGAAAAGCATGCTTTATGTGATAGTTATATTGTTGAGTTTGTTCATGATGCTACTGAAAGTTATTATGAGAGAGGAAAATATGGTTGTAAAAGTTTTCAAGTTACTAAAACACCTCTCTTTATGTTGAAAGTTTTGAAGCTATTTGTTTCATCTTTCTATGCTAGTTGCTTTATGCTTCAATAATTTATTTTATTACAAGATTCCTTTGCATAGGAAGTGGGTTAGACTTAAATGTGTTTGATATTTGCCTCTTGATGCTCTCTTTTGTTTTTCAACTCTTATTCTTATGAGAGCATCATTAAAATCTTCTAGCCTAGCTAAAAGGCATTAAAGAAAGCGCTTTTGGGAGGCAACCCATTATCTTTTTTTTCAGTTTTATTAGTCAAGGAGTGTTTACTTCTGTAGCAACTCCTTTGTATCTTTATTTTCTCGCATTGTTGTGCCAAGAGTAGCCTCTAATGTTAAGATGATGCTTAATTTTGATTGCTGCGCAGAAACAGATTTTTGCTGTTCACTGTACGAAATTCCTAAAATCACCAGATTGTTAATTAAATCTGAAATTTTTGTGCGTAATCTTTATGAATGTCTGAATCTTTCATTAGTTCAAGTTTTTCGATCTGAGCGTCGTAAGTGCCTCGAAAAAATTCGTCTTTGCGGACTGTTCTGTTTTAGACAGATTATGCCTTTTTATTTTGCATTCTCTCTTTTACTAGTGTTGAGTGAAATTCTTTTTTGGGTGGAAGAGCTTCACATAACATCAGTGGCTGTAGCTAATGTTTAAAGTAACAAATCATATTGCGTCTTTATAGAACATGTGAGTTTTTGATTATGCACTAACCCTCTAATGAGATCTACTTTGAGTTTGGTGTGACGGAAGTTTTCAAGGGTCAAGAGAGAAGGATGATATAATAGGATCAAGAAGAGTGAAGAGCTTAAGCTTGGGGAGGCTCCCATGGATCTCCCCAGCATATTTCAAGAAGACTCAAGCGTCTAAGCTTGGGGATGCCCAAGGCATCCCCTTCTTCATCGTCAAAATTATCAGGTCATCTCTAGTGAAACTATATTTTAATTCTTTCACATCATATGTGCTTTTCTTGGAGCGTCTGTGTGCTTTTATTTTCAGTATTGCACTTTTATTTTCAATAAAGCTTGACTGGACCCTAGCATTCTTGATTGGGAGAGAGACACGCTCCGCTTTTTCATGAGAATACTCCTATTCTTCACTTATATTTGTTGAGTATTCATATCTAGCGCTGTTCAGCTTTTAGCTCTTGTTTTCATGTATCTCTTGTCAGAGCTATTAGCTTTCTTTTGTAGAAAGTACTCTCTTGCTTCACTTATATTTGTTTGGAGAGTTTAAATAAATTGATTGGTGTTTGGTTGGTTCAGAAAATGTTGCATGTGGTAATTGGTATAAGGAAAAACTTGCTTAATCTTGTAGATCACTAATGGATAACTTGATGCTTGTCAATTGTTTTGAGTTAACAAGTAGATCATGATTAAATTGTGCATCACATGAGTTAAGCCTATTAGTGAAGAACTACCGTAAAGCTTGTTGAAAATTTGGTTTGCATCGGTGGTATCTCTAAGGTCTAGATATTTTCTAATAACAGGGTTTGGTTAACAAGGAAGACGGTATGAAGTCTTATAACGTTTGCAATATGTTTGTCATATAAAACTTGGTGTACGGGTTGATATTCTTGTTTGCTTACATAACCTTGCTAGCCTAAACTCTGTACTGAGAGGGAATGCTTCTCGTGCATCCAAATCCTTGAGCCAAAATCCATGCCATTTGTGTCCACCATAACTACCTATATGTGGTATTTCCTTGCCACTCCAAGTAAATTTTTCATGTGCTACCTTTAAATTATTCAAAATGTTATTATTCCCTTTTTGTGTCAATGTTTACTAGCTCATGAGGAATTAGTGTGGTTATTCTTTATTCTATTTGTGAATGGACTTTTACACCTGGACTAGTGGCATATACATCCGCTTATCCAATAACTTGCAAAAAGAGCTGGCAACGGGGTGCCCAGTCCCAATTAATTACAACTTTAACCAATTAATTCTCTTCACACTTTTGCCCTGATTCATCAGTAAGCAATGACAAACAGTGAAATACCTGAATGTGTGTAAACCAAAGAGAAAGAGGGATGATCTGCCTTGCTGGTAGAAATAACGTCCTTCATGGGAGCCGCTCTTAAAAGTCCGTTTGACAGGTAGAATACTGTTCTCACCCGCTACCATTCGTTGACAATTAACAAACACCTCTCAAAAATAGATACTCCTCCATGGTATGTGATTGATGGAAGGCACCCGAGGATTCGGTTAGCCATGGCTTGTGTTAGCAAGGTTGGGAGGAGTATCAAATATTTTATGCAATCTCTATATGCTTTCAAAAACCTAAAAGCTCTAGCACATGATTTAATCCCTGCTTCCCTCTGCGAAGGGCCTTTCTTTTACTTTTATGTTGAGTCAGTTTTCCTATTCTTTCTGTCTTCCACAAGCAAACACTAGTGTCAACTTTGTTACAACATGCGTTATATGCAATGTATTGGACTTGTTATACTACTTTGTGTTGACAATATCCATGAGATAAATATGTTGAAAGTTGAAGCAAATGCTGAAACTAAATTCTTCCTTTGTGTTGATTAAATACCTTTTATTAGAAACTATTGCTTTATGAGTTAACACTTATGCAAAACTGTTTGATGCTTGTCTCGAAAGTACTATTCATGAAAACGTTTAGCTTGTGTGATTCATTGTTTACTCATTATCTATTTGGTAGCAAATTATAGACCATTGACTTGGATCACTTCATTCATTTACATGTGCCTTGCAATATTATATGATCAAGATTATGATGGTAGCATGTCACCTCAAAAATTATTTTGTTTTTATCGTTTACCTACTCGAGGACGAGTAGGAACTAAGCTTGGGGATGCTGATACGTCTCAAACGTATCTATAATTTTTGATGTTCCATGCTTGTTTTATACCAATTGCTACATGTTTTGCATCTACTTTATATCACTTTTATACATTTTTTGGGACTAACCTATTAACAAGATGCCGAAGTGCCAGTTCCTGTTTTCTGCTGTTTTTGTATTCCAGAAAAGCTAGTCTGGAAATATTCTCGGAATTGGACGAAACTACACGGGGGTCCCTATTTTTCCAGAACACACCTGACGGACGAAGGAGCAACAGAGGAGGGCCACCAGGGCCACACGCACCTAGGGCGCGGGCCCCCTCTGCCGCGCCCTAGGGTGGTGTGGGCCCCTCGGGGGTCTCCAGCCGCCGCCCTTTCGCCTACTTATTCCCCCCGACGCGAAAACCCTAAGTACCTGAGCAAATATCCACGAAAAGTTCCAGAGACGCCGCCGCCGTCAACCCTAGCTCGGGAGGGTTCAGAACCTCTTCCCGGCACCCTGCCGGAGAGGGGAATCGTCACCGGAGGCTTCTACATCGCCATGCCTGCCTCCGGAGTGATGCGTGAGTAGTTCATCCTTGGACTACGGGTCCATAGCAGTAGCTAGATGGTTGTCTCTCCACTTTGTGCCATCATGTTTAGATCTTGTGAGCTGCCCTACATGATCAAGATCATATTATTGTAATGCTACATGTTGTGTTTGCTGGGATCCGATGAATATTGAATATTATGTCAAGTTGATTATCAATCTATCTTATATGTTATTTAAGATCTTGCATGCTTTCCGTTACTCGTAGATGCTTTGGCCAAGTAGATGCTTGTAACTCCAAGAGAGAGTATTTATGCTAGATAGTGGGTTCATGCCTCCGTTTAACCTGGGACAGTGACAGAAAGTTCTAAGGTTGTGGATGTGCTGTTGCCACTAGGGATAACCTAACGATGCTATGTCCACGGGCATATGTGTTTGTTTACATTACGCACTTTACTTAATGCAATTATCCGTTGCTTGCAACTTAATACCAACGGGGGACTCGGATGACAACCCGGCGGTGGATTATTAGTCATAGATGCTGTTGGATAACGGTCTATGTATTTGTCGTAATGCCCAATTAAATATCATAGTAGTCATCATGTCATGTATATGCATTGTCATGCGCTCACTATTTGTCAATTGCCCAGCTGTAATTTGTTCACCCAACATGTTAGTTATCTTTTATGGAGAGACACCACTAGTGAACTGTGGACCCCGGTCCATTCTTTTACACTGATTAAACAACCACAAACTGCAAACTGTTCCTTTTTCATTCTCTGCAATTTAATACTCATTTTCCACACCATACGTTTAATCCTTTGTTTTCAGCAAGCCGTGAGATTGACAACCTCACTGTTTCGTTGGGGCAAAGTAGTTTGATTGTGTTGTGTGCAGATTCCACGTTGGTGATCGTATTGCGCCGTGCGAGCCACCAACAACTTCTGAAGAGTTGCTGCTCCTACTGGTTCGATAACCTTGGTTTCTTTCTGAGGGAAAACTTGCTGCTGAACTGCATCATACCTTCCTCTTGGGGTCTCCCAACGAGCGTGTGATTCACGCCATCACTGGCACACGCCACTAGTAATTTGCCAGAAAATTACTAGGTGAGAGAAGTTAGATCTGAGATTCACTCTCACTCTTTCAGTTTTCACTCTCACCTCTCCCTCTCTACTGATCTGTGCCACCGCCTCCTCTCCCCTCCGTCGGTGCCGCCTCCTCTCCCTCCTCAGCGCCGCTCTCGGTGAGCCTCTCATTCTCTTCTTACAAGTTGATTTAGTTATTTATGTCTTGTTTAATTAGTTTAGTTCACAATATATAGTTTAGATTGATTTAGTTTAAATTGTTTTATAGATAGTGGCCGTCCATCATGGTTTTGTTTTCCGTCGGCGGCCCTACCTTCGATGAATCGGACGTGGTATATATTATCTTTTAGATTATTAACTTCATTTCGTGTTTATCTAAAAATATGCCAATAAAATTTGACATAGACATTCTTAGTTAGGATTCCATATGTGAACCGGATGTGAAAACCGACTTGCAAATATGTGTCGAGAAGTTAGATCTAGTTGAAAAGGAGTACCAGAAATTGAAAGAAATGGTGAAGAAACTTGAAGAAGAGAAGATGGGATTGGAGTTGTATGTTGCCGATATCGTCCATGATCACAAGATCAACATGGATGCAAACCGTTTGAAGATTAGAAAGATTAGGAGATATGCCATTGATAAGGAGGCTTGGTTCCATTATGCAGTTGGATCGATTGTTACCTTAGTCGCGATAATAATCGCAATGGTTGCTTTATTTAGATGCACTAGATAATTGTATGGTAGTTTTATGATGAACTATGTATTGTATGATGAACTATGTAATAATCAATGATTACTTTATTTAGATGCATTAGATAATTGTATGGTAGTTGTATGATGAACTACTATTAATCTATGAAACATTTATTTGAATTAATCTGATGCTTTAAAGTGGGTGTTGCAATTGTTTCTAGTGTTTGTAAATATATATATTTTTACATTATCAGTTATTTATACATGCAATTTTTTAACGTAATAGGATATGGCGTGCAAAGTTTGTTACTCCCTCTGTTCACTTTTATAAGGCATGGCAGATATTTCAGTTTGGTCTACATACATATCAAAATGAGTAATATGTCTAGATACACTCATTTTGATATGTATGTAGACCAAACTGAAATATCTACCATGCCTTATAAAATTATAAAAGTGAACGGAGGGAGTACCAGAATTGCGCTGATAGACGAGCCACTAGATCTTCATTTAGTATTCATCTGCGAGAGAGGTAACCTTGATTCAGTGGTAATTGACAATCAATTCTTTTTCATACACTTCTAACTTGTGTATTTATGTAAGTATCTAACTTTTCTTTCTTTTTGTTTTGTTGTATAGATTGTACCATGCGATGTTCGGTTGCAGTTCAACCATTAGTTGGCAACGTCGTGCTCTTTGATGTTCACGGGAGCGAGTACGATATTGATGTGACTAAAGGAAAGACCAAGACCCGCTTGCATGGGAAGAATGGGAGCAACTCGTCGCCCAGAAGAAACTAAGCGCATGTGATATACTTGTTTTTTCTATGGAACGAGCACATAACAGGATCCACATTGCCTATATGGACTACGGCAACAATGGTTCTGAGGACGTTGAGAGTGAGGAGGATTCTGACGGTTCTGATGAGGATGTAGAGAGTGAGGAAGAGGATGGGTACATTGTTGCCCAAAGAGTCAAGCTCAATAGCCATGAGAAGAACCGCCTCGTTCAGCTTCTACCCAAAAGAGCTACTTATCTCGGGTTCCTTTTGTGACTCGTTTGACGAGCCCAAATTTGAACAAACATGTGATGGTACGTACCTAAGACCTCCACTGCACTTTCAGGCCTTTTTTCATAGTTATGTGTACCGGTATGACATAGTTATGTTGTCTTTTATGCAGAAACTACCTAAGACGATAGTGAAAAGGCTGGTCTAGCAACTGAAGGCAGTGCTGGACTACGCCTTGGAAGAGGAGGGGCCGTCAGCACCATTACGTACAACTCCAACACTGACGGTCGCATTGTCTTCGGCAAGCAGGGATGGAAGAATTTCCTCGAAGGCAAGAATTTTGTGATTGACCAAGCTGTTCTGGTCATTCTGAGGAACACCATTTCGACAACTTGGGGATCATGATTGAAATGCAGATCATCTAGGAACTAGTTTATATTTAGTTTGTTAATAAGAGTGAACAATTATATTACTACCTAGTTTTTTTTTGCACCAATTGAAGTTTGGTGTTTTTAATAAGAGTGAACAACTATATTTAGTATGTTAATAAGAGAGACATATGTTTCCTGATGTATATCTGAATTGTGGTAGATTCGTTTGCTGTTAATTCAATAATGGCAGCCTATTTTTTTTTTTTTTGAAATCTCATTAGTGGCGTGGCACAACAATGCCACGTCACTGGTGATTTAGTTAATAGTGGCGTGGACTGACCACGCCACTGATGATTTAGTTTCTAGTGGCATGGGCCGTCCACGCCACTAGTACCAATTACCACTGGCGTATCAGTAGTGGCATGGCCAAAACACGCCACTGGTGGCCAAATTGCCACGCCACTGTCAGCCATTTTCCTACTAGTGGGGCTTCTTTGTGGTGGGTGTTTGCCGAGTGCCCCCACTTGGTAAATACATATATATGCCGAGTGGCAGGAAGGCACTCGGCAAACGCTATGCTGAGCCGGATGAAATGGTACTCGTCATACATTAGGGACACGTGTCGTCTCCCCTATCGCCCACACTTTGTCGAGTGTTCTCTTATGATACTCGGTAAACACGTATGCCGATGCGCCATGAGTTACACGCGGCAAGCCTGGCTGCTCCACTGTCGACTAAGCTTTGCCGAGTGCTATTGTATGACACTCGGCAAAGATTCCAGCGCCGTTTCCATCGGATGGCTGTCAGACACTTTATTTTTCCGAGTACAACCCAAAAATACTCGGTATACCGTTTACCGACATGCCCGATATTTGACACTTAGCAAATAATAGTTTGCCGGCTCGGTTCTTGCCGAGTATGGTTTGCCAAGTGTAATACTCGGCAAAGCGTTGCCGACATGTTTCTGGCCTTTACCGAGTATTTCGCATACACGGCAAAATAGCCGATTCTTGTAATGCATTAAGGATGCACATAGCCAAAAAAGTAGAAGAAGAGAAAAAAACATGGCACATGCCAAAGTGATCAACGACTCACAGTAGCATGAAACAAACACCACCATTGACAACAGAGCAAGCTGCACATTTAGCTTTCCTCTAATAGGTGAATTGTGCCAGCGGGTAATAAAGAAATAATATTTAGAGCTAGGGTGGATCAAATAGAGCAGCCGAGAAATCCTACATTCGTTTTTCAGCATGGATTGGTAGCTTCATTTAGATTCTTGCTCTTTTAACTCTTCCTTCTTTTTGCTACAGATCTCTTGTACTTTTGTACTCTATCATAAACCAAAATATATAAAATTATGCAGTAGCAAGGCTACTCTAGTTCGTCCAAAAAAAAAAGAAGTATACCGTTGCTAATTTTAGAGTAACTCAAAATCGTAATCAAAAGGTTTTCAAAATGCTTGATAGATAGATCATCGAAAAAAAATGCTTGATAGATTTGCTTTACTCACTTCCTTTTCTATCCAAGTGCTTCTCAGGTCCTTGAAGCTTCTACTTTCTGTCCTCCTGCATTCGGCTGCATGAAAGAATCTAGAGGGCATTCTCAGGGAGTATCCACTGCCCAGCTGTAGTATTGTAGCGGCATTATTTGAATGGTTTTAACCGGTCTCTTCGTCCGTATATTCGTCTACTTTTCCTTGGAGAAATATGCATTCATGTTGTATTGACGATTGGCATGAGCTGCAAATAAGGCCAACGACATGCACATGCGAAGGAGAAAAATCAGGCCCGACCGTAGAGGAGGCGCGCCAGCATCTTGTGTACTCCACAACAGGCCAATTGGATGTATACAAATCCTCCATCCAACCTACACAAGGCAACATGCAATCCCACATCGAACACCCTGCCTTTATATAGGACCAAATTTTGTGATAGATCTAGAGCTGGAGTGCCAATAATTGATGATGGACATGGACATGAACCGACACTTGTTTATTCTTCCATAGGGCTTCCTCGTCATCAGTAAAACTGAAACGGATATCGAATCAAAATACCTACTCGGGTCAGATCCGGTCAGGTCAGATCCGGTCAGATCTGAGATTCTGAGTAATGAGAACAAAACCATTCTTAAAACTAGTACTCCCTCCGTTTCAAATTAGATGTCTTCCATTTGTCCAGATGCGGTAACAAGTCTAGATACATCCGCATGTGGACAAATGGAAGACATCTAATTTGGAACGGAGGGAGTATAACACAAGCCGGTCATATTCCATGTCGTGGCTACTAATCACAGCAAAGCATCTGCTATAGATAAGTTTCGACATTATATCATGCACAGAAACAACACGTTACTCATGCATAGAAACAACATGTGGTGAAGTGTAACCCCTGCCCAGATAAGTTTCTGAAAAGGGGATGTCTGAAGCTATATATATATACGCCTTCAGACATCCTAGGTCCTTCAGACTTCCTACATCCTGTTACTCTGCCAGTTGCCTCCATCTCATACTTCAGATCGGACTGATTTCGGATCTGTGCTATCAGCGGCGACATTCGAGCTTCCCGGTATGTATGCACATTCACTTATGTGTTGAGATCGTGCGGGTGTAGTTTACCTGCATATTTTGCATAGGGTGTATACTTTATGAGGTGCTTGCCTTCTTTATGAGCTACTGAAAGTACTTTTCACCCTACTATCGTTATGGACGATGTTTTTTAGGCAGTGCAAGCAGGAGCTAACGATGGCTAGAGGCTCCAGGACCTCCAAAATCTCTTGCCAGTGCAGATACTGGTACTCTATAGCCTCGGACTACAATTCATCCTCTTCCTCTGCGCCGGGGTCCGTCGGAGGGAAACCTCCAACGGGGTGCCGGTGCGGGTGCTACTCCTCTGGCTGGCATACAATTTCGGTGACACCTTTGCTACATATACCCTCGCCCGCCTCTCCTTCTTTAGCGCCGCCGGTGAGCACCCGCTTGTCGCGTTATGGGCACCGTTCCTCCTGCTGCACCTCGCCGGACCGGACAACATCGCTGCCTACGCACTGCAAGACAACCAACTCTCGCTTCGCAGCCTGCAAACATTTTTTGCCCAGGTCACCGCAGGAGGCTATTTCCTTTACACATATAGAAACAGCAGTGGGAATTTCCTTCGGCTTGCCTCCCGATTGATGTTCGCCGTGGCTGTTGTCAAGTACGGGGAGAGGTGGCTGGCACTGCAGAGAGGCAACCTCGGCAGCATCCGTGACTCCCTAAAGAAGAAACCACCTGCCATGTATAGTCATGTTCACCCACAAGATGTAAAGTTGAAGGAGACAGGGGATGGTTTGGAAACATTGGACGACGAATCCAGTGTGCGACGAGCTCACTCCTTGTTCCACATCTGCAAGTGTGGGATGGTTGATTCTTCCGAAGACGAACCTGGCAGGCAGAATATCATGGAAAAAATGAAGGATGTGGAACATTGGCAATCATGGAGATAGAACTTTCCTTCATGTATGACATCTTGTACACCAAAGCTGCTGTGATCCACACCTGGCATGGCTACGCTATCCGTGTTATCTCGCCACTCGCCATTGTAACCTCGCTGCTGCTGTTCCATTTCAGTAAAGAAGATGGGCATAGAAAAGTTGACAGTGCTATCACATACGTCCTGTTTGGCAGTGCTTTGTTCATGGACTGGACTTCCCTGCTGAACGCGCTGGGCTCGTCCTGGATGTTTAACACCCTAAGTACCACCAGGAGCACATGGATTAGATACAAACTTCTGTGTAGTGGGAGATGGGACCGGCTTCGTCGTTTGGTTGTATCTGTCAACTCTCTGGGTGTCACATGTGGAGGAGCAAGGAGGTGGTCTGGCAACATGGGGCAGTACAACATCCTGCACTTCTGCACTCGCCCTAACACCCTGCTCACCCGTCCTCTGCTCGGCAGCTTGGCCAATCTGGTGGGACTCGGAGAGTTGTGGAACAGGAAGCATTTCTCCGGGGCCATTAATATATCGGACCATGTCTCAACAATCAAGGTGTATATCAGTAAGCACACTCACCGGCTGTACAAGGACGGGGAGTTAAACACCCTGGGAATGATTAAACATGAGTGGGGCATTACAGCACTAAAAAACCGTAAACTGGAATACAAGTTTAAAGAGACCCTTGGCATTGAGTTTCAGGAGGGCATCATCATCTGGCACATCGGCACGGATTTTTTCCTCTCCACGTGCAACAGGGCCAATGCATCGGTGGGTCTTATGAACGCGATCAAGGCGCTGTCAAACTACATGATGTTTCTTCTTGTTGAACGCCCCTACATGCTGCCAGGCATCGCGCAAAATAGGTTGTACCAACGGACCTGTAAAGCTCTGGATCAGGGAGTGAGCCATTATCACCCAACAGGTACATGCGCTGTGCTCAAGAGTTTGTTCCGCTGGCGAGATGACCCAGCTGGCTATACTTCCATGGCCATCCACACTAGGACACATGCAGAAAATTTGTACCATAAGCATGTCGCACACAAAGAGTTCACCTACGAGACTGTTCGACTCAATTATTCAGCAACGGTTGCCGAGAAACTGCTGGAACATGAGGAGAAACATGGCACTACCGAGTCGTTGAAACTTTTGCTCGAGGTATGGACGGACATGCTCGTCTATGCGGGCAACAAAGGCAACAGGGAGTCGCATGCAAAGAAGCTCAGCAGTGGCGGCGAATTGACAACTATCGTGTGGCTAATGGTGGAACACATGCACCAGCGTGCACTTGAGCACGACCGCAAGAAACCTTCTGCCATGGAGGCATCAAGCAAGGAGGAGCATCACGATAATTTTTATCGAGTATAAACCTGGCCAATCTCTTGTTTTATTCAAGCCATCTTGGATTGTAGTATATATGTTGTTACGCCGTTTGAATAAAAAGGTACATCGTCAATTCGTCATGCATGGTGCAACTACTGCCCTAGCTACCAGATCTACAAGGCTGTAACCATTATTTGTTCACTTGTATTCTTCCCTAACAAAAATAACTTGATCCATCGTCATTTACCGCGAATCCCCCCCACATGTCTGGGACTGTACTCACGAAACCTAATTGCATTCTTCCAAGCTTAGTAAGTACTTACAGAATATATTTTTTTTGAACAATGGCGGGAGAGCTGCCAGATTCATTGATAGAAGAAGATGGTACAAGGACCCGAACTGCACGGATTACTGAGGAAATCCGGGCGAAAACCTGTACAAAGGTAGGAACTACACCTAGCAACACAAAGCATACAAAATCGCCAGTAGGCGGAACACACAACACCCACAGCCGGGCACTCGAGCCTCTGCTACCAAAGTGCGCACCAAAAACCGTCGCGTCGAGCAGATCCACCATGAGCTCTTTCGCCAAATCTCGTCGACGCCAGAGGGGAACGACATGCCCGGAAGAAGAGGGCAAGTGCCTCTCCGACATGAGAGCAAAGGCCAAAGCTGCTCATCTGCCGCTCCTTGCATGCGAAGGGTACTCTGCAGGCCACCAATGCACCACACCACACAGACCACAGGTCCCTCTGTCCGGCTCCACCTCCAAAATCGATGCTCTCAAGAGAGAATGCGGTGCCTAGCACAACTGAGCACCGCCATCGTCCGATCCGGCTGGATCTCGGGTTTCCCCTGGAGTGTGTCGAGAAGGGGGTGTAGATTGCTTGTCGAAGCCTCCAACGAGGGAGCCACGCCCGAAGGCGCCGCCATCGACAACTCCGGCCGTAGCCAGAGTGCGGCTTTCACCGGCAACTACACGTCCAAACTCGCAAACCGGCCAGCCAAACCACGCGTGGAACCGCGAAACGTAGCCACGCAGCACGCCAAACCTATGCCTCCGCCTCCACGGCCGACCACGACGCCACCCGCCTCCACGGCCGACCACACCGCCCCCGCAGTGGCAAGAAGCAGGCCACGCACGGACGGCCAACACCGGAGCAGCACAGCCGGCCCCCATTGTCTTCCGGCACACGGTAGCCCGCCGCCCACGAAGCCCGGGGTGGGCCCAGATCGGGCCCGTAAAGCCACTGCCAGATCTGAGCTCAGATCTGGCCCGCGCGAGCTCGGCCGCCGCCGGCAGGCCGCACCACCACTGCACCACCTCGCCGCGCCAACCGACGGGACCCGTCGTCCCGTCGTCTTCATTTCCGGCCCAACGGACGCCGCCTCCCCGCTCGAAGAAGTCGTCGCCATGGAGCCGCCACCACCACACGTCCACCCTTTGCCTTTGGCGTGGGGCAGTGCCGCCGCCGCCGCCGGCCAGCGGCGACGGCGGTGAGAGGTGCCTCGCCGGCGTGCTCTGCTTAGTTGGGTTTGGTCGCCTGCGGAGTCGCCCGAGCGGAGCGACCCGGCAGGCCTGGGAAAAATAGCTTATGCTTAGGAGGTACTTACGGAATATGAAATCATGACCTGGTGGTCCGCAAGATGCAAGGGCCTGCATCACATGCATGCCAACGCAGTAAGCACATGCATGCTTCCTCACCTCTTTGTGGTTTGTCTGTGGTTTCTTTTGGCAACTTCTGGAATTAATTGAGTTAGTTGGTATGGAGATTTGTCTTGCCTCAACCATGGCTTTACGTGTGATGTGATATAAATATTTCAAATATTAATTATTAGCAACTTGAATGGAATGTATTTACAAAATTGCAAAGAATACATATATAATCAAATTATTTTCCACGCTTTCCTTAGAAGTACAGTTAAATTAAAATATAGTATACTGGGTCTTTCTCTGGACCTTGAATGCAACCTGAATCGTTTATTTTGGGTCCACCCAAGGGCTCTATACGACTGGTAGCTTCAGTTACTACTCAGTAAGTATGGGCTAGGCCCATCTTTTTAATTCCTAAGGTAAATCCACTAGTAGAAAAAGGGGCAACAAAACCGGTTCTATAGGGACTTTAGCACCGGTTGAGCAACCAGTGCTAATAAATCGGCACTAAAGGGTACCCCCTTTAGTACCGGTTGCTTACAAACCGGTGCTAAAGGCCTCCACGTGGGCAGAGCAGAGCGCGCGCAGGCGGAGGACCTTTTGTACCGGTTCGTAACCGGTACAAAAGGTTTCTGTTTTTTTTTTCTTTTTGTTTTTTTTTCAGGGTTTAGGGTTTCTGTTTTTAATTTTCGTTTATTTTTCAGGGTTTAGGGTTTCGGAGGAGATCACGTCGATGCACAAAAAAAAGTTTTTCGCACACATGAAGATCACATAGCACACATACAACTTGGTATATATATGTACACATATAAAGTACTCATAATTAATTACTTATGGAGATCACTCCTAGTACATGGAGGGAGGCTACTTGTCGATAAAGTGGAATTCTCCGGATTCAGTATGACCTCCGTAAGGAAAAATTCCGCCAATTCCTCCGCGATTGCTTTTACGCGGTTTTCTGGTAGGAGCTGGTTCCGCTTTTTTGCCATCTTAATTTGAAAGAAGGAGATCAAATCAATTATATGAAGAAAACTAACATAATTGATGGTAGCAAAATAAAGTTGTGAATGATGTTTACGTACCTCTCTAGTTCTTCGAGTATTATCTCTCTCGTTGACCATCATGCGCATGTACTCGCAAACGTAGTATCCACATAAATTCGTCCCAGATGGTTGTTTTAGGCACCACTATACGAGAATAGAATTCAATCAAATAATAATCAAGAGATTGATAATGGTATTGAAACGTGAAGTACTACTTACCAAGTTAGCCTTAAACTTCAGCTTTTCTTTCCACTCACCGGGTTCTTCCTCTCTGAACTTTCTCCAAACCCTGCCCGGCAAAGAAAATGAATTGAGGAGTTATTTGACCGATATATCAGGAAATGAACGAAAGAGGCCGATATAGTGCGATTGAAATTACCTCTTGAGCATTACACGCACGCTTCTGTAGTCCTCAGGTTCTCTCCTTAATGAGTCCTAGACTTCAACTTCTCCAACCTTGATTTTAATGATCATCAGAATGAAGTGGAACCTGGACATGTTTATATACGCGGTTATTCATAACTCATCAATTACATTTAATATCGGAAAAGCAAAATATAGAATGTGTACAAGACAGTAACACTCACTTGAAGTTGTAAGGAAAAAATATTTCTTTTTTGGTACTTTGTCGCTTTAAAAACGTTAGCAAAACATCCTCTGTGGCCTCGGCACATTGTTCTACGGTGACTTCATGAATTTTATCCGGGTCAATGAACTCAATGTCCCAGATTCCTCCCACTCTGCATTCACGAATCTTCATTCTGCATAATTAATAGCATACAAAAGAATGTCGTGAGGATAATTACAGGCAATGAACGAGAGCTTAACTAAAGAATTAAATTACACAAATAAATTACTTATAGACAATAGGAGCTGATGATAGCTTTGTCGATGGCACGTTGATTGTACATCTGAAAAAGTTCTTCGAACTCAACCTGCACAGCATATTCTCGGAAGTAGTGCTGTTCCTGAACTCTCGCCAGGAAATAGATTTTCCCTTCTTTTGCAGCGGCCATGTACCAGTTATGCAAATTCCATAACTGTGTTGTTAGAGCTTTCGGATCCATGACCAGAGGCTGCCCATGAACATATTTATATGATAGCGGAGCAACGTCGTAACTTGTCTCCTCGTGCATTTGCTGAGCCCCTTATCAGAAGGCACGATGAGCGGGGCGATCGATTGTACTTCTTGTTCTCCGAGCTGAGCTACTTGTTTCCCGCATTTCTTTTCTTCCTCCGTCTGTGCGCTCATCTGTGCGCTATGTTGCTTGTTAATAATGCGCTCATAGTCTGAAAGGGCTTCGGTGGAGGGTCATATAAGCAGTCAACGGTGTAATCTTTTTTGTCCATTGGTATAGTCTTCAGAAATTCCTTTACGGGGTGCTGTTGTGCCTGCAGTTTTTCCTGTTTTTTCTGTTCAAAAAAGGCTCTTGACTCTTCTTGCAAGCTAGTAGTTATTTCCTCTGAAGTCATCTCGCAAGCTAACTTCTTCTCAGGACTCTTGACTTTCTCGGGTATGTTTGCACGTGCAAAAGGTCTTTTTTCGAATTTCTTTTTTCTTTGTTCATTTTTCTGATTTCTTTATTCTATTGATTTAATTGTCCAAATTTGACAAACTTTATATCAAACTTAACCCTGGACATGTATAATATTTTGGTACTGGTAATTTTTAAGTTTGACTATGTTGAATATATTCAAATTTCAAATGGATGATTTGAGTAAATTTGACATAGATTTTAATATGAATTTTTTCTGCTCTAGTTTATTTTTCTTTTATACTTAGTTTAATTGTTTCAATATTTATGAAAATCATATCTTTTTATGATTTGTTTTATATCTATGGATTTAATTGTCTAAAAATTTGTAATAATCATCTCTTTATCTTAAAAACATCCTTAACAACATCTCGTACAGTTACATAAAAAGTTTAATACATTATTACACATCACGAACAGTTTTCATAACACAGTTACATTACTACGAAAACGGACTTGTTGGGTCGGAGGCCGTAGGATTAGGGGGAACGGCGGGAGGAGCCAGCCCCGTTCGCGGCCGCCCGGTTCTCGCCTACACGTTTGCGGCGGAGGGCAAGATCCATGGAGGATGAGTCTTTCAGCGCCCAATCCAGCTCGGAAGCCTCCTTCGCCTTGAGCTGGTAGGCAGTCTTGGCTCGCTGGACAGGGTAGTCGCGGACAGACTGGAAGGAGGCTTCCATGGCCTCCTGTCAGGGCCGGTCCTGAGGGGGGGCGAGAGGGGCGGCCGCCCCGGGTCCAAAAATTTCAGGGGCCCCTCCCAGCTATGTGTACGTACAAATACAAGTCCGTGTATAATGTTTAATCGCCAAAAAACTTAATGGGAAATAGCGTAAAAAGGCCTGTGAGGCGAGCACGCTACTGGGCCTGTTGGTAATCTACCCAGAGAGGATAGACCTGGGAGACGCACACGATCTAGTCGGGGACGTTGCGAGCTAGTTTTTCATATAGCGATTAGATCGATGCGCCCTATCTATTTGTGATTCGTCCCAAGCTAAAACGCATCGCCCAATCATCTCTCGCCTCGTCTAGCACTCCCGATGCTTAAGGCTCCGCGCCGCCGGCTGGTCCAACCGGCTAACCCGTCGCCCAGTCCGTGCGGGCCGAAGGTATCTCGATTGATTAATTTTGATCTTCTCTAATTTTCTAATATAGCTAGTTTAGGCCCTAATTTTGATTACTAGTTTTTTATTTTCAGATTGGTTATGAAGCCTCTGTCCGGATGCGTTCCCGATCGCTCATGGCGTCGCACCGCCACCAGTCCAACCGGCCAACCTGTCGGCCAGTCCGTGCGATCAAAAAGTATTTTGATTTGATTAATTTTGATGTTCTCTAATTCTTTACTATAGGTAGTTTATGCCCTAAGTTCGATTACTAGTTTTTTTCCAGCATGGTTATAAAGCATCTATCCCGGATTCGTTACCAATAGGTCATTCAAAAATATATTAGGCTTTTAAACGAGTTCAATAGATTTGAAGTGATTAGATGGTTCCTAAGTTGAAGTGATGAGTTTCTCAAAAAAAGTTGAAGTGATGTAAAAATTGCTATTTTTATATGAATATTCTATCGGGTACACTATAATTTTGCATTTGTATTATTTCATACATGCATATATGAAGAAAAATATTGTAAGAGCCCCGAATTCTATCTTCGCCCCGGGCCCCTAAAATCTCAGGACCGGTCCTGCCTCCTGTATCTGCAACCCACAGCCCTCTTCCCCGTCGTCGCTCCAGTCGAAGTCGTCGTCGTCCTCCTCCTCCGCGGGAGGAACGGCGGCGCCTGGTGGAGGTGCGGCGGCGCCAGGTGGAGGTGCGGCGGCACCTGGTGGAGCAGGAGGCCGGTAGCTGGGCATTCCTCTCCACGCCGGGCTCGTGGGCATACGGCGGGATAGGCTCCCGCGGTTGCGCCCAAGTGCGCTCTGCCGAGCACGCTCGACCTCATCCAGAAGGCGCTGCGGCGGGCGTGGCGGATCCATCTCGTGGCTTGGAATGATGGATTAGGGTTTACCCCATCGGCGACAATACATATAGACCTCCAGGGCAGCGCTGGGGGAGGACACGTGACCTGGGCGAGCACACGTGGCCAGGGCAGCGCTGGGGGAAGCCCGCCTTTAGTCCCGGTTGGTGTTACCAGCCGGGACTAAAGAAGCACACAGATCGTGTGTTTCTTTCAAGCGCTTGTGAGCCGTTGGATCAGGGGTGTGTTTCTTTTGAGGGCTTGTGAGCTGTTGGATCAGCACTATCACGACCACTTCGTGAGCCACATGACCCTATATATAGCCCACCTCTCAGACATGTTCGGCACTCAGTGTGTACTCATTGTTGTTCATTTGGTATACAGAGCATTCGGATTCCCTGCATACATCCGACGGTGCATTTGATATGTGGAAACTCACGAGCCACCGTCAGGCTGTATGCAGGGGAAACCGTGTGTTTTGTTCTATCTACAAATCCTTCAGTTCATTGACCGAATACAAATCATTCGGATTCCCTGCATACATCCGACGGTGCATTTGATATGTGGACACTCACGAGCCACCGTCGGGCTGTATGCAGGGGAAACCGTGTGTTTTGTTCTATCTACAAATCCTTCAGTTCATCGACCGAATACAAATCATTCGGATTCCCGTCATACAGCCCAACGGTGCATTTGATATGCAGGCACTCACGAGCCACCGTTGGGCTGTATGACGGGGAAACCGTGTGTTTTGTTCCAATTAATTCGAACGCTTGTGAGCCGTTGGAGTTTTTAGAGCCAAAAATCAGTGTTTAGAGTTTTCTTCTGAGTTTTCATAACACAGTTACATAAAAGGTTTAATACATTATTACACATCACCAACAACACCCCCCTATCTATTTTGTTTTCTTCGCGTATGTCGACCCTTTCTTCTGATTGCGCCGTAACCATGGAGAATCTTCATCATTTAACGGGATGCTTGGGTCAGCTTTCACTTTGAAGGGCGGAATTTCATGAAACTTATTGTGATCTTCTGACATGTCTGTCTTCTCCTCCACTCCCACGATGTTTCTTTTCCTGAAAGAACTATGTGGCGCTTTGGCTCATCGTATGAAGTATCAACTTGCTTATCTTTTCTTTTTTTCGGTCTGGAAGACATGTCCTTCACATAGAAAAACTGAGCCACACATTGGCTAGGACGAATGGCTCGGTGTGGTACCCAAGATTTTTGAGATCCACTGTAGTCATTCCGTACTGCGGGTCTATCTCTACTCCGCCTGACAGGTTGACCCATTTGCACTGAAACAAAGGGTTCTTAAAAGAAGGTCCATAGTCAAGTTCCCATATCTGCTGTATGCAACCATAATATGTGTCCTTTGTCCCATTGTTGTTTGTTGCATCAAAGCGGACACCACTGTTTTGGTTAGTGCTCTTTTTGTCTTGGGTGTCCGTGTAAAATGTATTCACATTTATCTCGTACCCTTGGAAAGTCAATATAGTCGAAGATGGTGACTTGGCCAACAAGTATAGCTCTTCTCCAACAGTGGTGCTATTAATGAGATGTGTACGCAACCAACTGCCGAAAGTGTCTTCGTGTTTTCCTTTAATCCAGAAGTCGGTCTGCTCCGGTATTTGGAGCGTAAAATATCCATGTGTTCCACGATATACGGAGCCACCAATCTGGAATTTTGTAGAACTGTGTAGTGTGCTCGAGTGAAAGAATGCCCGTCCATACTTGTTGTTGCTTTCTTTCCTAGCGTGCCTTTTCCACGCAGTCTCCCCTCATGGCGCGATTGAGGAACACCGATCGGCTTAAGATCAGGAATAAAGTCAACACAAAACTCAATGACCTCCTCTGTTCCATAGCCCTTGGACATGCTTCCTTCTGGCCTAGCACGGTTACGGACGTATTTCTTTAAGACTCCCATGAACCTCTCAAAGGGGAACATGTTGTGTAGAAATACAGGACCGAGAATGGAAATCTCTTGGACTAGGTGAACTATGAGGTGCGTCATAATATTGAAGAAGGATGGTGGAAACACCAACTCGAAGCTGACAAGACATTGGACCACATCCTTCTGTAAACTTGGTAGAGTTGCTGGATCGATTACCTTCTGAGAAATTGCATTGATGAATGCACATAGCTTCACAATGGGTACTCAAACATTTTCCGGTAGAAGCCCCCTCAATGCAACCGGAAGTAATTGTGTCATAATCACGTGGCAGTCATGAGACTTTAGGTTTTGGAACTTTTTCTCTGCCATGTTTATTATTCCCTTTATATTCGACGAGTAGCCAGACGGGACCTTGATACTGCTCAGGACTTGAAAAAAGATCTCCTTCTCTTCTTTGGTAAGAGCGTAGCTGGCAGTACCTTGATACTTCTCTGGATTCACGTTGTCTCCTTCGTGTATATGTTGCTGGTCCTGCCGTGCATCCGCTGTATCTTTCGTCTTCCCATGCACGCCTAAGAAGTTTAGCAGGTTCACGCAAAGATTTTTCGCACGTGCATCACGTCGATTGCAGAGCGAACCTCTAGCAATTTCCAATAGGGTAGGTCCCAAAATATAGATTTCTTCTTCCACATGGGTACGCGTTTGTCAGCGTCATTCGGAACAGATTGTCCGCCAGGACCCTTTTCAAAGTTTACTTTTAAATCCTTGACCATGTCATATATAACATCACCAGTAGGGAGGGTAGGCTTCGTCCGGTGATCTGTCTCACCTTTGAAATGCTTGCCTTTCTTTCTTACGGGATGCTGTCTTGTAAGAAATCGACGATGCCCCAGGTACACATTCTTGTTACCTAAATATATACTGTCAGTCTGACCTAAACAGTGCGTGCATGCATTGTATCCCTTATTTGACTGTCCTGAAATGTTACTAAGAGCAGGCCAATCATTGATGGTTACAAACAGCAACGCTCGTAGGTCAAATTCCTCCTGTTTGTACTCATCCCACACACGTACACCTTCTTCACGCCACAACTGTAAAAGTTCGTCAACTAATGGCCTCAGATACACATCAATGTCGTTGCCAGGTTGCTTCGGGCCTTGGATAAGCACTGGCATCATAATAAACTTTTGCTTCATGCATAACCAAGGAGGAAGGTTATAGATACATAGAGTCACGGGCCAGGTGCTATGACTGCTGATCTGCTCACCAAACGGATTCAAGCCATCTGTACTTACACCAAACCTTAAGTTCCTTGCGTCAGCTGCAAAATCTTTGAACTCACTGTCGATGTTTCTCCACTGCGACCCATCAGTGGGGTGTCTCAGCATCTCGTCTTCCTTACGGTCTTCTTTGTGCCATCGCAACAACTTGGCATGCTCTTTGTTTCGGAACAAACGTTTCAACCGTGGTATTATAGGAGCATACCACATCATCTTGGCAGGAACCCTCTTCCTGGGGCTCGGCTCGGCCTCAACATCACCTGGGTCATCTCGCCTGATCTTATACCGCAATGCACCGCATATCGGGCATGCATTCAAATTCTCGTGCTCACCGCGGTAGAGGATGCAGTCATTGATGCATGCATGTATCTTCTGCACCTCTAATCCTAGAGGGCAGACAATCTTCTTTGCTTCGTACGTACTATGGGGCAATACGTTATCTCTTGGAAGCATCCTCTTTAATATTTTCAGCAAGTTTTCAAATCCCTTGTCAGATAGTCCATTCTGTGCCTTCCATTGCAGCAATTCAGGGTGGTACCCAGCTTTTTCTGGCCATCTTCACAATTTGGGTACAACAATTTTTTGTGATCCTCTAACATGCGCTCAACCTTCGACCACTCGTTCTCACTTCCGCAGTTTATCTGTTCATCAATAATGACCCGACGAAGATCATCATCGGACTGATCATCAACAATGATCTCATGTTCAGGTTCGTCTTTCTCCATTGTAGTACCACCGTGTTCAGAGAACACAGGATAGTTGTCATCATCCTCTTCTTCATTGTCTTCCATTATAACCCCTCTTTCTCCGTGCTTGATCCAACAAAAATAATTGGGCATGAAGTCTGCTCGCAACTGGTGGGAGTGGAGGGTTCTTGAGGAAGGGTAATTCCTCCTATTCTTACAGTCATCGCATGGACAAAATATAAAACCATTCTGCTTGTTTAACTCAGCCACACGGAGAAAATTATTCATGCCATCAATGAACTCGGGACAGCGTCTGTCACCGTACATCCATTCCCGCCTCATCTGCATTATACAAATATATCAAATAGAGATATGTGACAAAATTCATTAATACAACAGTTCACCACATTTAAACAAAAGTAGAGTAGCGACCAAATCTAATACATAGTTCTCATAAACATTCATTAATTGAAACTATGACACTATATATAACAAATAATTATACAAATAAGAAAATTATACAAGTAATAATTGTGCATCTAAATCATACAAACTAAGATTTTTTAAAATAATAGATAAAAACAAGAGGCTCACCGAGGTGGTGTCGGTGACGGGGCGACGCGGGCGATTGACGTCGGTGAGAAAGGGGATGGGACGACACTATGAAAAACCACAAATCATACTTTAATTTGAGCTCAAAATGCATATAAAACAAATGAAATCCCTAACTTACGCATTTCATCAAACACCTAGCTAGCACTACAAAAATCAAATGAGCTAAACTAGTAAGAAAATGAGCTAAACTAGAAATGCCGGAAGAGAGGATGAAGTTGCTAACCCTTGTATAGGTAGGTGCCACCAATCTTGACAAATGTTGGAGAAAAATGTGATGAACTCAAGATTGGGAGAGGAAAGAGAGAGCAAAAAATGGAGGTGAGCTCGAGCAGCAAAAATGGAGCTGGCTCGGGGGGGGGGGGGGTGGAAGAAATATGTAGGGAAATCTTTAGCACCGGTTCATAACACAAACCGGTACTAAAGATGGGCCTTTAGTACCGGTTTGTGTTACAAACCGGTGCTAAAGGGTCTGGCCGTGGGGCCCCCACTGTAGCTGCCTGGCCCAACCCTTTTGCAAAAGGTACGCACAAACCGGTGCAAAAGCCTGCCGGGCGCCTCGCCCTCTGGAACCGGTACTAAAGGGTCCTTTAGTACCGGTTCCTGTCAAACCGGCGCAAATGGGGCCGCACCGAAGCCCCTGTTTCTACTAGTGATCCCAAAGGCCCATGCATGTGCTCAGAGAATTGTGGGAACATTACTCCCACATGGTGGAACTAGGGACAGGAGAACCTGTTTATAAGGTGAACTTAGGAAGAACCTGATAGTCTCATACACGCAAGCTCGCTACAATGTCTAAGACGGCAAGCTTTCGGCTTACCGCCATATTGAGCCGGCATCCCGTCATTGTCGGCATGTGTCCCAGAAGTCGGCATGACACCATGCTTTAGTCGGCAGGATCGAATCAGGAGCCGTTAGGTCCAGTTGACGGGTTTAGACCGGCACATCACCATATCCCAGAGGAAGCCGGCGTATCGTCATTCTCATGCTTACTTAATGCCAAGTCATGCCATAATCAGGCTTACAGGCCGGTTGAGGCGACGACTCAAAGATGACTCGGAGGACAACATATGCAGATCTGCACCAAGGCGCCTAGAAGATGGCTTCATATGAAGAAGTGCTTAACATGGAAGTTGCGCTTATCGTCGAGACACACGTCTTTGCTTTTTGAGTCATCTCGATATGTGTTAAGGTGCAACCTACAGAGTCACGACAGAGACCAGATGGCTCAGTCTGTCACCTGCCAGATTTCGACTTAAAAGTAAAGATGGGCCCGTGGAGTCATTGTGAGGACCCCTCAGACCGAAGTCCGAAAAGTCCACGTTATGTAAGATAGATCACGATCCCAATGATCAGTGCATCGCAATCACATAACCAACATGGTATCAAGAGTTACATCATTCAAGTCGTACGAATAAAAGTCTTACAACACAAAGTGGTCACATGACCAAGTCTGCAAATCATCGTCGCGCAGGACGGAATTAACTACGATACAGCGGAAGCTCGTGGCTAGCGTCGGCTCTCGTCTCCAACGGACGCAGTCCCACAAGTGCAGTTGACCGGTGACAGCTAAGCGGCGTAGTCGTCGGCATACTCCTCCTCCTCGGCATAGGCCTCCTCGTAGAAGTCTGGACATTTGAATATCCAGGGACACAGCCATAAGTACAATTACGTACTCGCAAGACCACCTCAAGGCTTAAGTTTTCATGGTAATGCAATGAAAGCGGTTTTCAAAAACTGGGATAGCTTCTATATAATACTATAGGGCTTAGTTTTTGCAAACGATGCTTTCTAGACATACAGAATACAACATCTCTATATCTTTATTGAAAAAGGCATTTGGAGATATAATTCTCCTTCTTTTAGAAATGGCAGAAACCATTTCCACGTTTGAAAACACTTTTGTAAAACTTTTTCGAACACCAGGATAGGGATGCCCCTTTTCCTTTCCGGGTTCCGACTGGCTGACTCCCCGAGACCAACCATCTTCTCCCAAAATCCGTACCTCCCAGGTACCTCCTTGATGTCTCCTTTTTCCTTTGCCGAAAACAGTTTCTTTTTAAAACATGAAAGTGCCCATACGCCTAGATCGGTGGCCTTTCCAACCATCCATGACCGCGGACACGGCTATTCGAATAGTTTTACACTCTGCAGAAGTGGTGCACTTTCACCACACCAAACAGTCATTCCGCCGTGATCAGCCACGGTCCTCATACAACAGTATGCGGGGGTTCGGATAACATGATCAAAGCTTTCCACTAATCCACCCTAGTACAGAGGACTCCCGATAGGTTTATTCCCCCCGGCACCGTGTGCTCCACTAGACCCTAGTCTCTCTTAGGACGCCACACCGCCACGGCAAGGGGACCCAACATAATTGCCCGGCGCGGATCCTCCACATGTGTATTGCCTCTCCAGACGGCAACCCGGATTCGAGGGCCCCGCCCTTATAGAGTATGAGATCCTCCGTACTAAAACGGACAAGCTTCCGCTAAGCCCTACCCATATCAGGTAATGTCGTTGCACGGGTAAATTGTTCGGGCGGCTGCTAGGGCAGTACTTTGTTTTTCGAAAACATCTCCACCTCCGACTGCTCCCAGCAGCTCGGGTTTTCGTAAACTCACCGAATGCTCCCAGCACTTCGGGTTTTCATGAAGAGCTCCATTTGCTCCCAGCAACATGGGTTTTATAAAATTCTTTCTCGCCGATCGCTCCCAGCGACTCGGGTTTTCTTCCGAAAACATTTCATCAAAAACCAGGCTCCCATTCTATAGTTTTGAGGTAAGAGTATAGGATATACTACTAGAAAATACAATTTTTTTGATAGCGCCTTCAGTAGAAGGCTTCTCAAGTAAAGACTTATGTTTATAAAACCTATTATATACTAGTAGATATCTTTGGCCAAACAACATTTTGTAAAATAGTTTTGGGTGGCAAATTACCACATAAGAAATAAAACATGCATTATTTTATTTTGAAAACAAGACATGCTGGTACAAATAATAGGATTTCAGTATAGTGGTGAGGTGGCTTGCCTTGCCCAGCAAAGTGTCCCGGGTCTTGTTCTTCCTCGTACACAGGTTCAGCTCCCACATATAGCTCCTCCTCTTGCGGTCCTAAAGTACCGGAAAAGTAAACGGACTACCGTCAATACTACGAACGCGGGTTGACAACAATCTAAAGTAAACAAGCCAACAAGTGACAACCAACATCCAACCACAAGGAACTACTTCAGACAAAAGTTAGCTAACTAAAATACACCTACAAACCAGAGGTGACATAGATGCTACTCACTAACTAATACACACATGTGGAACAAAAGAGACATCAAAATTTAACTAAAGGAAAATAATGGCAGAAACTATATTTCCACCAAATAATTCACACAGGGAGTTTTACAAGCCTAAAAATAGTGAAACTCTAGGGTATCACTCTCTGCCACTAACACAAGCTACCACATTTGTATTTGCCGCAAAACAAAAATCAGGGAAAATATGAAAAATGCACAAAATACTGACTGCCAATATTTTCAAACAACAACAACTATAAATCTAGACATCAAAGAACTATGGGGTAAATTTCCAGCGAAAGCTTATCCCAATAGCTTTCCAACAAAGTTGGATTCACTAGTTTTGGATACTTCTAGCTCCTGCTAAAAATAAAACACTAGAAAGCACACATTCCACAAGATTTAATGCCATGCAAAATATACTAATTATTTTTTAGCAAACTTGCTTCTGCATGTTAAAGCAAACACACAGGAACACTACAAAAATTACTCTATTGTAATTACACTAACCGATCTACCACAAATCAATTAAACTAAAAATGCAAATCTAACCGAAACAGGAAATAGAAAAAGATCTGAAAAAAATGAAAAGGGGCCGTGCTGGGCCAGATCTGGCGGTGGCCTGCCCAGATCTGGGCCATGCGTGGGGCAGGCCGGCCCAACTCGGCGCCTCGCGCGCGCCGGCGCGGAAAACGGTCAGCGGCCGAGGCGTTCAAACGTGGCCGTCGATCAGGGGATCGACGGCTCTCCTGCATCGTCCTCGCCGCGACGCGCGCATGGACGAGCCAGCGAGGAGGAGAAACCGCGGTGGCGGGATAGCTCACCTAGGGGCTGCGCACGGCTGCGGAGGGGTCAGGGTCGAAGGAGAAGGCGAGGGCGAGCTCGTCGGTGTCCTTAGGCACCGCATGCATCGCCGGAGTTCATGGCGACGGCGGCGGCGTGTTCCTCGGGTCGTGGATGAAGGCGACGTCCACGGCGGCCTCTGGGCAAAAAGAAGAGGGGGGAGAGTTAGGGCTGGATGAGGGGAGCTTCACGGGCCAAAAATGGCGGAGGGAGAAGGAGATATGCGCCGGCAAAGGCTGCTCGACGCCGACGGTGAACGAGGTGAGAACCTCCTTTCCTGAGCGGCAGAGGGCTTCAGCTCCGGTGTGGCGTCGTGGGAGGGAAAGTGGGGTGCGTGGGCGTGCTGCGGGAGAAGAAAGGGGAGCAGAGGAGCACTGTGTGGAGCTGGGGATTTGTCTCCTCCTCGGGTAGGGTTTTCGGACAGGGGAGGGAGAAGAGAGGGGAAATGGGGTGTGGGCACTGGCTGGTGTGGGCGGTGGGAGGTAGCCAGGGTGGAGGTGGTCGGAGTGGTGTGGCCTGGCCAGTGGGAGGGGAGGGGAGTGAGCTCCCATTGGCCACGGTGGAGGGTGGTGAGTGGTGAGTGGAGAAGAGAGGTGATGGAGGGGCTGACTAGTGGGCCCTAGCTGACTAGGACAGTCCCACAAGTCAGTGGGGTGAGAGAGAGGGGGTGGTGGCTGAGGGGTGGGGTGGGTGTCCCGGTAGGCTAGGGTTTTTGGGGTAAAAACCCTTTTCTTCTCTCTCTTTCTTCTATTTTTCTTACTTCTAATTTTCCTAAATCAATCAAGTCTAAAACAGATCCACACAGCAAAATATGCAATAACAATACTAGGTTTGCCTAATGGGGAGGGGTCAAAAAGTTTCTCAACACTAAAGGTGAAGAAAACAAAATTTTTTTGAAGAAGAAAGAAAGGAATTGACCAAATAGTCACTAATTGGACTAGTTCTCCAAACCTAATTATTTTAGTGGTCACACAGAGTGCTAACAGCAAACTAAGGACAGGTTTTGAAAATATAGGTAACAAGGATCAACTTGATGAAATTGCATGTCAGGGACCCCTTTTGGTTTGCTTAACATGCAGCCCTGGTTTTGCTAAGTTTTAACCAACAAGAAGATCAAAGTCACTAAAATTTAAACTAGAGGAATTTTTATAAAAGTGTTACTAAAAGTTTTCAAGCAAGACTAACAACTTAAGAAAACAACTATGACAACCACGCGAGAGTTGACTGAAAATAAGCAAGAGTTTTTGCTATTTTTGGAAAAGTCTAGATTAACACCACAATTCTAAAAGAGGTAGTACATTCCACTCAAGCAAGACAAGCAAAGCAAACATTTAGATACCAAATCAAAACATGTGCATCAAATGGTGCTACAATCAATCACCACATGAATACTCATAAAACAACAAACTCAAGTCATGCAATTCAAACACAAACAAACAAAAATCAAATATTTACATAACATTCAATATTATTAGGTGATTGTTAGCACCCGTTTTTGGCAGATTGCCAGTTTCAGGTTCAAGGAAGACTTGGTGGCTTAAAGAAGGCAGCAAAGAAGGCTAAAATGGTGATCTGGGAAACTTTCCAGGAAAAGACGGCCGGAAGAAGGCCGCCAATAATCCGGCAACGGAACAAGGCGGAAGCTGGATTCGGGAGTGCAAAGTTGCCCGAAGACATAGCGAGCTAAGTCAAAGGAAAGCAATAAAGGTGGCTGAAAAGAAGCCAACTTGTCAAAACAAGGTGGCAAAGCCAACTTTGTCAAAACAAGGTGGCAAAAAGGAAGTCAATGTTGTCAAGACAAGGCGGCAGAAAAGAAGTCAACATTGTCAAGACAAGACGGCATAAAGCCAACTTTGTCAATACAAGCCGGCAAGTCAACTTTCCACCGATCAAGGCAGAAAAATAGAAGACAACTTTCAAGGTCAAGATCAAGGCGGAAAAAGAGAAGACAACTTTCTAAGATCAAGGCTGGAAAATGGGAGGCAACTTTCTAAAAGAAGCCGGACAGAGAAATCCGGGTCTAATACGAAGCCGATCAAGATATCTCGTCTCTAAGAAGAAGGCAAGTTTGAAGCCAATACGGAAGGGAAAAAGGCAACTTTCCAGTAGCCAGCAAGTTGGAAGCCAGTACGGAAGGCAAAAGGCAACTTTCCGAAGTAGCCAACAAGTTTGAAGCCAACGTTGCCGGCCAAAAGTTGCCTATTTTAGAGATGGATTCGACTTAGACTATGATTTGTAAGCCTTGTAGAAGTCCATTACTTGTACGGGAAGTCCAGCCGCCTCATATATATGTGAGAGGTGACGGCCGATTGAAATTAAGCAAACAATCGACAACCTATCAATACAACCTACTTTTATCTCCTCAAACCCTTGTTTATGCTTCCGTTGTTCGGCGACTTCATCTAGATTTCGCCGGGTATCGAAAACCGAGCTGAGAGCGGCCAAGTCCGGCTTAGTTCAGCCAATCGTCGCCGGCTTCCTCAGACGGGGCTTCCCGAGGGGCTGGGGCGTCTGGTCTAAAAAGCGCCTGCTTGCTGTCTTGCGTATCGCGCTGGAAGCAGGCCTCCCGCGGGGCGAGTTGCGGAGTATCTCCCCCGGCACCGCGGGTACACGAGGACGTGTTCGTGTGACGCGTTTCGAGCGCAACACACTTTTTGGCGACTCCGCTGGGGACGATTCGATCTGAAAATTGGACAGCAATGACCAATTCCAAGACCGACGCTGCCGGCATCAATACCGACAACATCATCAAGCCAACTCTCGAGAAGTTGTCGGAAGAACAACGCCAAGGTCTGGAGGCGTGGAAGAAGAAGAGAGATGAGGAGTTCGAGGCGCTGCGAGCCAAGCGGGATCAAGAAGATCAAGACCTGTACTTATCCAGCTTCAAGGTAGATCGGCAAGGTGTAATCTCGCCGATCAAGGAGCCGGAATTTGTACCGCTGGATGCCAACATTGACAAACCCGCTGTAAGTAGTAGCCTTTTTTCCTCTGAACAGATAGCCGAAATTCAATTTCATGTTTCGCAAGGCACTGCCAATGTTTACGATCTTATGCTAGAACATGAAAAGGCTAAGAAAAACACGCCCATGACCAACCATCGGACAAACAACCGATCGGTCAAAGCAGGGAAAACCAACTTGTGCCTACGCTGCCATGTCCAACTCCTATCCAGAGTATGCCTAACCGGCAAGCCAGCCGGTCAACAAGGCGGATTTGGGTCATGAGTCAATGCCGAATCAAAATTCGGCTACTTGGGTGCAAGCTGGCCCTGCCGCCAATTCTTCTCTCGTGCCGGCTCAATCGGCCATTATGGACGATTCCTTAGCCGAATTCAGGAGAAGATTGGACCAGATAGCTTTTGACAAGCTCGGGGTGATGCCAAAACATAGAACTTACACTAAGCCTTACCCCGATTACTTTGATCTGCAACCTTATCCACCTGGTTATAGAGTCCCTGAATTTGCCAAATTTAATGGGGTGGATAGTAAGTCAACATGGGAACATATCAGTCAATATTTGGCTCAATTAGGCGAAGCTAACCATGATCACATTAAAGTTCGCCTGTTCTCATTGTCTTTAACCGGCATTGCGTTTTCTTGGTTTTCGGCTTTAGCTCCTAATTCTATACATACATGGTTTCATCTAGAGCAAAAGTTCCATGAACACTTCTTTGCCGGCGAAATAGAGTTAAAATTGTCCACCTTACATCGGTTAGGCAGAAGCAGGATGAATCGGTATCGATTACGTCAAGAGATTTAGAAATACCAGAAACCGATGTTATAGTTTGGCATAACTGAAAGAGACATGGCTGACTTGGTTTTCAATGGTTTAAGGTCCTACCTGAAAGAGAGGTTAGAAGGACATGAATTCTTGTCTGTTGGCCAAGTCCAGAGAGAGCGTTGGCTCAAGAGAGCCGGGTCAATGAGTCAAAAGACTCGCATCGGATGAGCAGGAGCCGGCTTAATATTGTTGACAACGATGCCGACTCCGGTGATGAAGCCGATGTTTATTCCGCTGAGTTTGTTTGGCCCAGCAAGGCCAAACCATACATGTGTGATGATCTAAAGCCGATTCGTAAAAATCGGGATGACGAAATAAAATGCAGCTTTGACGTAGGCAAGTGTGATAGAATATTTGATGCCTTGTTGAAGGATAAAGTGATAAGGATAAATCATGTTATACCATCGCCTGATGAATTAAGGCGGCGGGCTTATTGCAAGTATCACAATTCTTTCTCTCATGCTACTAATGATTGCAATGTCTTTCGTAAACAGATCCAATCGGCCCTCAATGACGGACGATTGAGCTTTGCCGGCATGGCAATTGACACACAGCCGTTTCCAGTAAACGTGCTAGATCTGGAGGGAAAGAAAGTTCTACTTCGGCCAGAGGCAGCCGAAGCCGCTAATAAATCAATGTTGTTGTTGGTGAACCCAGGAAGGTGGCCAGCAGCAAGGCGGCAGGAAGACAAGTTATAGTGAGCCGGCAACCCGATGGAGGCGAAGTCATCAAGATTACCATCAACAACCCTACACTCGGGGGGCAAGGACCACGGCAGACAAGTCGCCGCCTAGATTTATCAAGCCCAAGAGCCCAGAAGTTGGCAGATGGAAGACAAACCAGGTTGAATATAGACCAAGGAAGACAAAGCCAACTTTTGACATGCTGCTGAACAAGTACGTGCGCCAGGCCGGGTCAGGTCGCCAGTGGCAGTATGGGAAACGACCAAGGTCACCATCCGGAGGAAAGCCGGCACCAGAGGCCGGCTGACGAGGTCAAACGCAGGGCAATCCGGCCATCTATGCAAAGCCGGCTTGTGTATCCCGGAGACATGTCATATTGGCGGATCAAGGCGCAAGGTGCTAAAAAGGCGGAGCCAGAAGGCGGATTAGTCTCAGACAACTTATTGGTTGTTGGAACTCATGT
This sequence comes from Poa pratensis, assembly GCA_947311845.1. Taxonomy (NCBI): domain Eukaryota; kingdom Viridiplantae; phylum Streptophyta; class Magnoliopsida; order Poales; family Poaceae; genus Poa; species Poa pratensis. Next base: position 85,960,881 of record CAMZMU010000039.1, read on the forward strand.
GCTAAAATTGAAGGACCCGATTACAGAGCCGGCAAACAGTGAGCCGATACTTGCTATCGCGCCAAAGCCAGCAACCAATGATCATGAAGCTAGCTCCAGTCAAGCCATGAAAGCTCAACCCCGGGATCCAAATATACTCAGCCAAAGTGGTGCCCGCCAGGTATAACAAAGACACAAAAGCGGAAACTGCAAAGGCAAGGAACCGGGAGAAGGCAGAAGAAAGAGCTGAGCAATCCAGGGACGTCAAATTCAATGCTGAGCGACCAATGTTGCCGGCGCAAAAGTGGATTCCTAGGCCAGTCCTTATGGCGGCTTCCGCACCAACTACCATGAGTCCTGCTGTCGATGTGAAATAGAGCCGGCAGCTACGCCGGCTATCACCTATTCTTCATGGGCTGACGAAGTCGAAGCAGCAGACTTGGCGATGGCAAGTTTGGCAAAGGAGCTGGCAATCCAAGATCCGGCCACAGAGAAGCCGGCAAGTGAAGACCTCGCAATGGAAGAAAAGGCAGAAGAAGAACCAGCAATGTCAGAGTCAACAATGGATGAGTCAGGCAATTTGACAGATGAAGATCTGCTAGATTATGAAGAATCGCCGACTCGGACAGGATGGACATCAACATGGTGTATTACTTGCCGGCCGAGTTCCGTGCTGTCAAAGAAGGCGAGGTTGCGCAAATCAACTTTGGACCAAAAATGTTGTCTTCGAAAAACCTGACAAGCCGGTGAAACACCTCAGCCTCTGTATGTCAGAGGACACATTGATGGCAAGCCGGTCACCAGGATGATGGTGGATGGCGGCGCTGTGGTAAACTTGATGCCATATTCTGTCTTCAAGAAGCTACAACTAGATGATGGCGACCTGATGAAGACAAACATGGTGTTAAATGGGTTCGAAGGAGGAGAAGGAGTAGAAGCCAAAGGCGTTATCAGCTTGGAGCTCACAGTAGGAAGCAAGACTTTGGCTACCGCCTTCTTTGTTGCTGAGGTGCAGGGAAACTACAATGTGCTGCTAGGACGGGATTGGCTTCATGCTAACCAGTGTGTTCCGTCTACTATGCACCAGCAACTAGTGCAATGGGTTGACGACGAAGTTGAAGTTGTCCATGCTGACGAATCGGCATGCATTGCGTTAGCCGAGTCGATTGTTGACTGGCAACATTCTAATGTCACATGCCTTTCTGGGCGTGATTTATCCGGATTCGACTTCCTAAGTGCTACCAGGGACGGATTCGTGCCAGTATCTCTAAAGCCGATTGGTGCAATCGGCTGCCGCTCAAGTAGATGGATCAAAATGATGAGTGGCTGCAGAAGCGTCTGGACAAGTATCGGGCCGAAAGGAACGATATGTATGAAGCAATTGAAGAACCAGACATGGATAAGTTGGGACAAGGCTTTACATCGGCTGACTTGCTGGAAGAAGTTGACATTGGGGATGGCACTGTCCCTAGACCGACATTTGTAAAGCAAAAGTTGGCGGCCGATTATAAGTCTGAATTAATCGCGCTAGTCAAAGAGTACGTGGATTGCTTTGCATGGGAATACCACGAGATGCCTGGGTTAAGCCGAGAGTTGGTCGAACATCGGTTGCCTATCAAAGCCGGCTTCAGACCATACAAGCAGCCGGCTCGCAAATTTAATCCACTGATCTATGATCGGATAAAGGCGGAAATTGGCAGGCTTTTGAAAGCCAACTTTATTCGGCCCTGTAAGTATGCCGAATGGTTATCCAACATTGTGCCGGTCGAAAAGAAAGGATCCGACAAGATTAGGGCATGTATTGATTTCAGGGATTTGAATCGAGCCACGCCAAAGGATGAGTACCCTATGCCAATAGCCGACATGCTTATCAACGAAGCCTCAGGTCACAAAGTTATCAGCTTCTTGGATGGCAACGCAGGTTACAACCAAATATTTATGGCCGAAGAAGATTCGGCTAAGACGGCGTTTCGCTGCCCAGGCTTTGTTGGCTTGTTCGAATGGACCGTGATGACTTTTGGATTGAAGAATGCCGGAGCCACCTATCAAAGAGCGATGAACCTGATATTCCATGATCTTCTGGGAGTCGTACTGGAGGTATATATTGATGACGTGGTGGTTAAGTCGGACGAGTCAAATCACTTGGCCGACTTGCGGCTGGCGTTTGAAAGAATGAGGAAGTACGGGCTCAAGATGAATCCTTTGAAGTGTGCCTTTGGCGTGTCGGCTGGGAGATTCCTTGGTTTCATCATACATGAACATGGCATAGAAGTTGATCCGGCAAAGATTGAAGCCATCCAGAAGATACAGGCGCCGGGTTGCAAAAATGACATGCAGAAGTTTCTGGGCAAGGTAAACTATTTGAGAAGATTCATTGCTAACTTGTCTGGAAAAGTTGATGCATTTACACAGATCCTTCGGCTCAAGAATGATGATGAATTCACCTGGGGGGCAAAGCAGCAAGAGGCGTTTGACAAGATAAAAACTTGCCTGTCTACTCCTCCAGTTCTCAGGAAGCCGGCTCATGGTCAACCTTTCCGGCTTTATATTGCTGCTGAGGACAAAGTGATCGGAGCTGCCTTAACTCAGGAAGCCGAAGGACAAGAGTACATCATCACATATCTGAGTAGACGTTTGCTGGATGCCGAGTCAAGGTACAGCTTTGTAGAAAGGTTGTGTTTGTCTCTTTACTTTGCCTGCACCAAATTGCGACATTATCTGCTATCCAGTGAATGCAAAGTCTTTGGTCAGACCGATGTTCTCAAACACATGATACAAAGGCCGATTCTTAGTGGCGAATCGGCAAGTGGGCGTACGGGTTGATTGAATATGATTTGGCTTATGAACCACTAAAATCTATGAAAGGCCAAATTGTAGCTGACTTTATTGTTGAACATCGGATTGACCTGGAGGAAGAAGCCGGCTTAAATATTGTGTCGGCTGTACCGTGGAAGCTTTATTTTGACGGCTCAGTCTGCAGCAGCGGACAAGGAGTTGGCATTGTGTACATCTCACCACACGGTACTGTTTTTGAAGCCTCTTGTCGTCTTGACTATTTATGCACTAACAATGAAGCCGAATACGAAGCACTTCTATTCGGGCTAGAAATATTGTGGACGCAGGGGTAACTCATGTCGAGGCATATGGAGATTCGTTGCTTATTGTCCAGCAAGTGGCCAAGATTTGTCAATGCAACAGCGGGTCTCTCAACATTTATCTTGATAGATGCCTGGATATGATTTCAACGTTGGATTATTTCCACATATCTCATGTTCCTAGGCAAGACAATTGGCTTGCGAATGAGTTGGCACAACAGGCATCTGGCTATCACGTCAGTCGTGGTTTATTCTTTATCAAGGAACAGCCAACAACTCATGTTGCCAACTTGGAGGAAGCCAGTCAGGAAGCCGGCTTGTTGGAGCCGGCTAAGGAGAAAGCCAAACAGGAAGCCGGCTTGTTGGAGCCGGCTAAGGAGGAGTCAAGTGACAACTTGGCGGACGACTGGAGACAACCTTATATTGACTATTTACAAGATCCAAGTCGAAAAACAGACAGAGCAGTTCGGCGCCTAGCTCTCAAGTATACATTGGTGGATGCCGCCTTATATCGCCGAACTGCCGATGGTCTTCTTCTAAAGTGCTTGAATGAAGACGAAGCTAGAGTTGCCATGGGAGAGGTACATGATGGTTTATGTGGAACACATCAGTCGGCCCACAAGATGAAGTGGATGCTCAGGCGAGCAGGTTTTTATTGGCCGACAATGATCAATGACTGCTTCAGATATTACAGGGGATGTGAAACCTGCCAGAAGTTTGGAGATATTCAGTTGGTGCCAGCTTCACCTCTTAATCCAATTATAAAACCGTGGCCTTTCCGGGGTTGGGCGCTTGACTTTGTCGGCATGATCCATCCGCCTTCATCCAAGGGGCATCGGTTCGTATTGGTGGCTACTGATTATTTCACCAAGTGGTCTGAAGCAGTACCTCTCAGAAACATGACCCACAAGGAGGTGATCCAGTTTATTACAGAACATATCATCCATCGATTCGGCATTCCGCAGACTCTTACCACAGATCAAGGTACTTCCTTCATGGCTAAGGAGGTGAAGCAATTTGCCGAATCACTTGGAATCAAGATGCTCAGTTCATCTCCCTACTATGCACAAGCCAACGGACAAGCCGAGTCAAGCAATAAAATCTTGGTCAAATTGATCAAGAAGAAGGTACAGGATCATCCAAGGAGGTGGCACGAGGTACTGTCCGAAGCATTGTGGGCGCACAGGATCTCAAGGCATGGAGCAACCAAGGCAACTCCTTTTGAGTTGGTGTATGGACAAGAAGCCGTTTTGCCAGTAGAAGTGAATCTGGCTGCCTTGAGGCTTGCTAAGCAAGATGACTTGTCGGCTGAAGACTACTGCAGCTTGATGATGGACAATGTTGATGAAGTAGCCGACAAGCGTGTTATTGCCTTGCGAGAAATTGAGAAGGAAAAGTTGCGGGTGGCAAAAACTTACAATAAGAAGGTCCGGCTAAAAGACTTTCAAATTGGCGACTTGGTCTGGAAAGTTATATTGCCAGTTGGCTCTAGAAGCCGGAAATTTGGCAAATGGTCCCCAAACTGGGAAGGGCCGCTGCGAGTCGCGAGAATAGTACCCGGCAACTCTTATCTGGTGGAGACATTGGAAGGCAGCATGTTGCCTCGAGCTATCAATGGGAAATACTTGAAGAAATTCCACCCGAGCGTGTGGCAAACTGCATGAGTTGCACGTATGGCCGATATACATATATCGCCCTTAGCATATGGCCGATGAGCTTAAGCATCGCCCTTAGACAAAAACTTCTACATTGAATATTTTCTAGTACGCAAGCTCTACTAGAAAACAGGGGGCATGTGTTAGCACCCGTTTTTGGCAGATTGCCAGTTTCAGGTTCAAGGAGGATTTGGCGGCTTAAAGAAGGCAACAAAGAAGGCTAAAATGGTGATCTGGGAAGCTTTCCAGGAAAAGATGGCCGGAAGAAGGCTGCCAATAATCCGGCAACCGGAACAAGGCGGAAGCTGGATTCGGGAGTGCGAAGTTGCCTGAAGACATAGCGAGCTAAGTCAAAGGAAGCAATAAAGGTGGCTGAAAAGAAGCCAACTTGTCAAACAAGGTGGCAAAGCCAACTTTGTCAAAACAAGGTGGCAAAAAGGAAGTCAATGTTGTCAAGACAAGGCGGCAGAAAAGAAGTCAACATTGTCAAGACAAGACGGCATAAAGCCAACTTTGTCAAATACAAGCCGGCAAGTCAACTTTCCACCGATCAAGGCAGAAAAATAGAAGACAACTTTCAAGGTCAAGATCAAGGCGGAAAACGAGAAGACAACTTTCTAAGATCAAGGCTGGAAAATGGGAGGCAACTTTCTAAAAGAAGCCGGACAGAAATCCGGGTCTAATACGAAGCCGATCAAGATATCTCGTCTCTAAGAAAGAAGGCAAGTTTGAAGCCAATACGGAAGGAAAAAAGGCAACTTTCCAAGCCAGCAAGTTGGAAGCCAGTACGGAAGGCAAAAGGCAACTTTCCGAAGTAGCCAACAAGTTTGAAGCCAACGTTGCCGGCCAAAAGTTGCCTATTTTAGAGATGGATTCGACTTAGACTATGATTTGTAAGCCTTGTAGAAGTCCATTACTTGTACGGGAAGTCCAGCCGCCTCATATATATGTGAGAGGTGACGGCCGATTGAAATTAAGCAAACAATCGACAACCTATCAATACAACCTACTTTTATCTCCTCAAACCCTTGTTTATGCTTCCGTTGTTCGGCGACTTCATCTAGATTTCGCCGGGTATCGAAAACCGAGCTGAGAGCGGCCAAGTCCGGCTTAGTTCAGCCAATCGTCGCCGCTTCCTCAGACGGGGCTTCCCGAGGGGCTGGGGCGTCTGGTCTAAAAAGCGCCTGCTTGCTGTCTTGCGTATCGCGCTGGAAGCAGGCCTCCCGCGGGGCGAGTTGCGGAGTATCTCCCCCGGCACCGCGGGTACACGAGGACGTGTTCGTGTGACGCGTTTCGAGCGCAACAGTGATATAGTGATCACACATAATCATGACAAGATGATGTTAAAAATTACCTCAACTCATATTTTGCTATTTTTCAAAAGGCTTGATAAAAAGAAACATAGGAGTAATATATCTCCAACTTGTATCATTTTTAAAAAGGTGTTTTGAAAACAGGAGTTTTAGAATAAGGTATGTTGACACTTGCAACACATCGAGGTTCTAATCATAAGTAGGAGATATTAAATAGATCTCCATAGCTTTGGAAACACTTAGATTTTTGGAAACTCTACTTTCTAAAATAGTAAGCTTTTGGGGTTGTATTCACAATCAAGACATCCTTGAAAAAGAGTTTGGCCAAAATAAGATTGGAGAAGACATATGGGTTATTTCTCTTGTCATGACATGATCACCAAAATTAAAGTGACATGCTAAAATAGTTGAGTTCAAAGGTTAGTGTTTTCAGTGGTTGTTAACTTAATCAACGAAGCAGACAAGGTCAAACAGAGAAATCAGAAGTGAAACACAAGCATTAGTGACGCATTTTAAAAAGTTTTTGTTGACTCTGATTTTTGGCTCTATATAAACTGTGTTTTTCTAGCTTCCCAAAATTTGGGGCGTTACAGACCTTCCCCCCTTAAAAGAATCTCGTCCCGAGATTCCTAAGCGGGTACAAGGAGAGTGCAAGGTTAGGGGGTTTGATGCTCCTCCTTTTCCTGAGGTTGTGGCTTCCCATCTGAGACGTTCCTCAGGGTCTTGTTGTCTTCCCATGGAGGGGTCTTCACTTGTTGATAACACAGTTGTTTCCTCCTAGAGGATAAAAGTCTTTGTTTGATGGTGTTGACGGGCTGGTCGATGCTGATTAGCATTCTTGTCGGTTGACTTCAGATACTCCAGGGTCGGGGCGCAAAGGAACAATTTGCCAAAACTCCATAATAAAACTGGTGTATGTCTTCCCCCCATAAAAAGGGGCCTTGAAGGGTAGTTGTTGAAGGTATAAGTTGTTGCCGACTTCAATATGTTGTTGTTCTTGGGTATCACGGCGATTTTCGTCTTGGTCGTAGCTCCTTGGCGCTTGCGGTTGATGTAGACACTTATCCGGTATTGCCGTCCTGAGGGGTTAGCAGTTAAATAACCGCCACCAGTTTTCAAGCCTCACAGGGGTGTCAGGTCCGTAGACTTGACTCTCTCCAATTTTTCTTAAAAAGTCAAAAGGGTGTTACAAGCTACTAAAGACGTCTAACTTGCTTAGTGGGTTGTCAACAACAACAGTCTTCGGGCCTTTCATCGTTCTTGGCATCTTGTTAGATATGATGTCTTCTATTGTGCCCACCTTCGATTTAGCTGACGAACAAAGTTGATGAAGAATTCCTTGGTTCGTTGACTTCATGACGTCACACCCTATCCTTCGGAGGCCGGTTCTATCTTAGTTGGCCTCGAAGATTAGTTAAGATACTTAGTGCTATCAGTCTCAAGTCGGGCAAGTCGAGTTAATAAGGTTGGCGCAAAGAAGGCACTTATGACTCTTGCTTCGGGATCCACCCTGATGTAGACGATCATCAGTGCTGGTTGTCTTTGTTGTTGCAGACTTCACTCTCCTTCGGACTTTACGACTTGAGGGCCTCACACTACAAGAAATATGCTAACTTGTGACCCTCAATATTGGTCACAGAAATGGTCATGAACTGTCATTTGTGACCTTTTTGTGACCAAAAACAATTGGTCAAAAGATGAGCGTCACTAATGACAATTGGTCAAAAGATGAGCGTCACTAATGACAGTTTGTGACCTTTTTTGGGGATTGGTCATAGACAATTGTGACCAAAACCAAAGGTCACAAATTTTATGACCAATTGTTTTGGTCACTACCAATCTGGCCAGTCCACGTCAGATCCAACGTGGCTGAGCTGACGTGCGTAGCTGACGTGGCAAGTCCAGTCAGATCCAACGTGGCCGAGCTGACGTGGCAAAATTGTGACCAAACGAAATGGTCGTAAATCAGAATCAGCCCAGTTCATCCATCTAAATGGGCCTGGCCCAATAATTCAGCCCATTTAATATTTTTTCTCTGCGAATTTTGGACGGCAACATGGGCCAAGCCCAATAATTCAGCCTTTTTATTTTCCGGGCCGCGGCCTTTTACAGTCCGTTTATTATTCATTTTCTGGCCTTTTTGTCAGATCATGGGTCCCAATTGTCAGATGATTTCTGTGCAGTCGCTCTAAATTGTCAGATTTTTAGGCAGTGGGTCCCTAATATCAGGATCAAAATTTTGCACAGCTCACTAATAAGCAATTATATCAAACAGAAAGGAGAGAACATATGAACATCTTCAAACAACAGCGAAAATCAGTTTAGATAACCATACAATACAGACACACAACACAACGTTCAAATACCCAGGAACTTCAAGCTTCACCCAGATAACCATACAATAAAACGCTCAGCAGTATAAAAGCTTAGCTACTCTTGGATACCCTGAAACATGCTCTTCAACATGGGAAGAAGGTGTCAACGAAATTCTACCAACACGCTCTTGGGCATTGAAAGTTCCATTCACCTAGAAGAACAAGATGGAATATCAGTAATTGCATTGTTCAATCAGATTACAACCAACATATATATGTAGAAGCTCATCAGGTAATATGATGGAGCAAATCCGACAACAAATACATCCAAGTAGTCAAGGGTAGACCAAGTGTAGGCTTCAATGAAAGAAATTGCAAGGGTTTGATTAAGTATACAACCCTACTGAGGGGTGAAGACGACAAGCAAAAAAGTATACCTCCCAAATTTGGACATAAATAGTCAGATCAAGCAGAAGATAATAAGGCAGCAAACACGTGGTCATGTCCTCTTGACGTACTGGATGGTGAAGCCAGTCCCAGACGAAGCCCGGACAAAGGACCTGTGCGGCTCCTCAAGCGCGTCCCGGTGCACGAATCCTGCCAACAGCAAACCAAAACAAAGCACCGAGCACTGGATCAGCATCAGCCGGGCATTCATCATTGACATTTACATAATATGGTATGATTAGACATTGTGGTGAACCTCGGTATTACAAAAAAGATCATGCATGTCCAGTTTGTGTTCAAAGAGTATACGACCATACAAGATAAATGAAGAGTATACGATCATGCAATTTTTCCTGGCTTTATTGTTTTGAAAACTTTCCTTTTGAGAGAAAGAGTACAGCCAAAGCATTTCTACTGTAATTAGAAAGAACAAATGTAGATTAAAATTTATATGCAGTACCTGAATACAAGTTCAAACTATGTACCACTGTAATGGAATATGAGAAAACTAGCATGCTTTGCTTAACTGAATGTTTTCTGACAAGAAAAGTAATACTATATTAGTGCGACTGAAAATTCTACTGAAGTGCCTTACATTGAACACCTATTGTGTGATGCATTCAGAAACAGAGCTGCCCTAGCACAGGTAATGATTTGGTTAGCTGAATGTTTTCTGACAGAGAAGCAACACAAACAGAAGATATCTTCAGAGAAAGATTCACTCATACCACTCACACCCTAAACCTCAGACGAACACAAATTACAGCCACGGTAATAAACCCTAACAAGCATATCGCACTGGAAGCTAATTTAACCTAACCGAATCAAAACGAATCTGGTGCCCATATTGGGCAACATTGTTCATGGTTCTAACAAGCATATCGCACTGGAAGCAATTAAGTTGGCACAAGACATATTAAACACTAAGTGAACAATATCCATGAGTTCAAGCTTTAGAATCTAGTGAACAAAGGCATGATAATCCAAAGCTACAAATAATCTACAAAGTGTATAAATCCTAGTATGCAATCGTGCAAAAACAACCATCAAGCTCCAATCCAAAGTTACAAATACAACCATCAAGATGGTTCATCAGGATCTGCACACACAATACAACCAAGTTCACCAACCAACAAATTAGGCAATAAAACGCTGTCTGTACATTCAACAAACACCTCACGTGCAAGATCTAGGTAACAAATGACAAACGACCGGGATGGGCGGCAGAAAGGAGGGTATACCTTGGCGGTGTGTGCGGCGATCTTGTAGTGGTTCTGGCAGTGGACGCGGATGAACTTCTCGAGCTTGGGGTCCATGCTTAAAGGTTGGAAACAGCCGATCGGCTCCACCTCTCGTCAATGCCATCCAGGGGTGCCTGCAGAGAGAGTTTGAGATAGAGAAAACAAGACAGAGGTAGATAGAGAGAAAGAGAGAGTTCCACGGAGAGAGAGAGAGACCGCCATGCCGCAGCAGCGAGGAGGAGGCGGCGACCGCGACGGCGAGACGAAGGGCTTGTATGCACAGCCGGGTTGAGGACGTAGCCGGCGATGGAATGGCGAGCCGAGCAGCGGCCAAGCTCCGTGAGCGCGCGAGTGCTTGGTCATCTGCGAGATCCAATACTCCATGAGGCGGCCACCATCGATAGGAGACGGCCAGGGCCGTGCCGCCGAATGGAGCACCGGAGGCGGAACGGCCGAGAGCACGCGGAGGGAACGAGAGGACGGTGGTGGGAGGAGGGGTTGCCGGAAGGGAGGCGGCGGCGCCACGCGCGCGAGGGAGGAAAGACCTAAAGGTGCTAGGTCACGCGCCGCCGCGGTCCGGCCAGCTCGACGGAGCGGCGCGCATGGAAGCACGCGCGCGCCGGCGAGCCAGCCGGCCGCGACGCCATGGCTGCTGGGCGGCGGATCTGGCGCCGTCGGGCTCGGGTCGATGTGATGGAAGGAGAGGAGAGGAGAGGACGCGCTGGGAGCGGCGGCGGTGAGAGCGGGATGCGCGTGCGTTTGGCGTCCTCGGGGAGGCGATGGGAGGATTAGGGTTAGGGTTCCATCGGGGACGGCGGGGTCGTGCGTGCGTGGATATAAATAAAGGGGGCTGTGGGCTGCGAGTGGGGTTTGGTGGCCGACTGTGGCTGGCCTTGGGCCGGCCCAGTTCGGCTGCAAACGTTTTTTTAAACTTTTTCTTATTTTGTATTTCAAAATCTTTTCCAACAAATCTTTAGAAAAACTTTTTCTTATTTTGTATTTCAAATGTGCCCATATTAGGCATAGACGTTCATCTTGGAACCGTGAACAATATTGCCGAAGAAATGTTTCATTTTCCTTTCACGAAAAAATCAGTTTTCAATTTCCGAGTGCGAAAAATGGGTTTTTTTGTGAAGCACCTACCAAAAATATGTTGCAAAATTGGAGCAATGCATTTTCTAAAAATACTATACCACATAATATTTACAATTAACCAAATGGTTGTGTGTTAAACAGTTTCTATCTACCTCTCGTGAAAAAGACAAATTTCTGCTGATTCAACTGGAAGCGGGTCAAATTTGAACTACATGTGCCTCGTAGTTTGCTCATGATTTTTTGAAAAAATCATTTTTAGATACAAAAGTACCTGTTTTATCAGAGATATACAAAGATTCTTGCAGGATTCGACACCTAGGTATGAATGGTCATGTTCATCGTTTTGACCGTATTTTGAAATCGGCATACGAAATTCAAAAAAAATCAAATAAATGGAAAACCTTCGCGTGGAGTCATGATATGTGACCTAGTTAGCACAAAAAAATATAAACTTGGAATACGTCAATTTTCTTGGAAAAGTGTTCTCAGAAATGAGCTATCATCTATGAAGATTCATGGCTTTCGGGCCAAATGACGAATGTTATGGCCACATTCATGGCATAGTTTGTTCAAATATGCCCATATTGGGCACAAACGTGTATCTTGGAACCGTGAACAATGTTGCCGAAGAAAGTTTTTATTTTTCTTGCACAAAAAAATCATTTTTTATTTTCTGAGTGCAAAAAATGGGTTATTTTGTGAAGCAACTACCAAAAATATGTGGTAAGATAGGAGAAATACATTTTCTAAAAATACTATACCACATAATATGTACAATTAACCAAATGGTTGCGTGTTAAACAGTTTCTATCTACCTCTCGTAAAAAAGACAAATTCCTGCCGATTCAGCTGGAAGGGGGTCAAATTTGAACTACAGGTGCCTCATGGTTTTCTTATGATTTTTTGAAAAAATCATATTTAGGTACACAAGTACCTATTTCATCATAGATACAACAAAAACCTAGCAATATTCCACCTCTTTGCTAGAACGGTCATGTCCGCCGTTTTGACCGTATATTGAAATCGGCATACGAAATTCAAAAAAAATCAAATAAATGGAAAACCTTCGCGTGGAGTCATGATATGTGACCTAGTTAGCAAAAAAAATATAAACTTCGAATACGTCAATTTTCTTGGAAAAGTGTTCTTAGAAATGAGCTATCATCTATGAAGATTCATGGCTTTCGGGCCAAATGACAAATGTTATGGCCATATTCATGGCATAGTTTGTTCAAATATGCCCATATTGGGCACAAACGTGTATCTTGGAACCGTGAACAATGTTGCCGAAGAAAGTTTTTATTTTTCTTGCACAAAAAAATCATTTTTTATTTTCTGAGTGCAAAAAATGGGTTATTTTGTGAAGCAACTACCGAAAATATGTGGTAAGATAGGAGAAATACATTTTCTAAAAATACTATACCACATAATATGTACAATTAACCAAATGGTTGCGTGTTAAACAGTTTCTATCTACCTCTCGTAAAAAAGACAAATTCCTGCCGATTCAGCTGGAATGGCTAAAATTTGAACTACAGGTGCCTCATGGTTTTCTTATGATTTTTTGAAAAAATCATATTTAGGTACACAAGTACCTATTTCATCATAGATACAACAAAATCCTAGCAATATTCCACCTCTTTGCTAGAACGGTCATGTCCGCCGTTTTGACCGTATATTGAAATCGGCATACGAAATTCAAAAAAAATCAAATAAATGGAAAACCTTCGCGTGGAGTCATGATATGTGACCTAGTTAGCACAAAAAAATATAAACTTGGAATATGTCAATTTTCTTGGAAAAGTGTTCTCAGAAATGAGCTATCATCTATGAAGATTCATGGCTTTCGGGCCAAATGACGAATGTTATGGCCACATTCATGGCATAGTTTGTTCAAATATGCCCATATTGGGCACAAACGTGTATCTTGGAATCGTGAACAATGTTGCCGAAGAAAGTTTTTATTTTTCTTGCACAAAAAAATCATTTTTTATTTTCTGAGTGCAAAAAATGGGTTATTTTGTGAAGCAACTACCGAAAATATGTGGTAAGATAGGAGAAATACATTTTCTAAAAATACTATACCACATAATATGTACAATTAACCAAATGGTTGCGTGTTAAACAGTTTCTATCTACCTCTCGTAAAAAAGACAAATTCCTGCCGATTCAGCTGGAAATGGCTAAAATTTGAACTACAGGTGCCTCATGGTTTTCTTATGATTTTTTGAAAAAATCATATTTAGGTACACAAGTACCTATTTCATCATAGATACAACAAAATCCTAGCAATATTCCACCTCTTTGCTAGAACGGTCATGTCCGCCGTTTTGACCGTAATTGAAATCGGCATACGAAATTCAAAAAAAATCAAATAAATGGAAAACCTTCGCGTGGAGTCATGATATGTGACCTAGTTAGCACAAAAAAATATAAACTTGGAATATGTCAATTTTCTTGGAAAAGTGTTCTCAGAAATGAGCTATCATCTATGAAGATTCATGGCTTTCGGGCCAAATGACGAATGTTATGGCCACATTCATGGCATAGTTTGTTCAAATATGCCCATATTGGGCACAAACGTGTATCTTGGAATCGGAACAATGTTGCCGAAGAAAGTTTTTATTTTTCTTGCACAAAAAAATCATTTTTTATTTTCTGAGTGCAAAAAATGGGTTATTTTGTGAAGCAACTACCGAAAATATGTGGTAAGATAGGAGAAATACATTTTCTAAAAATACTATACCACATAATATGTACAATTAACCAAATGGTTGCGTGTTAAACAGTTTCTATCTACCTCTCGTAAAAAAGACAAATTCCTGCCGATTCAGCTGGAAATGGCTAAAATTTGAACTACAAGTGCTATATATCTTGCCCGTTATTTTTCAGGAATTTCATGGCATAATTTAATACCCAAATTTTAGAAGTGGATTTTTGCATTTCATCTTTTTATAATTTAAAAACCTTGCATGGGTTTTAACTTTCATTTAAATTTAAAAGAATAATCCCAAAATTTTATTTCAAATTCCACAAATCCCTATATAAAGCAATATATAAGCTTTTGTATTTTATTTTGACTAAAAAACTTCCATAATAGTCTATAATGACAGAGAACATCTTTACAAATTTTACAAAATTTGTTTGGTTGAAATTGGAGTTCAAAATCAAAAGTTATAAAAGAAAACAAAAAAGAATTAAAAGGAAAGAAAAAAAAAACCAGCCGTGGTGAGCCGGCCCAGCCCAGCAGCTCAGCAAACCATTGGATCTCCTATGGGCTGTTGGCCCACTCAGTGACCCGCAATAAAGAAAAAGAAAAAAAGAAGCCTTAGGCCAAGGCCCAAGAAACAACCGCATTCTTTAAGAAGGATGAGTGTGGTAACATGACACAACCGAGTTGGTGGCCTATCGGTAGGGGTGCATCCGTGGTGTAGTGTTGGTTGCGGGTTCGAGTCCCAGCGCGCGCTATTTATTTGTGGGTTTTGTTGCTCCATGTGGCGGGTCCCACTTGTCTGTTTGGTGGGTCCCACTTGTCAGGTTGGTGTGGGTCCCACGTGTTCGTTTGGTGGGTCCCACGTGTCATGTCAGTGGTGGGTCCCGCATGTCAGATTGGTGGTGGGTCCCATGTGTCATTGCAGCAGGGTGGGTCCCACATGGCAGCAGGGTGGGTCCCACATGGTGGGTCCTCACAGGTCACACGGTGGGTCCCACATGGTGGGTCCCACATGGCGGGTCCCACATGTCAGCAGGGTTGGTCCCACATGGCAGCAGGGTGGGTCCCACATGGTGGGTCCCACAGGTCACACGGTGGGTCCCACGGTGGGTCCCACATGGCGGGTCCCACATGACAAGTCACATGGCGGGTCCCACATGGCAGTAGGATGGGTCCCACATGACAGGTCACACGGTGGGTCCGACCAGGCGGGTCCCACATGGCAGCTGGGTGGGTCCCACATGGCGGGTCCCACAGGTCACACGGTGGGTCGCACATGACAAGTCACATGGCGGGTCCCACATGGCAGTAGGATGGGTCCCACATGACAGGTCACACGGTGGGTCCGACCAGGCGGGTCCCACATGGCGGGTCCCACAGGTCACACGGTGGGTCGCACATGACAAGTCACATGGCGGGTCCCACCTGTCAGTGAGATGGCTGAGTATTGACACGTAAGCGAAAATGACACATAAGCAAAAATGACACCTAAGAAGTGACACGTAGGCGAGACTGCTGAGTTGGCTGTCAACTAATACGAATGACCATTTAAATTGGTCGTAATCGGGTAGAAAACATATATTAAATTAATGTTATTTGCATTATGACCAATTCATGTAAGACGATTATGACCTTTCAGACAGATTTGGTCGTTATATTTTCGGGTTTAGACCCTTCAAAACAGTGAGTGACCAAATGATACAAAATGGTCATAGATCTATGACCAATATTTTCAGGGTCACTATCAAAAGGTCATAGGTTAGCATATTTCTTGTAGTGTCACTAAAAATCTTCAAAAAGGTAGTGGCTCTTGCCGATCTTTGAGTCCTTCTTGTTGCCGCTTGTGAGTCTCGAAGAGGTTAGCTAGTCGCAAGTCACTGGTGTTATATGTTACTCTAAAGTTAGATACGCTAAGTTAGTGATGGTATACTGGTAATTTGAAAAGTTAATTAAACTAGGCAAAGCTCGTCACAACACGGGGATGGGCTCTCTCGGGGTGGTCTTCTGTATCAGGTGTGGTTAAAAGCTCTCACGTGTCGAAGTTCAGGTCAGAGGCAAAACATTTTTTTAGAGAGGTTTTCTAAACAAGTTTTTGAAAAGCATCACAATGTATCAAACGCATAAAAGGCCAAAAAGGTAAAGTTTGGGTCTAACATGTGCTACCGACGAAGAGTGCTGGTGAACACACCAGGAAAACAACATACCAACGACAAGTATACGAATCATTGTCAATCACTAGGTGCATCAGGTCTCAACAGAAGTAGCACATACGACATAGTTCCGCACATGGGCATAGTTTTAACCATAAGCATAACAACAAACTAATTTGCGACTGGCGGGGAACATGGCTTCATCCACCCGCCACAAACTACTAGATGTGGCGCCTCTTGGAAGATTCGTTCTTGGGGAGGGACTCTTTTTTGCCTTCAAAGCTTCAATCTCCTCGTAGGCTTCCTTGAGATCCTTCCGGGTGTTGAGGACTCGGTACCTGAGTCTTTCTCCCATTTCATCAATGGCGGCCCATGCAGCGCTCCTTGCTGACTCCATAAAGGAGGCGTACTGAGACTCTGAGTTGCTGAACATCATATATCCCGTTTTGCTCTGATCATCACCTTTGTTCTTGTAGAGGTGGAGTTGCACCCACCAAAGCTCTTGTCCATTCTCCATCCAAGGAAAACCCTTGTAGACTACGGGTCCTTCAAGTTCGAAGCTCAGCATGAGGCTCTCCAGAGCCTTGGGAAACTCAGTGGTGCTCTCCAAGGTCATGGTCATCTCCGGGCCCATCTTGAGTGATTCGATGAGGCTCGACATCTATAAATAAAGAAAACGTCTTATGAGGGGCAAAAATAAAAGGATCAAGGCTAAGGTATCTCGGTAGAAGGTAGGGTTTCAGTCCTAGGGTCTTTACTAGTTTGACGCCATTCCAAAGGTCCTTATTTCTGTTTATCAAGGTACACACAGACACAGGGCACACAGTCAACTAATGCTCACACCAAAAAGCACATAAACAAGACACACACACACTCAAGCAAAAAACATACCCGCGAAACAGCACACACAACACTTTATAGTACCAAAAAGGGCACTCCACAATCGTGTTAGTCGGATAATCTAGCCAAGGGTCATATCCTAAATGTCCTACTGGTCTTGGTCCATCTTACTTGTTGGAGTCTTCATTTCATCGGCTTGTGCTCCTGCTGGAAATCTTGAGACTTTCGAACTGGCAATGGAGTACCATTGTTGGGGTTGAAGTCTTGACAGTGAGACTGCTTCGGCAAGCAAGGGTTGCTCTGTAGCTTGTTGCTTCAATTGACGACCGCCTTGATGTCGTAGGTTGAAGTCTTCAGACTGAACTTCGCCTTCTCGGTACTTGTTACTTATGTCTCCTTTGGGTTCATCGTCCAGGCGAAACAAGTTTGAATAGGGACAAGAGAGTAGAGAAAACTCTTTTGGAATACTTTGAAATGAGAAAGGTAAGATCAAGATATTTTTGAGAATAGGCGAGGAGTGAAAACCATACTAGGCTTACCTAGAAGAAAAATGGATTTCTGTAGAAATAAATTTTAGCAAAATATTTCCTTCCTAAGCTAACGACCACGCTATCTAAGGTCTCCTAAGGTCAACGATGGATCTGATACCAAGTCTGTGAGGACCCCTCAGACCGAAGTCCGAAAAGTCCACGTTATGTAAAATAGATCACGATCCCAATGATCAGTGCATCGCAATCACATAACCAACATGGTATCAAGAGTTACATCATTCAAGTCGTACGAATAAAAGTCTTACAACACAAAGTGGTCACATGACCAAGTCTGCAAATCATCGTCGCGCAGGACGGAATTAACTACGATACAACGGAAGCTCGTGGCTAGCGTCGGCTCTCGTCTCCAACGGACGCAGTCCCATAAGTGCAGTTGACCGGTGACAGCTAAGCGGCGTAGTCGTCGGCATACTCCTCCTCCTCGGCATAGGCCTCCTCGTAGAAGTCTGGACATTTGAATATCCAGGGACACAGCCACAAGTACAATTACGTACTCGCAAGACCACCTCAAGGCTTAAGTTTTCATGGTAATGCAATGAAAGCGTTTTCAAAAACTGGGATAGCTTCTATATAATACTATAGGGCTTAGTTTTTGCAAACGATGCTTTCTAGACATAGAGAATACAACATCTCTATATCTTTATTGAAAAAGGCATTTGGAGATATAATTCTTCTTCTTTTAGAAATGGCAGAAACCATTTCCACGTTTGAAAACACTTTTGTAAAACTTTTTCAAACACCAGGATAGGGATGCCCCTTTTTCCTTTCCGGGTTCCGACTGGCTGACTCCCGAGACCAACCATCTTCTCCCAAAATCCGTACCTCCCAGGTACCTCCTTGATGTCTCCTTTTTCCTTTGCCGAAAACAGTTTCTTTTTAAAACATGAAAGTGCCCATACGCCTAGATCGGTGGCCTTTCCAACCGTCCATGACCGCGGACACGGCTATTCGAATAGTTTTACACTCTGCAGAGGTGGTGCACTTTCACCACACCAAACAGTCATTCCGCCGTGATCAGCCACGGTCCTCATACAACAGTATGCGGGGGTTCGGATAACATGATCAAAGCTTTCCACTAATCCACCCTAGTACAGAGGACTCCCGATAGGTTTTTCCCCCCGGCACCGTGTGCTCCACTAGACCCCTGGTCTCTCTTAGGACGCCACACCGCCACGGCAAGGGGACCCAACGTAATCGTCCGGCGTGGATGCTCCACATGTGTATTGCCTCCTCCAGACGGCAACCCGGCTTCGAGGGCCCCGCCCTTATAGAGTATGAGATCCTCCGTACTAAAACGGACAAGCTTCCGGCTAAGCCCTACCCATCTCAGGTAATGTGGTTGCACGGGTAAATTGTTCGGGCGGCCGCTAGGGCAGTACTTTGTTTTTCGAAAACATCTCCACCTCCGACTGCTCCCAGCAGCTCGGGTTTTCGTAAACTCACCGAATGCTCCCAGCACTTCGGGTTTTCATGAAGAGCTCCATTTGCTCCCAGCAACATGGGTTTTATAAAATTCTTTCTCGCCGATCGCTCCCAGCGACTCGGGTTTTCTTCCGAAAACATTTCATCAAAAACCAGGCTCCCATCCTATAGTTTTGAGGTAAGAGTATAGGATATACTACTAGAAAATACAATTTTCTTGATAGCGCCTTCAGTAGAAGGCTTCTCAAGTAAAGACTTATGTTTATAAAACCTATTATATACTAGTAGATATCTTTGGCCAAACAACATTTTGTAAAATAGTTTTGGGTGGCAAATTACCACATAAGAAATAAAACATGCATTATTTTATTTTGAAAACAAGACATGCTGGTACAAATAATAGGATTTCAGTATAGTGGTGAGGTGGCTTGCCTTGCTCAGCAAAGTGTCCCGGGTCTTGTTCTTCCTCGTACACAGGTTCAGCTCCCACGTATAGCTCCTCCTCTTGCGGTCCTAAAGTACCGGAAAAGTAAACGGACTACCGTCAATACTACGAACGCGGGTTGACAACAATCTAAAGTAAACAAGCCAACAAGTGACAACCAACATCCAACCACAAGGAACTACTTCAGACAAAAGTTAGCTAACTAAAATACACCTACAAACCAGAGGTGACATAGATGCTACTCACTAACTAATACACACATGTGGAACAAAAGAGACATCAAAATTTAACTAAAGGAAAATAATGGCAGAAACTATATTTCCACCAAATAATTCACACAGGGAGTTTTACAAGCCTAAAAATAGTGAAACTCTAGGGTATCACTCTCTGCCACTAACACAAGCTACCACATTTGTATTTGCCCCAAAACAAAAATCAGGGAAAATATGAAAAATGCACAAAGTGCTCACTGCCAATATTTTCAAACAACAACAACAATAAATCTAGACATCAAAGAACTATGGGGTAAATTTCCAGCGAAAGCTTATCCCAAGAGCTTTCCAACAAAGTTGGATTCACTAGTTTTGGATACTTCTAGCTCCTGCTAAAAATAAAACACTAGAAAGCACACATTCCACAAGATTTAATGCCATGCAAAATATACTAATTATTTTTGAGCAAACTTGCTTCTGCATGTTAAAGCAAAAACACAGGAACACTACAAAAATTACTCTATTGTAATTACACTAACCGATCTACCACAAATCAATTAAACTAAAAATGCAAATCTAACCGAAACAGGAAATAGAAAAAGATCTGAAAAAAAATTAAAAGGGGCCGTGCTGGGCCAGATCTGGCGGTGGCCTGCCCATTTCTGGGCCGTGCGTGGGGCAGGCCGGCCCAACTCGGCGCCTCGCGCGCGCCGGCGCGGAAAACGGTCAGCGGCCGAGGCGTTCAAACGTGGCCGTCGATCAGGGGATCGACGGCTCTCCTGCATCGTCCTCGCGCGACGCGCGCATGGACGAGCCAGCGAGGAGGAGAAACCGCGGTGGCGGGATAGCTCACCTAGGGGCTGCGCACGGCTGCGGAAGGGGTCGGGTCGAAGGAGAAGGCGAGGGCGAGCTCGTCGGTGTCCTTAGGCACCGCATGCATCGTCGGAGTTCATGGCGACGGCGGCGGCGTGTTCCTCGGGTTGTGGATGAAGGCGACGTCCACGGCGGCCTCTGGGCAAAAAGAAGAGGGGTGGAGAGTTAGGGCTCGATGAGGGGAGCTTCACGGGCCAAAAATGGCGGAGGGAGAAGGAGAGATGCGTCGGCAAAGGCTGCTCGACGCCGACGGTGAACGAGGTGAGAACCTCCTTTCCTGAGCGGCAGAGGGCTTCAGCTCCGGCGTGGCGTCGTGGGAGGGAAGGTGGGGTGCGTGGGCGTGCTGCGGGAGAGGAAAGGGGAGCAGAGGAGCACTGTGTGGAGCTGGGGATTTGTCTCCTCCTCGGGTAGGGTTTTCGGACAGGGGAGGGAGAAGAGAGGGGAAATGGGGTGTGGGCACTGGCTGGTGTGGGCGGTGGGAGGTAGCCAGGGTGGAGGTGGTCGGAGTGGCGTGGCCTGGCCAGTGGGAGGGTAGGGGAGTGAGCTCCCATTGGCCACGGTGGAGGGTGGTGAGTGGTGAGTGGAGAAGAGAGGTGATGGAGGGGCTGACCAGTGGGCCCTAGCTGACTAGGACAGTCCCACAAGTCAGTGGGGTGAGAGAGAGGGGGTGGTGGCTGTGAGGGGTGGGGTGGGTGTCCCGGTAGGCTAGGGTTTTTGGGGTAAAAACCCTTTTCTTCTCTCTCTTTCTTCTATTTTTCTTACTTCTAATTTTCCTAAATCAATCAAGTCTAAAATAGATCCACACAACAAAATATGCAATAACAATACTAGGTTTGCCTAATGGGGAGGGGTCAAAAAGTTTCTCAACACTAAAGGTGAAGAAAACAATTTTTTTTTGAAGAAGAAAGAAAGGAATTGACCAAATGGTCACTAATTGGACTAGTTCTCCAAACCTAATTATTTTAGTGGTCACACAGAGTGCTAACAGCAAACTAAGGACAGGTTTTGAAAATATAGGTAACAAGGATCAACTTGATGAAATTGCATGTCAGGGACCCCTTTTGGTTTGCTTAACATGCAGCCCTGGTTTTGCTAAGTTTTAACCAACAAGAAGATCAAAGTCACTAAAATTTAAACTAGAGGAATTTTTATAAAAGTGTTACTAAAAGTTTTCAAGCAAGACTAACAACTTAAGAAAACAACTATGATAACCAAGCGAGAGTTGACTGAAAATAAACAAGAGTTTTTGCTATTTTGGAAAAGTCTGGATTAACACCACAATTCTAAAAGAGGTAGTACATTCCACTCAAGCAAGACAAGCAAAGCAAACATTTAGATACCAAATCAAAACATGTGCATCAAATGGTGCTACAATCAATCACCACATGAATACTCATAAAACAACAAACTCAAGTCAAGCAATTCAAACACAAACAAACAAAAATCAAATATTTACATAACATTCAATATTATTAGGTGATATAGTGATCACACATAATCATGACAAGATGATGTTAAAAATTACCTCAACTCATATTTTGCTATTTTTCAAAAGGCTTGATAAAAAGAAGCATAGGAGTAATATATCTCCAACTTGTATCATTTTTAAAAAGGTGTTTTGAAAACAGGAGTTTTAGAATAAGGTATGTTGATACTTGCAACACATCAAGGTTCTAATCATAAGTAGGAGATATTAAATAGATCTCCATAGCTTTGGAAACACTTAGATTTTTGGAAACTCTACTTTCTAAAATAGTAAGCTTCTGGGGTTGTATTCACAATCAAGACATCCTTGAAAAAGAGTTTGGCCAAAATAAGATTGGAGAAGACATATGGGTTATTTCTCTTGTCATGACATGATCACCAAAATTAAAGTGACATGCTAAAATAGTTGAGTTCAAAGGTTAGTGTTTTCAGTGGTTGTTAACTTAATCAACGAAGCAGACAAGGTCAAACTGAGAAATCAGAAGTGAAACACAAGCATTAGTGACGCATTTCAAAAAGTTTTTGTTGACTCTGATTTTTGGCTCTATATAAAATGTGTTTTTCTAGCTTCCCAAAATTTGGGGCGTTACAGTCATCAGGAAAGCTTTAGATGTGAAATTGGCCCGCGATAAGTTATTTTCCATGTCGAGACAAACAAGTTTGATGTTTGGCTCGTCTCCATCCGAGTTAGTACGTGACTTATACAGCCGCGAGAAGGAGCAGGACATGAAGGTGCTGTGAATTCGGCCAGGAGTCCGTTTTGGAAAAGACTTAGGGATTTAGGACATGATTTGATGTACTATTTTTTGTAAGGAAAGCCTAGATGAGTCCTATACTTGTACGGGAAGACCAGACAACTCGTAATAACACCAATCGAATCAATCTATCTATCTATTTATCTATCTTTTCAAGTTTGATTTACCTTTGTATCTATGGTTCTCGTTCTTCCGTAGTTTTCCATGTCGGCGAGCTGCGAAACCACGAGGCTCTAGGGACGGTCAGGCCAACTTTGAGCAGCCCATAGCCGCCGCGCTGCCCTGATGGGATCCCTCGCGGGCGAGCGGGGGTTCGGGTCTACAAAAGCGCCCATCGGATGTCTTGCCTATCGCGCTTCCGGTCGGGTCTCCTTCGATGTGCGTTGCGGTGCAAATCACCCCAGGCGTCGAGAGTACATGGTGACGTGTTCGTGTGCGAACAAATATAAATATAAATCATATTTAAATACAAAATATTATGGGGAGTCATAATATGATTTTTTTTACTAATGCAATTAAGGGGAAAAAATTCTTGATTCCGTAATTTGAAAAAGAAATATCAAGATAATAATTAAATAATCTAAAATTTCATTATTCAACTACTTAAAATTCAAGGAAATTTTAGAAATCATTATTAAATATTTTTATGTGATATTTTAATATTTTAAAAAAGGAATATTAATGATTTTCTTGAACCAAAATGAATTAGTTAAGGGTGTTGATTTTTTAAATGTGTTGTAGACCTAACCTGGGTGAGTCGGGCCGAACCGAGCCTTATGGGACGTATTCGGGAGGTCACATGGGCCTTATGGGACGTATTTGCGAGTGGAACTTCCGCTCGTCCTGGAACCGCACGAAGTGCTCGTGCTCCGTTATGAGAGTCGTTGCGCTGCACTCTGACTTGGAGAACGGTTCTCTCCCTATTCTTCCGTCCCCGTCTTTGGGAGGTCGAAGTTGTATATGTGGCTAGTCTGCGGAAGGTCAAACCCTCAACTCGCTATGTATGAAGAAACTAGCACGAAACACTTTCCCTTGACTTCCTGCAGACAGACAGTACGTTCATAGTTCTTCAATCAACATAATGAAGACTAGAAACCAAACTAAGAAAAGAACAAGATGAAGAAATTTCCCTTATTAATATTACTGGGAGCTATGATAGTGTACCAAGTACAATCAAGCATTTTTACACAGTATCACCGGTTAATAAACTGGGCGTGTTTGGTGTGATTTGATCGAGTTGACTAATGGTATCGCAAGCAAGATCAAATATAACGTGTGCATACGAGGCCAACTGATTGTTGAACCTAATAACGAAAGAACCAATGAATTAGAATTGCTAATGATCATTGAAAAGTCCCCTCGTTGACGCATTATATACCCTGAGATCCAGCTAAGATCGAGGCAATCAAAAACTGGCCAATTCCTAGAAATCTGAAATGTTTGCGGGGCATCCTTGGGTTCACAGGCTATTACCGCAAGTTTATAAAAAATTATGGCATTATTGCACAACCACTCACGCAACTGTTCAAGAAAGGCGAGTTATTCATTTGGGGACCAGCTCAGCAGGAAGCTTTCACTACCTTGCAGAACGCCATGTCATCTGCTCCAGTTTTGGCATTGCCTCACTTCACTAAGCCATTTGTTCTGGAAACAGACGCATCCTTGACTGGGGTTGGTGCAATGTTAATGCAAAATGACCACCCTCTGGCTTTTTTAAGCAAAGCTCTTCAGCCTACGAACCAAACATTGTCTGTGTATGAAAAAGAATGTCTTGCCATTTTGCTAGCGGTTGACAAATGGAGACCCTACCTTCAACACAGAGAATTTATCATCAGAACAGACCACAAGAGCTTACTGCATCTCTCTGATCAGCGTCTGAATACTACCATACAGCACAAGGCGTTTGTCGGGTTAATGGGACTTCAGTTCAAAATCCAGTACAAGAAATGGAATACAAATCTCGCAGTGGATGCTCTCTTACGACAGTTTGAGCACATCGCTCCTCTGTCCACTTCCACATCTCAACCATCTTGGTTAGATCGCTTGCAGGCTGGATATGAGGATGATGAACAATCTCAGAAACTATTGCAAGAACTAAGTGTGACAGGCTCCAATGCACAGTGGTTCTCCTTGCAAGACAGTGTTATCCGTGTGAAGAATCGCATTTGGGTAGGTAACAATTCCATTGCCCAAAACCACATACTGCAAGCCTTACACAACAGTACTGTGAATGGCCATTCTGGGGTGCAGGCCACTTACCATCGAGTGAAGATGTATTTTTCTTGGCCACATCGCAAGAAAACAGTTCAAGACTTTGTGGCGGGCTGTCAAATTGTTAACAAGCAAAACCAGAGCACATTAAACTGCCAAGCTTGCTTCAGCCCTTACCAGTTCCGGATGGTGGGTGGAAGATCATTTGCATGGATTTTATTGAAGGACTTCCATTGTCAAGAGGCTATAATGTCATCTTGGTAGTCATTGACAAGTTCACAAAGTACTCGCACTTTATTCCGCTGAGACATCCTTTTACAGCCAACATCGTTGCTCAAGCATTCATGAGTTTTGTCTACAAGTTGCACGGCTTGCCTCAGATGGTCATCTCCGACAGAGATCGTATCTTCACCAGCCGATTGTGGCAAGAGTTATTCCGTCTTTCTGACACTACATTGCACATGAGCTCAGCCTATCACCCACAAACTCACGGGCAATCCGAGCGACTGAATCAGTGTCTGGAAGGGTATCTGCGATGCTTTGTTAATGCTTGTCCAAAGAAGTGGTACAACTGGTTGTCACTTGCAGAGTACTGGTACAACACAAGGTACCACTCTGCTTTGGGAAAGACGTCTTTTGAGGTTTTATATGGTCATGCACCAAGAGCCTTCGGCATCGAGGTTAACTGTTGTGATTCGGCAGACCTGGAAACTTGGCTAAAGGAACATACCACAATGACAACACTTATGCAACATCACCTGATGAGATCTCTAATCAGAAGCCGCCACATGGGAGCATCTCTAGTCCCGGGTCGTATTACGAGCCAGGACTAGAGGTCCTCGGCCACGCGCTCAGCCCCGGCCCCGCGTGGAGCTCTCTTGTCCCGGGTTGTAACCCACCCGGGACTAGAGGGGGGGGGGGGGGGGGCGTCTAGTCCCGATTCCGGCGTCCTGGGTGGACAGCCGGGACTAGAGGTCCTTACCACCCGGGACTGAAAGTCCTGTTTCCACTAGTGAGAGCACAACAGCGAATGAAACAACAAGCCGATAAGAAGTGCTCGGACCGTTCCTTTGCAGTGGGCGATATGGTGTTCCTTAAATTACGACCATATATTCAGCAAACAGTGGCAGCAAGAGGAAACCAGAAATTAGCTTTCAGATTCTTTGGCCCGTACAAAATCCTCAAACGCATTGGAGAGGTGGCGTATAAATTGGAGTTGCCAGCTTCTAGCCAAGTGCATCCTGTGGTACATGTGTCTCAATTGAAACGCCAAATTCCTCCTACTGCGCAGGTGCAAGCCTCTCTGAACCTCTATGATGCCACTGAAGCTTCCTCTCTAGTACCTCTGCATATCATGTCTACCGTCATGGTGCCGCATGGAGCTACTGCTTCAACCCATGTCCAGGTCAAGTGGCAAGGGAACCATGGCAGTTTCATCACCTGGGAAGAACCCGCAGACCTCTGGCGCCGCTTTCCCACTACCCCAAGCAGGTCTTCGAAGGGAGGGGTAATGTCATGACTGGCCCACTGGCAGGGTGCCGAGCCCACCTGTCATAACGTCGTTACCGTGGCGTGAACCACAAGTTGATCCGTGGCCGCACAGGCTTGTCAGCGTGCGTGTGTGGTGGTTATAAGGAGTAGAAAAGTCCTCATCAGAGGCATCGTGTAAGAGGAGTTTGGAACTATTCTCTTCCCGAACCTCAGAACTGCTTCAGTCTATTATCCCTAATCCAATTTCCCTCCCGAATCTCCTTGCTTCTCTCTGTGTATGCTAGTGAGATCATAACACTTTGCCTCGCCATGGATCTGTCCAAGGCACACAGGCCAAGAAGTTTTTTCTTCAGCTCCCTTCTGAACCAAATTTCTTGAAAAGAGAGGGTTCTAATGTCCTCTTCTTGATCCAACAGCGCGATTAGCGTGTTGGCCCAAACAATGTGTTGTTTGACATCTCCAAGGTCTCTCACGCTCCAACTTTGTAAGGCCTGCGCAGTCTTGCGTCTTGTAGCTGAAAGCAGCAATGGGATTCGCCGGTCTAGCAGTTTCAGAATCGTTCCAAGCCTTCTCAATGACCAGATGAAAACCATTCCTTTTGATCCAATGCGTTTCAAACCTGAATCGTGCGCATCTGAAGTTGTTGCTGCACGTGGTCATCAACTGGGGGCAATGGTCAGAAACCCCGGAAGATATACCTTGAAGAAAACATCCTGGAAAAGACGTGTGCCACTCGATCGAGCCCAAAACTCTATCGATTTTGGTAAGGGTGGCATTTTGCCTATCATTAGACCATGTAAAGCACGTCCATTAAGTGCAGGGTCGTTTAACGCGAGGTCAACGACCACTTTCCTGAATTTGCCCATCATTTTCCTGTTAATATTCCGGTTATTTTTTCTTTGCTGTCCAAAATTAAATTAAAGTCACCCAAGATGGCCCAGGCTCCTGGGCAATTGGGCCTCGTGCTTCTCAGCTCTCCTAAGAAACGAATTTTGTCGTTCTCCTCTTGAGGTCCATAAACCGATGTGATCCAGAAAGCAGGTAAAGCAGGCGAGGTAAAACGGACTGAAACCGAGAAGTCCCCAAGGAAGTGAGAATCACCATGTATTTTGGATGAGTCCCACGCGACCAAGATACCCCCACGCGTACCATCCGCAGATAAGTAATAGAAAGCGTCGTAAGCTGGCCCCAAGCACTCCATAACCAAATACGTCAAAAAAATCTCTATTTTTGTCTCCTGAAGACAAACAATAGTAGCTTTGGACAAGACGACCTCGTTCCTAATGGCATCGCATCTAACACGCGCATTGAGTCCTCTCACGTTCCAACACAGGAAAATAATATTGGCTAGATCCATAAGATATTGTGTTTGGAAACGACCGAACGACCCCTTACAGGGCGTCGACGACCCCAGGCAACGAGTCAGGCTCATAAGACTCCGGTACAATTATTTTGAAGAGCTTGGCGAGTTTGACAATCTCCTCACGAGACAGCTCCTGACTTTCCATCTGCTTTAGCTTGCTCATGGCTTCTTTCCACAACGGCCCGTCTTTGGTTTCCAAGCCAGTTTTTTTTACCAGAACCACCTGCGCCCTTTGCTCGGCAGATAACCCATTTAGGCTTTGTTTGGTACTAGAGTATTTTAGTCGATTGATGGGGATTATCTGGGTCAAACCTGTGAATCCTCATATATCACAAAACATTGTTTGGTTCTAGTGTATTGGACAGGTATTATCCCCACATTTCCCCACAAATCTCCAAACTCTAGTTCATTTTTTCTCAATCCCCTAGGGGATCCAATACACTACCCCTACCTAGTGGATTAGATCCTCAATCCTCTAGGGGATTGGGTGAAGTTTGGAGTTTCACCCAATTCACTAGAGTATTATCCCCACAAATCCAGTAAAATACTCTAGTACCAAACAAGGCATTAATTGGTTTTGCGCCAACCTTCCGCTTCTTCTGCTGGGCGTAGCAGCTGTTTGTTTGCCCCTCCCTCGCCTGCTTGATTGGATTTCAGTTAACTGAAGAATCGGAGGCTGAATTTCCTTCAGCGCTCTCCGTGAGAAATCAGCAAGCGCTTGAGTGTTGGAAGGTGAAATAGGACCACGTGATGCCGGCGACCTCTCAGCTTGCATGGAGTTGACAGATTCCATGCAATTTTTGTCATTTTCGGAGAATTGAGCAACTGGGTCTCAGGAACAATAGAGACAGATCTAGTCGGTGATTTGGGCTCCTGGGTCACTGGAGCTACCGTGTCATCACTAGCGATCGAGTGTTTCGAACATGGGTTTTGAACTTCTTGCCGAGCCTGTGTGGACTCCAAGAATGGTGGCCCATCAACATCATTTCGATCCCCCCGGCCACTTCTTCCATGATCGCGAGGTCAGTGGGCATAAGTGAATTGGGAGAAACAACCCTGCTAATTTCGAAGCATGGATCTAGCGATTGATCTCCTGCCATTAATAACCTCTTCTCGAAACCTGCAGCGTCTGTCCCCCATGCCTCTCGATGATCAAGAACGATGGGATGTAAAGTCCATTCCAAGGGGTTAGCGTATCTTCCACCGTTGTCTGCGACCTGTGCTTGCTGCCCCCGCTGTCTATGCCAATTGACCGTGCCCTAGCACAAAGAGAAGGGAAATCGGCCATTGTCAGACTCAGGCGGGCTAGGGATTCCGTCCACTCTCAACTCCCCGTTATTGCCCACATAGTGTTCATCCTGGTTTGGAGAGTGATCTTCGACGGAATGAAGATGAATAATAACTTTATATTGCAGTGTATCGTAGTGAGAAGCTCTACGACCCCTCCTGAAATTGACCGCTGCATAGCCTGGATCAGGGACAGATCCATCTTGCGACTCTTCTGGTTTAGTAAAACGGGCATATATGAACTTGGGAATTTTATAAGGATTGTGTGTCCATGCAACGACCTTGAAAGGTCGTAAGTCCTCCGGAGCTGCTGATTCTTGGCTCACTGATTCTATCCAGCAAGATGAGGATAAGATTTCAGCGGCATTTACCCAGGACCAAGCATGATCCGGCAACTCCACTAAGCTAATGGCACACCTATAGAACATAGTTCTAGTTTCGGCTTGGAGGTGCCTGTTCCACTGTTTGATTAGCAAATGGTGGTTGGCGGTTCTGATGTCTCCCCCATTCAGAGCTCTATTTTGTAGGGAGATTAAATTGTTTGGGGAAGAATTTCACTTCCCCGGTCTCTGCACCAACTAGGGATGCACACAGCCTTTTAAGTATGAGTACCAGGATTTTTATCTTGGTTAATAAGCAAGCCTTTTAAGCATGAGTACCAGGATTTTTATCTTCCTGCTACTCAAGTATAAATAGGTACCTAAATTCGCGTCCCTGGGGACTTGAATCTGGGTGTTGGGCTTGTACATCCACTCCCCCAACCAGTTGAGCTAAGCTCCACTCCTCCCTCCCGGGTCGCTCCCCGCCCGAGCGACTCCGGAGGCTCCCGTCATCGATCCCACCGGACCTCCCCCACCCTGCGCTCCTGGCCGACGCCGCCGCCCTCGCCGGCGGCGGTGGCGGCGCCCGTCCCGTCAAAGACGGAGGGCAGGGGAGTGCACCGCGGCGGCGCTTCACGGGCGGACGTGGGGCGATGGCGGCGGCGCAAGATGGCGCGGCTCACGGGCTGTGGCCTGGAGATAGCCAGAGCCGCGAGGTGGAGACGGACGTCGCTCCTCTCCTCCTCCGATCTGGGCCACTGCGTCCAATCTCCATGCATGGACCGATCTGGACAATTGTCCGATCTGTACGACACGCATGGTTCGATCTGGCCACGCATGGCCTGATCCGGGCTTTGAAGGCTCTGCTAGCGGATGCGCTTGTTCGTGTACAGCGGCTGCCTTCTCCGTTGCTGCTCCGACCGGCGGCGTGGGGGCTTGCTGGTGCGCTCGATTAAAGGCGGCGGTCCTAGGGTTTCTCCCACGCTAAGATGAAGATCCGCCTAACGTCTGTCCTCGTTGATCTTGCCAAAGTGACGGGTTCCGGAATACTCCGCTGGCGATCTCCCAGGGCGTTAAGTCATAGAGAGTGCTGGATCGGTGGGATTCGGTCGCGCCGCGAGGAACCAGTGCGAAGCTCTACTTCTGTTGCCATCATGGGCAAATTCATGATGAAGTCAGATGCGGAGAAGGCCATGGAGGCTGAGATTGAAGGAGTGACAATGGTGCTTGGAGTCTTTGTGTCAATGAGGAACTTGCTTCGAGTTTCAGTTATCGCGGCAGCAGTATGTTTGTGGGGGCGACAACATTGGTGAAGTTCAAAGTCCTACCTCGCAGGGTGAAAATCCAAGGTCTGGTCTTAATTGGTTGTGCCTGGCAATGGCCTTGATGAAGGCATTGTTTTTGTGAGTGGGGACTATCTCCAGGGTGAAAACCCATGATCTTTGATCGGGCAACGATGGTGCTTGTGCACTGTTCCCTTCCTGAAGGCGTTGCTTTTGGAAAAATTGGACATCATGTGTTGTATTGGTGGTGGTTGTGCTACTGCTGTAAGGATTGTAACTCTGTAGCGGGACTTTTCTTTTTTAGTTTCTTCTTCTTATTGTTTTTTGGCCGTGTGCATCCGTGATACCTTCACGTATTGCGTTGTTGCAGAGGCTGGGTGAAAATTGGTATCTCCGCGATATTAATATATACTCTTTATCTAAAAAAATTTGTAGGGAGAAAGTCCTGAAGATGACCAAGAAGTCGATTGGATAATGACGGTAAACTGAAATAGCTTTAGCGGGAATGTTTCTCTCGATAGCAAACCCTTGCTGAACTGCTTCTCTAGACATGGTCTTTGCTTTAACTGCTTCTCGGAAAAGCATTTGTCCAAGGATTGCACTGTGCCGCCGTCTTGTTTCAACTGTGGCCTTTCCGGGCACAGATTCAATGAGTGCCCTCGTCGGCGAAGTCTTGCGAACTACTCTCGGGCGACGCGACGGCCGGGGAAAGAGGAGCCATGTTGGCTAGTGGCGCACTCGAGCGCGGAGGATCTGTGGCAGAGGTCGCCGGGATTGGCGGCCACCGAGGTTGGAGGTGGGAGGAGCCCAAGGGGTAGGAAGCGAGCAACTGTCCTCTGGTAGTGGAGTTTCACCTTTATTGGTTGGGCTCAAGTATGTTTTGGTCTTCCTCAAGAGCTACTGCTCCGGCCAAGAGAACATGCCTGACCCGGCTCGCGATGACAAAGGCAAATCTCCCATGTTCGTGCCCTCGTCGCCGCCGGCCTTGAATTGCTCTGTGCCATGGTGCACCAACGCCTGGTGCCCGCCCAAGGAGGGATGGATCAAGATTAAGTCTGATGCTTTCTTCATCGGACATGCAAGTCCCAGTGGGCGATTTTGTACAACTCATATGGCGCGCAACTCATATCTCCACCGTTCATTAAAGCGTTTGAACGGTCAAGATTTGGCATTGAATGCGTTGAACGTTCAACGCGTTGAACAACAAATCTAGTCCATTCAATCACGAAAATGGACGGTTTGAGATATACGTTGTGCGCCATATGAGTTGTAGAACCTGATAACCGTGTTAGCTGCCTGCTCCCCGCTGCTGGCTTGCTTGGATCCTGAAGAAGCTGAGGCCAAAGCCGCTCTTTTGGCGATCAAACTAATCGCTGGCAGAAACCACGAGCGGATCATCCTGGAGCTCGACTGCACCAGCGTTGCTTCTGCTCTACGCTCCACCGTGTCAGACAGGTCAAGGGGTTGTGGTACACATACAAGGAAGCTAAAACCCTCCTGTAGAGCTTCAGAGAATGCAGTGTCAACACGATCTACCGGGAGAGTAACCAACCAGCTGATTGCTTGGCTAAGCTAGCTAGATCTGCAGGCAGCTGCATCTGGATGAACCATTTACCAGATGTAGTTTGCAATTTTGTCTCTCAGGATCGTGTATCTCTTGATTCCACCATTATGTAAGGCTCTCCTTATCACAAAAAAAGTATTTTTTGTTCTAGACTACAGCAAAACACCAGATCAACTTACCGAAAAGATTTTGATACAACCCGAGATCCAGTCGTTTAAACTAGGTATACTTAGTGTCACAAATAATAATGAAGTCTCACTTGATCTGTGACATTAAAGTATCGTAATATATTTGCGCTGGAGTGGTTTGGACGCTAAATAAATATAGATACAAGAAGCATGAGACATACCAAGGTTCCGTTGGGTGAACATCTATTGCCATCACAACTCCCAAATCTTTCGTGCAGTCTATGATCTGTATTGATAGGGTTGTCAAAATAGTTCAAAGAAATAAGCAAAATGAAAACCAGGTAAATTAAGAAGAGTATATGTTACCTTAATTTTTGGCGGATAGGTTCCTGGATATTAAGCGTGCAACGAAGGTTAAAATATCAAACAATATCCTCTGATGTAAGTGATAATGAGTCAAGTCCAATAAGGCCAACTGACCTCGAGTGGTGATGCATCATCGTTTGCGCGGCAAACGGTGGAAATTATTGTCTCGTGCAATTCTCCTCTGTTATCAGTTACATGTAGTGCGTAGGAGAACAATTTTTTTAGTGGGTTATTCAACAATTCTGTTTCGCTTGAAATGCAATCGCAGATCTGCAAGAAATAACCAACCGCACATTAAATATCTAGGTACCACAAAGATAAATTTTACTTGCAGCTGTGCCGCCGCCGAGTAGAATAACGGTTCGTTTTAGATAGGCAGGAAGCAGTCTCTCCTCGCCGCTGGGAGCTTTCTTCTTATTCTGTGGAAATTTATAGCTGTCCAACAACCCCTTTGCTAGCCCATGGTTCAGAGTTGCAGGCCACCTTCAGTGTTCTGAAGATTAATTCAGAGTTTCAAACGGTGCATGCTTTCAGTATCCTTATTGGTCAGGGAGGTTAGGGCTTAGGCGCTTGGCCTTAGGGTTGTTGCTTCTACTGAATCTCCGGGATGTTGGTGAATTTAAATGCGCTCCAATATTGCTATTTCTCTTATTCAGGGTTTCAGAATGTAAATTTGAACTATGTAAAAATTGGTTTACACAAATAGGTGTCCCTTGGAGTTGTGGTAATTATCCACCTCCCACTTATCTTCTGGACTCTCAAATGGATAAATAAGAAATGACATGTCTTTTGAGCGTCCACCCTTGGAGATGCTCTAACAGGAAGGGAACATGGATGGCTGCAATAGCAAGGAACCAGCACAATTTTCGGCCCTGCCAAAGAATGTTGATGGAATGCGTGCCGCCTTATATGGACGTCCGAACAGACCTTTTGGACAGTAATATATATGACGCCAGATACGGACACTAGTAGAAAACAGACCTTTTGTTCGCACCTTTAATGCCGGCCATGTTTGGAACCGGAACTAATGTGAGCATTATTCCCGGTTCAAACGGATAGGACGCCGCACGGTTTTAGTCCCGGTTCGAACGGAACCTTTAGTCCCGGTTGGTAATATAAACCAGGACTAAAGGGGTTGTGGCAGGGTGGGGACCTTTAATCCCGGTAGGTATCTCCAACCGTGACTAAAGATAGACCTTTAGTCCCGGTTGGAGACAACAACCCGGACTAAAGCCGTCGGCATTATTCATTTAATACGGAATAATTCATATCTTTAAATTCATAAGCCCTAGATAAATAAGACGAATCCAAATATGACAACTATATCATCTTTTGGATCACAACAACTCATTTAACTAGGCAAAATTATTTTCGAAAAATTGACATAAACTCATTTAACTAGGCGAAATTAGGTAGAAATAAAGAAAATTCCTAAAACTTAGGGATTATTCGTAAAATGTGCATTACTATTTGTGAAATTAGATGGGTGCCATTTTGCACCATATCTTTTTGGAGGTTTTTTTTACTTTATTTTGTACTTAGTTCATAAAAAATTCATTTTGGCCACTTAAAAAAAGGAAAATTATATTTATAAAAATAATTTGAAAAATCCCTTCGGAACCATTGTTTCCTATACCAAGATACACCTATTTTTCGAATATGAGAACTTTATCACAAACTATGACGTGGGATTTGCCATAACTTGGTCATTTGGCTTGAAACTTATATATGTTTATACATGTTAGAACTTTTTGTGAATTTGTTTTTGAACAATTTGTCAAAAATCAAGTTTATTATTTTTAATAGCAACTAGTATACATAAAAGTACTCCATGCCAGAGGATATCTTTTTTTGAGGTTTCTTTCACTTTATTTGATTTTCTTCCAACAAAACGGTCAAAATGGCCACCATGACTATTCATCGAAAGAGGTCAAATTCTATAAAACTATTGATGTTTCTGTTATATAACCACTAGTTGTGTACCTTAAAATGATTTTTTTAAAAATTTCAGACCAAACTATCAGACACTTATAGTTCAAATTTGGATACTTTCGGAAAATAGACATAAACTCATTTAACTAAGAAAATTAGATAGAAATCAAGAAAATTCCTAATACTTGGGGATTATCCATCAAATCTGGACTACTCTTTGTGAGAATTAGTTGGGTGTCATTTTGCACCATATTTATTTACTTGGTTCCCAAAACAAGTCATTTTTGGCACTTAGAAAAAGGAAAATGATATTCATAAAAATAATTTGATAAATCCCTTCAGAACCATTGCTTCCTATAACAAGATACACCTATTTGTCAAATATGAGAACTTTATCACAAACTATGCCGTGGGAATTGACATAACTTGGTCATTTGGCTTGAAACTTGTAGATGTTTATACATGATAGACCTTTTTTTGAAGATTGTTTTCGAACAATTTGTCAAAAATCAAGTTTATCATTTTTATTAGAAACTAGTGTACATAAAAGAACTCCATCCCAGAGGATATCTTTTTTGTGGTTTCTTTCACTTTATTTGATTTTCTTCCAAAACATGGTCAAAATGGCCACCATGACTATTCATCAAAAGAGGTCAATATCGATATTTCTGTGATATAACCAATAGTTCTGTACCTTATAAATGATTTTTTAAATTTCAGACCAAACTATCAAACCTTTTAATTCAAATTTGGATTACTTTCAGAAAATCAACATAAACTCATTTAACTAGGCGAAATTAGATATAAATCAAGAAAATTCCTAATACTTGGGGGATTATCTATAAAATGTGAACTAATCTTTGTGAGAATTAGATGGGTGCCATTTTGCACCATATTTGTTGTACTTGGTTCACAAAAAAGTCATTTTTGCCACCTAGAAAAAGCAAAATGATATTTATAAAAATAATTTGAAAAATCCCTTCGGAACCATTGCTTTCTATATCAAGATAGACCTATTTATCGAATAAGAGAACTTTATCACAAACTATGCCGTGGTAATTGCCATAACTTGATCATTTGGCTCCATGCTAGAGGTTTTTTTTTCATAGCACGTTTATCGATATTTCTGTGATGCAAAAGATGATATGGATGGCATATTTGAATTCCTATCATTTTTCTAATCGATTTAGACATTTTATTTGTCAAATTTTGATTTATGGATTTGAAGATATGAATTATTCCATACTAAATATTATTACATAATCACTTTTATTTATTCAAAAAATATTATTACGTAATCATTGTTATTTATTCAAAAAATATTATTACATAATCATTATTATTTTTTCAAATAAATTTTGAAAATTTAAACAATAAATAAATATAACATCATGACTCAGGGGTTAATATGATTGATATGATAGTAATATCAGTAAGTTCTAACTTCTCATTTGGAAGCTAATTTGGACGGAACTCAAAAGTTGTGCGTACTTGGGCTAGAGGATGGGTGACCGAATGGGAAGTTTGATCAGGGTAAGTACTTTGACCTGAGATTAAGTCTATAATTTGAGATTAAATGTGTGGCTAAGTGGAAAATTTCGGAATAGAACAAAAATTGAATTAAAAGAACTCGGGACTAAAAAAAAATCCTCCGAATACCTTTAATCCGGGTCCTCCACGTGGGGAGACGTGCGCGGGCGGGTGGAGGACACCAACCGGGACTAAAGGACTGCACCTTTAGTCATCACACCAACTGGGACTAAAGGTGCAGTCCTTTAGTCCGGGTTGATAATACCAACTGGGACTAAAGGTCCTCCGCCCGCCCGTGCACGGCTCCCCACGTGAAGGACCTTTAGCCCCGGTTCGTAGCGAACCGGTACTAAAGGGGGGCCTTTAGTCCGGTTGGGAAACCGGGACTAAGGATGACTCCAACGGGGCGACCCAAATGGACGCGCGTTTGGTCCGTTTGGGTCGGCAAACGGACGCGCGTCCGGCCCACGTCTGCCCCTTTCTGGCCACTGCGCCCAACGGGGCCGACGCATCGAGTTCGCCCGGCCAGGGTTTTTATCATTTTGATCATAAATCGGCAGAGCCATGTCTGCATACATACCCAACGGGGCCGAAGTATATAGCAAGCATATGAATCTAAAATAAAATATAATCCCGGCCTCATAGGGCCATGTCTGCATACATACCCAAAATATTACAAATTCCATGTTTTTCCGGCCATATCGGCCATAGTTCAACACCGACATGCAACATAAATAAAACGACCGAGATTTGATCAATCTCGGTCCATGTAGTACCTTTGCTTCTTGAGGTAGTAGGCCTTCTTCGTAGGGGTCAAGGCCGAGAGATCCATGTCCATGATCCTGGCCTCCTCTTGGCGTAGGGCGAGCTCAATGTCCGTTGCTTTTGCCTCGGCCTCCATGGCCCTAGCCTCGGCGTCCTTGGCTCTTGCATCGGCTTCCCTTGCTCTTGTCCGGGCGTTTTCTTCTTCTATGTCGAGTTTCTTCTTCTGCAATTCGAAGAAGAGCTTGGAAGCCATCTCTCTCTCTAGACGCTCCTTTTCTCTCCTCTCCTCCTTCTTGTCGGCAGCCTTGTCCTTTTGGGTTAGGAACCCGTTCAATGTCTCTTGCAATGCAACGGTTGTTGCATCTCGTTTCAACTCGGCCTTCGAGTTGTTCTTCCCTCTTGGCCTCCCTTCCTTTTCCGTTGTGTCCTCTCCCTTATCAAGGGGCTGTCCACCATTTTTGAGGAAGGCATAGAGGGCCTTCCATTTCTGCTGGTCCTTGAGTGCCCGGTAGCAATGGGTCAAGGTGAAGGCCTTCTTGTATTGCCTCTTGAAGGTTTCCAAAGCATGCAACACCTGGGCATCCAAATTTATAGTAACCAAAATAATTTCCAAAGCTTGCAACACCTGGGCATACAAATTGTACAAGGGAAGAGGAGCCACAAAACTCACCTGTTCATTCACTCCGAAGCCACTTGCTGGCTGGGCTTGAACATTTTCAACGGAGCCGCAAAACTTGCTCGTCTCCGCGGATATGTGGAGCCACCTCTTGGAGATAGATACCTCCGTCCGCTGCGTCTGAATGTTGTGGGGCGGTAGGATTCTACATTCATTATAGCGCTTGTTGAACCGGCCCCAATATGCCGACCCTCTTTGCTCAGCCCCGAGAATTTGGTTGGTTCCATCCTCGATCCAGGACTCGCAAATGAGCACGTCTTCCTCGGCCGTGAATGAGGCGCCCCTTTGGCTCATCTTTCTCTTCATTGCCCGGGCTTGGGTCTCGAGCTCTCCTTCGAAAACCGGCTCATTGTCGATGTTGATCACATCGGGGCCGGTCGGCGGAACTTCATCATCGCCGGCATCGTAATCGTCCTCGGCGTACTCGTTGTTGTCCCTGATCATGTCCTGGAGGACGTCGTCCCTTCATCATGGACCTCCTCGTAGTACCTGGGGTCACCCGGCGACGGCCTGGGCATTTCGCCGAACAGGTTACGCACCGGGGCGACCACTGCCGGGGCAGCTGCACGCGCGGCCGCAGTCTGCGCCGCCGGTGAGTGCCCGGCCAAAGGTGTAGTAGGCGTGTTCAGATCAAGCGAAGGTACCTCGACTGGGCTGGGCGCGGATTCGCCTGAGGTAGGGGAAACCCGCGGCGGCATGGTTCCCGGAAGGTACCCGTACGGTGGCGATGGTGCCGTCGCGGAAGATCTCGAGCTTGGGGGCCGGGCCGCCGAGGCGTTGGAGCTGGCCGCCGTAGTCGCGACACCGACCGCGGCCGCCGTCGGGGTAATTCCAATCAGGAGGAGGGCAGCGGTCGCGGCCCTGGACACGAGGTCAGAGTCCTCCGGCACGGCGGCGGCCTTCTTGGCGGCGTTGAGCTTCTCTTGCTTCAACCTCCTCCTCCGGTCTCCCCGCTTCTGGGTCTCTGCGGCCCTCTGCTCTTCGGTGAGTTCCTTCTTTGGTTTCTTTGCAGCTTTGGATGCACATCCAGCGGCGGGGCCGGCGGCAGAGGCGGTGGCGGCGGCGGCAGGTCCAGCGTCGGAGGCGGCGGCTGCACCGGCTATGGCTAGGGTTGGAGTGTGGACTGGGGTTTTGGGAGAGGCCGAGGCCGAAGTGCGGACCAGAGGAGGACACAATTGCGCTCCGCCGCGCGTCCGCGCCTGACGCATCCGTGGCCCAAATTTGGGCCAGGAATGCGTCGTGGCGGACAGAAAAACGGACCGCGGTCCGTTTGCGTCGCCCCGTTGGGCCGTGTTTTTGGCTCGCGCGGACAGGGACGGACGCGCGCGGACTCGATGCGTTGGCCCGTTGGAGTCATCCTAATGGCCCTTCCCATCCGGGACTAAAGGCCCTTTTTCTACTAGTGGGAGTAGGGCTTTATTATCAGCACAGAAAAATTTCATAGCGGTGAAACGATAGCTGCCTAGAAAGACTTGTCATTGAAAATAAATAAGAAAATGACCTTAATCCTAGATAGTAGTTGTGTCTTCATAAAATAATACTAATTTTTAGTAGTGTAATTCTCCATGGCCTAAAAATATTCAATAAAACTCTACCCGTAGCAACACACATGCACATTTGCTAGTTCAAACAAAATATGACTTTTATTTTTGCACGCCAAATAAAGAATACTTTTACCAGTAAGGATTGCACATCGTCGCAACGATCGCTAGCCTATTGTCGTTCCTTTTAAGCGATGCGCCCGCTTGAAGAGACACTAACGCAGCCTAAAAAATTCAGGTATTAACCCACGACCGCATGTGAACCTTTCCACTAGGCAAAACCTCATATCAGTTACTCCCTCCGTTCCAATTTAATTGACTTGCTATCCACCGCATGTGTATGTATATATACATGTAACATGTGTAGATACATCCATATTTGGTGGATAGCAAGTCAATTAAATTAGAACGGAGGGAGTAGTTATGACACACAAAGTCTATTTTTTCATTATTGGATGTTAGAATCCAAATTTCTCCATACTTTTGTTTTACCGATATCACATTTTTCGACGGAAAACGAAATATCAGGTCACCGAAAATCTCGAGCTAGAAAAGGAAAATCATGGTCACCATAGAGATGTGGGTATGCCTAACTTTGTTAAGTTAGTATGAATAAAATAACAACTTCAGCCAAAAATTAAATTAGAAATTATTGATCAAACCTTGACAAAGTTACCTTGTACACCGATGTCCCTATGTCTTTATGTGGAGACTGCATTAGAGTCTCTATCTCATTCAGCATATTGACGATTAACCCTATACCTGGCCTTTTATGTCGATCGCCTTCCAAACAGCTTAAAGCTATTTCGATGCATCTCTTCACTTGTCCAGAATATGATTCCTTCAGGTACACTGATGTTGTGTCTAGCCTTTTCCTCCAGTTCGCATGTACCTACAATGTTTTCACACAATATATCTGAAAATATTGTTGCTATTGGGTGAATATATAGTGTTGATCTCAATAAAGGAATTTCTCTTACACGCTCTATGAATTCTTGGGAAGACATTTCTATGCTTCTATAGTATCCTGCAGGTCCAGTCATTATCTTTACGATTACAACTCCCAAGCTGAATACATCAAACTTATTTGAGATAATTCCCGCATCTATGTATTCTGGCGGGATGTACCCACTGCACGATACATCAAATATATACGTCACACATAACACGAATCTAGTACAAGAAAAATTCTTATTATAGAATTTTTTTTCATGAAGTAAGCTTACAGTGTTCCTATAGAGCTTGTTGACATTTGTGATTTTTGTCCTCCGAATAGTCTAGCCATTGCAAAATCTGCTATTTTTGGATCCAAGTTCTCATCCAGTAATACATTTTCCGGCTTTAAATCCAAATGGTACATAGGGGAATGCAGTTCCTCATGAAGGTATTTCGAACCTTGGCAAATCCCCTTAATTATTGCATATCGTCGAGACCAATCATGTCCACAAAATTCATCTATGCCAAGAATAGGGCATAACTTTTATGTTAAGAATTACATATAACTTTATAATTGCCAATATAGATAGTGAACAATGTATCATACCTGAAAGATACTTGTCAAGGCCTCCATTATGCATGTACTGGAAGCAAAGGGCCCTCTTGGTCACCTCGGTAAACAAAATTTTCCCATTAAACTGTACGACTTCTCGTCGAGTTTCATCGCAATAACCAACTAACCTCACGACATTTTTCTGTTGGAGGCTTGCAATGTTGTGATACTCCTTTTCATGAAGCAACTTCACAGCAATTGTCTCTCCATTTTTCTGCTCTCCCTGTTCATATCGGGTATCCAGGGTTTAATTTTATTCTTCGTAACACCAATATTCTGTGTTTTAACATGCATTGAAAAGAAAAAGGTACATAGTAATGTATGAAGTGGTGCACATCCTTTGTTGTTTTACATTGATGTGTGTTTGTAATGGGAAGGGAAGAACACAATATGGCATGAGTATGCAAGGTAGTACCTAACAAGCTCACTAGAAAACAAATCTCTAGTGGATAGTGAACGTCAGCGTCGAGGGTAATTGTACATTGTCTGATCTGTCTGAATCTTTGGTGTGGTCCTGAATTCATAGTTAATAATGAGTGTCTATAAGCATCTGTTCTAATTAGTAAATGCGGCCTTAATGAACCTCCGAGTAACAGATAAATTTGTAGTGCAATGGAATACAAAGTGTTCATTTGTTCATCCTAAGATGGATGGCTTGCGTGTCAGTCCACGAAGTGTGACCCTCACCCTAGCATGTAAAACTATTTGATACTACTTGCTAGGAACCCCACATAGGTTCTAAATCATACCTTGTAAACAGTTCCATATGAACCCGCTCCAACTTTGTGATCCTTAGAGAAACCATTTGTAATTTCCATTAAAAAATGCAGGGGCATAAGCCTTGGTGCGTTGTCCATTGTCTTCCTTCTTCTGCTTGGGAAATGAATAGGAAACTGTTACAAGAATGAAATTTCACGTATTGGTTTTACATATTTGAATAGTGATTTCTAGCCCATGTAACTGATTTTGTCCTAATTGACAGAAATTCAATCGCTGAACTGAAAGTAAACACCAAATACAATATAAGGACCCCTAAAAGAAATAGCAATACAAATCATTTCTTGAGCTTTCCCACTGTTTCTTCATATAGTTTAGCAACGTCGAGCGGAGGTACCTGATGTCGATGCGCGGTAGTGAAGACAAGAGGAGGATTCGCGGCGGTAGCATTAGCTCGTCAGAGATGCGAAGCAAACAAATCAGAAGGCCTGCAAACTTAGGAGGATCGGTATAGATTTTCAAGCATGTTTCGTGAAGCAAGCAAGCAGTGGACTTTATTGAAAGGAAGGAGGAGAATCGCAAGAGATCTGAAGTGTAGTTGCTGAAGCTGGATCGCAATGAGCCTTGTCAAGTTGCATTAATAATACTGAAATAAAAGTAGGATTATCTTGGACACGTTATCAAGTCGATCGTGGCCTGTAGGAGCCGTTGACAAACTCAGACACGTTATTACGAAAAAAAACAGGATTAATATTCACGGTTCCCATTGATGGTGGGCAATTATTTTTGTGTTGCTATCCTGTTTCTGCTAGCGATGGAGAACCAGTCGACCACGAACTCACGCACACATTTGACAACGAACAGGTAACGTAACGGACAGAACGGGCCGATTCTGGTCACATTTCCTACTCCTGATGTCTTGGGCCGGACAGAAATCTGATTTGCTAAAAAAACTCGGGGCGAGCCTAGTAAAGCTCGGGCCGAGCCCAGAAACTCGGTCTGAGCGTCCAGCCATAGCGCCTTGTGCCGTCGCCGTAGATGATACCACAGGGATTCTCCTC
Organism: Poa pratensis; assembly: GCA_947311845.1. Classification (NCBI taxonomy): domain Eukaryota; kingdom Viridiplantae; phylum Streptophyta; class Magnoliopsida; order Poales; family Poaceae; genus Poa; species Poa pratensis. The sequence continues at coordinate 86,003,251 of CAMZMU010000039.1, forward strand.
CTCCCACCGGGCGACGTTCTCGTCCAGAAAAACAGGCATGTGGGTGAGAGTTGGCCGTTGGTTTATCATGGTAATGTATCGGAGGGCTATGCCATCGGCTTCGTACACCCAATTCCGAGCTGGACTTGGAGAAGATGCATCCAAATCTGGGGTGGGTGGATTCTTTGTTGGCCACGGCGCGAAGAGCCATGGCAGACACGGTTGGAGATCTCACGGAGGATGTCCATCGGGACGTCGGACCATGGCCTCCAGTCCATGGCGCATGGAGATGGGGAATAGGAGGATAGATAGATCGTCGACGACACGTACGTTTGCTCTAGCTAGTTTGACTGTGATACACGTAGGATGAATATTGGGCCGCCTATGAGAGTGGGATTAACCAACAAACTCAGCCTGCAACTACTTCAGGCCCATCTATAACCAAATCTGTACACATACTAGAAACACGCTGCTGGCAAATCATATGCATTGCCTTACGGAGACGCTCCAGGCACGCGTCGCCATAAGGGAAGCGCACGCCGGCGAAGATGGGCCGGCCCATCACGTGAAGTTTCCTTTTTCCTTTTTTTCTCTTTTTGTTTTTTCATTTTCTGTTTCCGTTTTTCTTTTGCTTTTTTTCTGTTTTCTTTTTTTTCTTTTCGTTCTTTCTTTCAAAAATATAAAATTCGAAAATTTTGAAATAAAAATTTATTCAGATTTGAATTGTTTTCAAATTGGAAATTTGTTCAAATCTAAAATTGTTCTGAATCAAAAATTTGTTTAAATTCGAAATTTGTTCCGATACAAATTTTGTTCCGATTCAAAAATTTGTTCCGATTTAAAAATTTATTCAATGTTTAAATTTGAAATTTGTTTAAATTCAAAATTTGTACAAATTTGAATTTTGTTCAAATTCAAAATTTGTTCCGATTTCAAAATTTGTTCACATTCGAAAATTGTTCAGATTTGTAATTTGCTCAGATTTTTGAAATTGTTCAGATTTGATTTTTTGTTCATATTTGAATGTAGTTTGGATTTAAAATTTGTTCAGATTTTAAAATAGTTCGAATTTAATTTTTTGTTTGGATTCGCATTTTGTTCAAATTTTTAAATTTGTTCGATTTATAAACAGCGGGAAAAGCGCCTGACAAAATTCCAGGAAAGAGAAGCAAAAAGACCTCGCGCGCGAAATTGGGGCGGCCCAATTAGCAGTCCCTTACGGCGACGCGTGCCTCCCTCCAAGTTTTGGTGGCCAGCGATGTTGCTGCACCCACTCGGTAATGAAATGCATGCATGATTCCCTCTTGTGACGACTCGGGCAGAATCCTAGATAGTAGTTGTGTCTTCATAAAATAATACTAATTTTTAGTAGTGTAATTCTCCATGGCCTAAAAATATTCAATAAAACTCTACCCGTAGCAACACACATGCACATTTGCTAGTTCAAACAAAATATGACTTTTATTTTTGCACGCCAAATAAAGAATACTTTTACCAGTAAGGATTGCACATCGTCGCAACGATCGCTAGCCTATTGTCATTCCTTTTAAGCGATGCGCCCGCTTGAAGAGACACTAAAGCAGCCTAAAAAATTCAGGTATTAACCCACGACCGCATGTGAACCTTTCCACTGGGCAAAACATCATATCAGTTAGTTATGACACACAAAGTCTATTTTTTCATTATTGGATGTTAGAATCCAAATTTCTCCATACTTTTGTTTTACCGATATCACATTTTTCGACGGAAAACGAAATATCAGGTTACCGGAAATCTCGAGCTAGAAAAAGAAAATCATGGTCACCATAGAGATGTGGGTATGCCTAACTTTGTTAAGTTAGTATGAATAAAATAACAACTTCAGCCAAAAATTAAATTAGAAATTATTGATCAAACCTTGACAAGGTTACCTTGTACACCGATGTCCCTATGTCTTTATGTGGAGACTGCATTAGAGTCTCTATCTCATTCAGCATATTGACGATTAACCCTATACCTGGCCTTTTATGTCGATCGCCTTCCAAACAGCTTAAAGCTATTTCGATGCATCTCTTCACTTGTCCAGAATATGATTCCTTCAGGTACACTGATGTTGTGTCTAGCCTTTTCCTCCAGTTCGCATGTACCTACAATGTTTTCACACAATATATCTGAAAATATTGTTGCTATTGGGTGAATATATAGTGTTGATCTCAATAAAGGAATTTCTCTTACACGCTCTATGAATTCTTGGGAAGACATTTCTATGCTTCTATAGTATCCTGCAGGTCCAGTCATTATCTTTACGATTACAACTCCCAAGCTGAATACATCAAACTTATTTGAGATAATTCCCGCATCTATGTATTCTGGCGGGATGTACCCACTGCACGATACATCAAATATATACGTCACACATAACACGAATCTAGTACAAGAAAAATTCTTATTATAGAATTTTTTTTCATGAAGTAAGCTTACAGTGTTCCTATAGAGCTTGTTGACATTTGTGATTTTTGTCCTCCGAATAGTCTAGACCTTCCAAAATCTGCTATTTTTGGATCCAAGTTCTCATCCAGTAATACATTTTCCGGCTTTAAATCCAAATGGTACATAGGGGAATGCAGTTCCTCATGAAGGTATTTCAAACCTTGGCAAATCCCCTTAATTATTGCATATCGTCGAGACCAATCATGTCCACAAAATTCATCTGTGCCAAGAATAGGGCATAACTTTTATGTTAAGAATTACATATAACTTTATAATTGCCAATATAGATAGTGAACAATGTATCATACCTGAAAGATACTTGTCAAGGCCTCCATTATGCATGTACTGGAAGCAAACGGCCCTCTTGGTCACCTCGGTAAACAAAATTTTCCCATTAAACTGTACGACTTCTCGTCAAGTTTCATCGCAATAACCAACTAACCTCACGACATTTTTCTGTTGGAGGCTTGCAATGTTGTGATACTCCTTTTCATGAAGCAACTTCACAGCAATTGTCTCTCCATTTTTCTGCTCTCCCTGTTCATATCGGGTATCCAGGGTTTAATTTTATTCTTCGTAACACCAATATTCTGTGTTTTAACATGCATTGAAAAGAAAAAGGTACATAGTCATGTATGAAGTGGTGCACATCCTTTGTTGTTTTACATTGATGTGTGTTTGTAATGGGAAGGGAAGAACACAATATGGCATGAGTATGCAAGGTAGTACCTAACAAGCTCACTTGAAAACAAATCTCTAGTGGATAGTGAACGTCAGCGTCGAGGGTAATTGTACATTGTCTGATCTGTCTGAATCTTTTGTGTGGTCCTGAATTCATAGTTAATAATGAGTGTCTATAAGCATCTGTTCTAATGAGTAAATGCTGCCTTAATGAACCTCCGAGTAACAGATAAATTTGTAGTGCAATGGAATACAAAGTGTTCATTTGTTCATCACTAGTGGAAAACGGGACACTAGTCCCGGTTCCAGAGGCCCTCTAGTCCCGATTAGGCCACCGGGACTAACAAAGCGGGACTAAAGCCCCCACCTTTTTAGTCCCGGTTGCTTCCAAACCGGGACTAGAGGCCCACCCACGTGGCCACGGCGCAGACCGCGCGGGCTCGGAACCTTTAGTCCCGGTTCGTAACACGAACCGGGACTAGTGTGTTTATGTTTTTTTTTTCGATTAATTTTCTGGATTTAGGGTTTTAGGAGGGGTTTAGGGTTTTCGGATGGTTTCCATCGTACATGGATCACGTCGATGCGCCAAAAACATGAAGATGAAGTTGATGCATATATATTTAACACATACAAATTACATGAAGATCACGTTGATGACACAAACAAATTAATTAGTACATGAAGATCAAGTTTCATAGTTCCAGGTACTTAATTACATGCAGATCAGTATTACATGGAGGCATACTAATTTGTATTATAGTAGTACTCTCCTGTATCAGGTATGACCTCTGCAAGGTAAAATCCCGCCAATTCCTCCGCAATTGCTTTGAAGCGGGCCTCTAATGGTAGCTTGCTGCGCTTTCTTGCCAACTTTAAAAGAATAAGATCAAAATAAATACATGAGTTGTGTGTGTATACATATATATATCAAATGAATGAAACTCAACACAACTGATGGTAAAACAATAATGTTGTGAATAATGTTTACGTACTTCTTTACTTCTTTTGCCCTCGAATTTCTCGCAGGTCAGAACGTGTATGTACTCGGAAACGAAGTATCCACAGAAATAATAATCAAGTATGATAATGGTGTGTGGACCTACGTAGTACTACTTACATTGTTCAGACGCCATATCAGCTTGTCTTTCCATTGACCGGGTTCTTCCTTGATGAACTCTTTCCAAACGCTGCCCGACAAATAAAATTAACAAAGGAGTTATTAATGACTTGATATCAGGAAATGAACGAAAGAGGCGATAAGAAATGAAATTACTTTTCGAGCATTGTAAAACATGTCTTGTATTCTTTTGGACTTTTCCTTAATGAGTCAAGGACATGAATTTCTCCATCGTGAATTTTAATGACGAGAAGAATATAGTGGAACCTGCACATGTTTATATACACAGTCATGCATAACTCATCAGTTAAACTTAACATCGGGTGAGCAAAATATAATGTGTAGAAGAGACAGTAACACTCACTTGAAGTTGTAAGCCCAAAATATAGTCTTTTTGTCACGGTGTTGCTTGAAATACCTTAGCAAATCCCCCGGTGTGTCCTTGTTATATAAGGGATCTTCTATGGTGACTTGATGAAGTTTATCCGGGTCAATGAACCCAAAGTCCTTGTTTTTTTGCCTTTTCAATTCGAGCATCTTCATTCTGCAAAATATAGCGCACAAAAGATTATAGTGAGGATAATTACAGACAATGAACGAGCTGAGGTAAAGACTTAAATTACAGAAATAAATCACTTACAGACAATAGGAACTGATGATAGATTTGTCGAGGGCCCGGATATTGTATAACTGAAAAAGTTCGCTAAACTCAACGGACACAGCGTATTCTTGGCAGTAGTGCTCTTCCTTAACTCCCACCATGAGACTGATATTCCCCGCTTTTGCGGCTGTCTTGTACCAGGTATGCAACGCACGCATTTTTGTTGATAACCTGCCGTCGACCAAATTTTCCCCGGGAACATATTGTTTTGCTAGATCAGCGACGGCGTAATCGGTTGACGAACCTATTTGTTGTGGAGTACATTGCGCGGCCGCGGCAATACGATGTATTTCTTGTTCGTCAAACACCTTGAGCGGGGGGACCGATTGTGCATCTTGTTCTCCGAGCTGGGGAACTTGTTTACCTTTTTTCGGCGGCGGGAGCTCCATCAGATCGTCATATGACTTGTCAATAGAACGCTCATAGTCTGATGGCGGCGCTGGTGGAGAGTTATATAGGTTATCGATGGTAAGTGCCAGGCGCTCCGGAGATATTGCAGCGGTAAATTTTGGCTCGGGCACTTTCGGTGCAAAGAATGCTGTATTATAGGCCTTCACGGCGGCGGCGTTTTCCTCGACAGTTTTATCACAAGGTAACTTCTCAGGAGGCGGCGGTGTTTTCTGCTTTCTAGGTCCCCTCCTAATCGGCGAACCGACCTTGCGCTTCCTCGGGAGAAACTTAACGGGCAATTCCTCACGCGGCGGAGATCGAGATGGACTCGCGCTCATGACGTCCCTGTCTAGGAGTTCGGGCTTTGCTGATGAGGTGGACTGCTACAAGGAGGAGTCGATGGCCTTGACAAGAAGATGTATTTCTTGTTCCACAGGGCAAAACCACGCTTGACTTCTCCCAATGTCGCCTCACCGTCACCTCCAGGAATCTCAAGAGACAATGTTTCAAATCCCGGCATAATTTCATCCACCCCGACACGAGCATAGCCAGCTGGAATGTCACCATTATGGTAGCTTGCTTCGGGTTCATTTGGTATAGCATAGCCGACTGCCACCTTCATGGATATGTTCCTCATTGGCGTATGTAGCTCACATTCTGTCCTCTCCGTGACATCATCCACGGCGTAGTGAGCATCGACTTGTAGTTGCGTGGAACCCACGCTGCTTCTAAGCTGAGATCGGTCGGCATTGGCTTGAGGATCTTCTAGCTGCTGCTGAGACGGCCTTTGCTGAGTAAGTGACTCCATGAGCTGCTGCACCTTGAGTTCCAATTCCGATAACCGGTCTTCACCCTTCTTCTTCTTTCTTGCACGACTTCTATAACTGTCAGCGCACTCCGGAAACCCAGTCTTCACGGTGACACCGCCGGGACAGCCTCGTAATCGTCCAACGTGTTCAGGATTACCCAGGGCCCGTGTCAGCTCGTCGTCCTCTCTATCGGGTTTGTACACACCCCGGCGAGCTTCATCTATTGCAAGTATAAGCTTCGGGAGGATTGTTTCTACTTTTTTCTTCCATCTTCCGTGTGCAACAATCAGCCCTGTTTCCTCGTCCAACACTGCACCATGCGCGAACATCCAGAATTTGGACCTCTCGGGCCAGTCCATTGTCTGTGGAGTGATCCCTTTAGCAAGCAGTCTGTCTTCAGCGGCTAACCACGTAGGAATGGCGGACCTGTAGCCACCTGTCCCCAACCTATGGTGGTATATCTTCTTCTTGGCATTTGCCTTATTTTTGACCGATCGGGCCACAGCCGTAGACGATTTCTTATACGCCTTAAACGCGGGCCAGTAATCTTGTATCTTCACTAGTGTTCCAGTTCCGGAATTTCCACTGAAATCTGGATCTTCTTTTTCATATTTTTTCCATATTGTTTTCTTCCAGTTCCGGAATTGTTCGGCCATCTTCGAGAGAGTCCACTGCTTGAGTTTCTCCTTCTTGATTTCAGAGACATCTTCCGGGAGGTTAAAATGTGACAAGAGTGTGTCATATACCAAATCTTTTGTAATCTTGTGGACATAGCAGGGGTCATCGTCGTTTGCGGCCGCCGGCTTATGCCATTCTTGTATGGTGATCGGGAGCATGTCCCTAACAATACTCCAGATTGATTTATAAATTTACGGCGGTTCTCTTTGGGTTCGAGCGGATCGCCGTTATCACCAATTACATAGATCGGTAACTTTGGATCATCGCTCGTCATCCTTTTCGTGCTGCCTCGAGGAGCTCCCTTTTTAGCAGATTTGCTCGATCCGGAGGGCTAAAAGAAAAATAATGCGTTAATAAGTGCAATACAAATCAATTAATGAATCTAGTGATCAACAAAATAGCCTTAATATATATACCTCGTCGGCTCTTCTTTCTTCGGACTCAATTCCCTCACCAGAGTCCATCAGAAATTGTGAGGTGAAATCCTCATCATCTTCTCCACCGGCATCGGTTCCACCGCCGACATCTTCTCCACCGGCATCGGTTCCACCGCCGACATCTTCTCCACCGGCATCTTCTCCATCGGGATCATATCTATTGGCATTCTCAATATCTCTCGCATAATTTCGTCTTCTTTCTCCTCGTCTCGCACATAGTTAGGATCCATAGCTCAATGTCCCTGCAATCAATAAAATTTGCATCTATAAAATTGCTACACAAAAATTTGCTAAATTTTCTAACTTTGCTAACTTATCAAATTTGCAATCTATAAAATTTGCATCCATAACATTGCTACACAAAAATTTGGTAAATTATCTAACTTTGCTAACTTATCAAATTTGCAATCTATAAAATTTGCATCTATAAAATTGCTAACAATTTGCTTCCATGCACTAAAGCATTATTCCTACCAAGGAGGAGTGCATCATCTTTTGTATTCATAATGAGATATGAAATCAAGCAAGATTCTATTATCATCATTTTATTCATCTATCAAGCCATAAGACTCTTTCAAGGCACCATAGTGAGTAGATCATGCCTATATTGATGGACAACAATTTGAAGTTGCTCAGGAATTTATTTAAGCACTCAGAACAAGTTTGAATATTTATCTAAAATTGAAAGTAATCAAGACACTATATTTAGGATTTGAAAATGACAAGTACTCACCAATAAACAATAAAGCAATAATAAAAATAGAGGTGTTAATCTACACATTCTATAATTGGAAATCAATCCAATTATACACAAATTCCTTCCAAATATGGAATGAATTCAAAATACATCAAACAGGAGACAGGAGCCTGTTCGAACTATTTCTGCAACTGCTCTGAAACCCAGGGGGTTATTCGAAAAACGCCGTTTCTTTTCTTTCTTCTTCTTCCTCTTGCCAGAAACGAAGAGGCCGACGCCGCCGCCGTGCCAAGCCTGCGGCCCTAACCCTAGCACGGCCACGCGCGGCCAAGGAGAGGCAGGGGAGGGGCGCACAGGGGAGGGGCGCGAGGCAGGGGAGCCTACCTGCGGCGTCACGGCGACGTGGCGGCGCGGCGAGGCAGGGGAGGGGCACGGCGGCGCGGCGGAGCAGCGCTTCGCCGTCGGGGGAGGGGCGCGAGGCAGGGAAGCCTACCTGCGGCGTCACGGTGACACGGCGACGCGGCGAGGCAGGGGAGGGGCACGGCGGCGCGGCGGAGCAGCGCTTCGCCGTCGGGGGACGAGCGCGGCAGTTCTTCGATTTGGGGGAGAGAATGCCGAAATTCGGCCGCGGCCACACAAATCCCCGCAAAATCGACCTTTAGTCGCGGTTCCAGCCACGAACCGCGACTAAAGGGTCTTTAGTCGCGGTTCGTGGCTGGAACCGCAACTAAAGGTTGATTTTGGACCGCCCAAATTTGCGCGCCAAGTCCACACCCTTTAGTCGCATTTCGTGGCTGGAACCGCGACTAAAGGTCTTTTTTTCTGTTTTCTGTTTTCTTTTTTGTTTCCTTTTCCTTTTTTCTGTTTTCTTTCCTATTTATTGATTTAATCGTCCAAATCAGTTCAAATTAGTCTCTAAAAAATTGTCAATCAACAACTTAATTATGTACATCTTTCATAATTTTTTTTGTTCTGTCTACAAAATACTTCAGTTCATCGAGCTCAAATTCATTATTATTACACATGGTCCTTACATAAACGGACTTGCTGGCTTGCTGGCTTGCTGGCTTTCTATGGAATGTATTACATAAAAGGTTTAATATATTATTACACATCACCAACATCACCAACATTATTCTACATAAACGGACTTGCTGGCTCGAAGGCCGTAGGATTAGGGGGAACGGCGGGAGGAGCCAGCCCCGTTCGCGGCCGCCCGGTTCTCGCGCGCATGTTTGTGGCGGAGGGCAAGATCCATGGAGGATGAGTCTTTCAGCGCCCAATCCAGCTCGGAAGCCTCCTTCGCCTTGAGCTGGCAGGCAGTTCTGGCTCGCTGTACACGGTCGTCGTGGACGGACCGGAAGGAGGCTTCAAGGGCCTCCTGCATCTGCGGCCCGCCGCGCTCTTCCCCATGGTCGCTCCAGTCGAAGTCGTCGTCGTCGTCATCCTCCTCGTCGGGAGGGGCGGCGGCGACTGGTGGAGGTACGGCCACGGATCCCCACGCCACCCCTGCGGCGTACGCATCCTCGTCGGGGTCAGGGACGTCAGACCACGCGGGCTCGTACGTCCTCCGCACCTCCTCCGGCACCGGAGCAGGAGGCCGGTAGCAGGGCATTCCTCTCCACGCCGGGCTCGTGGGCATACGGCGGGATAGGCTCCCGCGGTAGCGCCCAAGCGCGCTCTGCCGAGCATGCTCGACCTCGTCCAGAAGGCGCTGCGGCAGGCGTGGCGGATCCATCTCGTGGAGACGATGCGTTCGTGGCTAGGAATGGTGGATTAGTGTTTACCCCGTCGGCGATAATATATAAAGACCTCCAGGGCAGCGCTAGGGGAGGACACGTGGCTAGGGCAGCGCTGGGGGAGCACTACACCACGACACCACATTCCCTACCGCTGTCGGTCGGCAATAGTGACATTCGCCGACCGACTGTGGGTCGCGAAAACTCATGACAGACTGTTGGTCGGAAAAGCTCATATACACCATCAGACTATCGGTCGGCGATTCTTGTAACTTTACTGTCGCGCAGTCGGTCGGGAATTCCCGTATGCACATCTGATGATCGGTCGGTAAACAAGGCCGACCGACTGTTGGTTGCTAAATGGGCTTGGCGCGCGAAGGCGAAAAGTGGGCTGGCGGGACTTGGCGCGCGGAGGCGAAAAGTTAGCGCCAATATTTGGCCCAACCCGCGGAAAAATCCCATTACCCTCCCGCCCACTGCCCCCGCATGACCTAACTAATTCCCCATTTCTCCCCCTCCCCCCGTGCTTCTCTCTCCCGTCGGTGGCGGCGCCCCGGCGATTTCTTCTCCGAGCATCAAACCCTGACTGCCCGTGCGCCCGTCGTCGGCGCGCTCTTTCCGACGGCGGCGCGCCCTTCTCCAGCGGCGGCGCACCCTCCCGACGGCGGCGCGCCCTTATACAGCGACGACGCGTCCTCCCCGGCGGCGGCGCGCCCTTCTCCGGCGGCGTCGCGTCCTTCCAGCGGCAGCGCACCTTCCCAGCAGCAGATCCACACAGCGACACCCAGGGACCCTTTACTCCATTCGCCAACAGTAAGTCATACATCACCCCTATGCGTGCGCCTGTGCATTGGATGTATCTTCTGTACCTGATTTGATCCAGCGATTCAATTGTTCTAGTGCTTCGATCCCTGCACTGGCACGTGAGCATCTGTTTGATAGTAGTTGCTAATTAGAAGATGAGATCTCTACTAGCAATCTGGTTCATCGAGTACTCATGTGCAGCAACTTTGTCCTGGTTACCATCGATCTACGGTAGGTTAATATACGGCAGGTTGTTCAGCTGTAGCTAGTCAGAATACTGCTTACTGAAACTGTTTTAGAGGATGATTCCTCCAGTTAGCTGCATAGTGGTGCAGACCTGGAAGCATGCCATCTTTCCTGCGAGTTTTTTTCTCATTTTGCTTCTGCATATAACGTGTGTTTGAGGTCTAGATAATACCTTGCCTTGAGATTAATGAGTTGCTGTACCTCTGGTGGAAATGGAATTTGTTTCGGTACTATCTGTTTGCTTTCTCTATAGCAATTTTAAGTCTTGGCGTGTAGAGAGGAGGGGGAGCTTTAGTCTGGGCTTAGGTTGTGCATTCTCTCTTATCTTGGTACTCTGTCTTGTAGAGCAGGTGGATCCCAGCATGTGTTGTGTGTATGATCCTCTTATGTGTTGTATTTTCAGCGATGTAACATTGACTGATCCATGTACTACCATACGTGTGAGTGTTGCCGATGGAGGCATTGGTTCTGCTTGGACAGATATAGATGGATTTGTACTTAAAAAAAGTGAGGTTAAAAAAAAGTAAGTGCGTGCATGATCCTCATATAGTGTGTCTTTTGCAGCAATTTTTCAGCGATGTACTCATATAGTGTGTCTTTTGCAGCAATTTTTCAGCGATGTACTCATATAGTGTGTTTTTTGCAACAGGTTGAATGGCAAGCGCAAGCGGAAAGGATAATGATGGTGGTGTCACCATGGACCAACTGAAGGAAGTAGAGTATCAACTTAAGAGAAATAAGATTGTTGAAGAAAATGAAAAACGGCTGGCAGTGATACGCCAAAAAAGTGCTGCTTTTCAGGAACATATCGAAAAAGAGAGACAGCTGGCAGAAGCAAGCAAACCTCCCAAAAAGAAAAACAAAAAGGTACACAGCTCCCAGCACATTCAATTTCTCCCTGCGCAGCACCTTTTAATGGTTCTAGCACTAACCTGTTTTTTTAGGGACCCTCGGACGCACTTGCAAGTAATCGTGTTTTGAGGTCAAGTTCAAGAAAAGATGGTGATCATGTAGATCCTACGCAGCAGCCTTCAAATGGTATATGCAGTAGGTTATATTTGTTCTGATTATAGCTTCATGTCAGTAGTTAGAATTGTTAAAAACTATGTTATTTTTCTTGTGTGTAGAGATTACTCTTGAGCTTAATAATGCTGGTAAGGAGAAGAAAGGTGGAAGAACAATTACTCGAAAGGCTGACGTATATGCAAGGCTGAATCAACCCAAAATCCATATTCCACTTAACGAACTTGGCCAACCGATTGGGCCAAAGGCTACTGAATTTGCCAATTTCATTGGTACTTTGGTGAGGAAGCATATACCACCTGGACAGCTAGATTGGAGAGATGTTGAGGAAGAGAAGAAGTTGTTAGTCTGGAAGAATTTGAAGGTATGCATGGACAGCTAGATAACTTACATGCTCTTCTTTAATGCCATCTAACTAACTGAGATTTGTTCTCATTTTCATAGGCATTTTACGAGGTGGACACAACTGCTTTGAGATTTGTTATAAACACTTCACACACAAAATGGAAAGAGTGGAAGGGAGATTTGAAGAAGTCAAAATTCGATCCTGAATTGACTGATGAAGAACTTATGGAAAAACGTGACGACAGAATTAGTATAACTGACTGGCAGTCCCTTATTAGTCATTGGAGATCTCCGCTATTTGAAGTAAGTCATCCTTCCAAAATCTATATTCATGTACATCTTGTTTGACTTTGTTCCACTGATTGATTTTTCCTTTCTCTTGTAGTCTCGCAGTGCTATCTCCAAAAAGAATCGCGCCAATGCAGTGCCTCATACATCTGGTAGCAAGAGTCATGCCATTGTAGCCGAAGAAATGGTATAAAATTTACGCCAAGTAACATTGATATCCATTATCTTTCAAGGACTAACTATAAAACGTCAAAATGATTGTAGGCTGAGGAACTTGGGCATAAGCCTCGAAGAGATGAACTTTATATCAAAACACATACGCGCAAGGAAGGGGGTTATGTGCCACAGGCAGCGTCAACAATTGTAAGTATTTTTTTGTCATGCCTTTTCTGTACTCGGATATTCTAGAAGTGGAATTTACATAACAAGTAAATGCAATACGTTTTGCAGAAAGATCTCATAGACAAAGCTGAAAATCACCCTGAGCTGAAGGAAAAAAGCATCGAGGAAGGTGATCTATTTGCTCATGTCTGTGGAATGAAGGAGCCCAGGGGTAGTGTCCGTGTGCTAGGTCAAAGTATAACACCTCAAGATCTCCGCACACCTGGTACACGTGGTAAAGTGAGCACAAGGGTTCTAGTTGAAATGGAGGGACGCCGACAGGCTGAAAATCGTATGAACATGATGGAGGTGCAGATGCAACAGATGCAGGAACAACTAAAAGAAATGAAAGAAATGATGACAGGTAGACATGGAGGGCATAATCTGGAAGCTCCTAGCTCGCAGCATGGTTCTAATTCTCGTCATGAAACCAATGAACATAACGATGCTGAAGAAGACGATCTCGAAGAAGAAAATGGTGATGGTGTCTACATTCAGAGAAGAGTTCTTGCAACTGCTCCTGCTCCTGCAACTGCTCCTGCAAGAAGCTCCTCAACCCACCAAGATGAAAGCCTTGTAATCTTTTCATCCCCTACATCTTGCAACTGCTTCTTGCAACTGTTGTTTCCATGTTTCTAAAATAATCATTTTCAGCTTGGTATGGATGTGCTACTCTATGCATGGACTGGTCCTGAAACTCCGGTTGCGAAGGCAACAATTATCTCAATTGATCCTGACACTATTGTGGGAAGGGAGCCCCTTGGACCAGAAACTTATGAGGTTATTGTCAATGTTTCACTCAAAAAGGATGCTGTACTGCCTTATCAGTATGATGGTTTACACTATATCAGTGATGCTGTCAAAATGTCCATTGCATGGCCATCCACCAAGGTAATCACCAACAATGTGTGTACTGTCCTCGTAGCTTGTACTTTTTAGTTTGATGTGAGATGATGATTGACTCGTGATCATTTTGCTAGATGAAGCCCTATAGACCTGGGACATCTTCCTCATCCCGCCGCTGAGATGCCCCTGAGGTATTTTGTTCACTCACTACTTGTCTCCACTTTAGGGAAAAATATAGATATAAAGTATGTATAACTAGAGGTATTTTATTGCTTCTTTGTGAAAATATAGATATAAAGTATGTATAACTAGAGGATAAGCTACTTCGACACCTTTATATGCTAAAGCAGCAGCAGCCATCTTCTTGCACCTTTCATATTCATGAGCAAGTTCTGCTACAAAGAAACACAAATAGGTTTATAATTTGATAACACAAACAATTAGATTTTACTGGAATGGAGTGGGTTTCTTTCCAAGGTGAAGGGGCCATTTGGGATTTGGACTTCTCAGTATCTTGCTTGTTTTGCCCCATTTTTTGACATTTCCTGAAGTTGGTCACACAAGGAAGCAGAAATGTTTAGGCTTTCTAAACTGCATCAAAGGTTCGTTTGTTTTTTACTGAAACATGAAAGGTTTGTGTAAATAGCACATGTAGTAGATGGTTAGCATTCTGCTTGTGTTCTTCTGGTATGGTTAACCAAATCCCACCATTAGAAAATTCTAGTATAGTTCAGCTACAGTTGCATGTACATGTCCTGATGAATGCAATATTGCTGCATTTAAAAATCAATCTGACATATATGAGGCAGCACAGATACATAGAAAAGAGACGAGCTCATTTTTTGTAGTATGCATTACCTCTAAACTCATTTTTTGTAGTCTGCACCTGTTGTGCTAATTTAACTTTGCTGCACTTTTAGAAATAGGTAGCAAGTATATGATGCATCTTCAGAACCTTATCAGTTCCCTTCTGGGCAGTACAACTTGAAGCTTTGATTCATTTTCGTTGAAGCCTATCAGTAAACATGAGTTAGTGGTGTTGATTGGAGACAATTTAAGAAAAACGATAAAATATACTGAAGAACCTGAGCTATATAATATATCCATAAGACTTACACATTGGCCTTGATTATACATATAGGTATCCCTTACAGTAAACTTCTTCGTGTTGTACTTATAGCAGGAAATTGACATGTTCCAGTATTTAATTAGCTCACACATTTCGCCACAATAACCTACAGGCTGTAGTCCTCGATCTAGCACTAGGTTCAGTGATGCTAATATCCCAATTTTGTTTGTTTGAGTTGAGACCACATGAATAATACGTACTATTAGCTAGATTGATTTAACCAGCATTCTCGAGCGGACCAAGAGCCTGTACCAGCGAGGTGAGATGCAGCGCCATGGATCTAAAGGCGGCGGTGCTAGGTTTCCACAGATCTGCTCATGGCTTTTTTACGAAATATCTGTTCATGCCTTAGTGGTAGGAGACAGGAGAGATAAATAGAGGATTTTTTTTAGAACTATACGAGAGTTTCTACATTACTCAGGCGGGAACATACAAGCGGAACTGTGAATTTTGTCACAGTTAGACGCCTTGTAGTGACACATGCATTCTAGCAATCTATTGCTGCCATGGACATAAAATTCTACTATAGTTAAACTACAGTTGCATGTCCTGATGAACTATGAAGTGTCAAGTATATGAACGCATGAAAGTAATGTACTTGTTTGCCTTTGTAGGAGAGACAATCTAGAGGAGGAGGAAGCTGAAGCTGGCGATTTCCAACTGCCTATTTAGTATTTTGTAGCTCTCTGGAGTAAACCTATCTACTTGCTGGTGTAATGGACCATGTTGAATCGTTGGACATGTGACTACTTTGTGTCAAAACCTATCTGATGTAATGGCCACAATGTTTTGTACTTCTGGATCCTAAATTATAGTTGGAATGCACTTGTGGGCATCAATATTGTTTGGTTCTTGTGTCTTATTGCAACTTATTTAATTTCTATGCGTTGGATGTCATGTTATTGCCATATGGTAACTAAATTGGATGCTGAATCAAATTTAATCCTTGAAAACTAAATATCGACTGACTGCTGGTCGGCAAAACGAAAAACGTCGAACAGTCGGTCGGGAAATGTCTACGGCTAGGCTGACACCAAATCGGTCGGCAAAAGGGAACACCGTCCACTTGTCGGTCGGGATAAAATGTCGGTCGGTATAGAAAGGGCGGTCGGGAAAGAAAACGTCGGTCGGGAAAACTTTTGAAACGTCATCCAACTGTCGGTCGGCAAACTATTGGCGGTCGGGAAAGGGTTTTCCCGACTGGACTTACGGTGACCGACGAAGTCGGTCGGCAATACCGATCCCCGACCGACTTTCGGTCGGCGAAAGCCGTTTTCCCTACCGATTTCGCAGATGGGGATGTAGTGTCGTGGTGTAGTGGAGGACACGTGACTGACACGAGTCGTGACCGCAAAGCCCGCCTATAGTCCCGGTTGGTGTTACCAACCGGGACTAAAGAAGCACACGGATCGTGTGTTTCTTTCAAGCGCTTGTGAGACGTTGGATCAGGGGTGTGTTTATTTTGAGGGATTGTGAGCTGTTGGATCAGCACTATCACGACCACTTCGTGAGCCACTTGACCCGGTTGGTGTTACCAACCGGGACTAAAGAAGCACACGGACCCTATATAGCATCCATCGATCATTGGCAGTACACGGGTAGCAGAGAGCAAAATTTCTGAGAGGCAGGAGTTCCTAGAGCGGAGGCTGAAGGTGAACCCTCCCCTCGGTCGGATCCAAGCAGCGGCAAGGATCTCTGATGATTAGCAACATCTCCAACACTTGTTCGGACGGTTGCAGATCATCAGAGACGTCTTGCCACTGTTTGGATCGAAGGCTGATTTGCCGTCTCACGACCACGCGATGATTTGCCGATTTGCCGGTCAGAGTGGCCACTGGAGAAGGTAGGCAACTTCGATCCGACGTGGTTCTGAAAGGGGCACTCACGAGCCACCGTCGGGCTGTATGCAGGGGAAACCGTGTGTTTTGTTTCAACTTTCAGAACACAGTTACATAAAAGGTTTAATACATTATTACACATCACCAACAACATCCCTATCTAGTGTTCACTTGTTCTTCGTGTGTGTCCCTTTCTTCTGATTGCGCCGTAACCATGGACAATCTTCTTCATTTAACTTGATGCTTGGGTCAGTGTTCACTTTGAAGGGCGGAATTTCATTAAACTTATCGTAATCTTCTGACATGTCTATCTTGTCCTCCACTCCCACGATGTTTCTTTTACCTGAAAGAACTATGTGGCGCTTTGGCTCATCGTATGATGTATTCGCTTGCTTATCTTTTCTTTTTTTGGTAGGGTAGACATGTCCTTCACATAGAAAACCCGAGCCACTTCACTGGCTAGGACGAATGGTTCGTTCTCGTACTCAAGATTCTTGAGATCCACTGTAGTCATTCCGTACCGTGGGTCTACCTCTACCCCGCCTTCTAGGTTGAACCATTTGCACTTGAACAAAGGGATCTTAAAAGAAGGTCCATAGTCAAGTCACTAGTGGAAACCACGCCTTTAGTCCCGGGTGGTAGAGGCCTTTGGGGAGGGATGTCCATCCGGTACATGGCAACCGGGACTAGAGGCCCCCCCCCCCTCTAGTCCGGGGTGTGCTACGACCCGGGACCAGAGAGGTCCACGCGGGGCCAGCACATGGCGCATGCGAGAGGATCTCTAGTCCCGGGTTGTAATACAACCCGGGACTAGAGATGCACCCACGTGGCGGCCTGTGGTTTTTTTCGTTTCGGTTGTTGTATATTATGAATAATTTGCAAAAAATATGGTTAATTATCTGTAAATCAGAAAAATACATATAGCATATCAAAATATTCGTAAGAGAAAGCTTTATGCGAAAGTCGGGAAATCGGAAGTCGGAACGGAAAGTCGTGAAGTCGGGAAAGTCGTAAAGTCGGGAAAGTCGTGAAGTCGGGAAGTCGTGAAGTCGGGAAGTCGTGAAGTCGGGAAAGTCGACGTCACGTTTTCCCGGCTACCCGGCTTCCCGGTTTCACGTTTTCACGGCTTCCCGGCTTCCCGGTTTCACGTTTTCCCGGCTTCCCGTTTTCACGATTTCCCGGCTTCCCGGTTTCCTGGATTAATTTACATATAAAGATCCCATATATAAGAGGGACTAGAACCGTCATCTATTCGATTACATGGAGATCATCAAGCTAGCCACTACTAGAGCCCGTCATCTAATTTGATCTGGTGCCATTGTATTTTCCCTTCATGTCTAAGACATAGTTCATCAAAAAGCCCGCAATTTCCTCGCAAATTGGTCGAAAGCGGTCCTTTAGTTGCAGGTCCCTCCGCATTCGATCCATCTATAAAAGAAGGGAGATTAATATGAATTTCAATCATCATAACAGAAATTATGAATGACACTCAACACAATTGATGGTTATAAAATGAAATTGTGAATTTATTTGTTCACTTACTTCGATAAATGTCCCTGGGTTCCGCTCAGAGACTATCGTGCGAATCCACTCGCAGACGTAATATCCACACAAATTGGTCCCGGGAGGCTGCCTATCCAAG
The DNA here is from genome assembly GCA_947311845.1 of Poa pratensis. Lineage (NCBI taxonomy): Eukaryota > Viridiplantae > Streptophyta > Magnoliopsida > Poales > Poaceae > Poa > Poa pratensis. The sequence continues at coordinate 86,021,450 of CAMZMU010000039.1, forward strand.
TACTACACGAGAATAGATTTCAATCAAATAATAATCAAGCATCACGATGGTATTGAAATTTGAATTAAAAGGGATGCGCGAACACCTAGCTCGTACTACTTACTTTGGGGTAAACAAAAGTAAGTTCCTCTTTAAATTGACCAGGTGTAGCATTAGCATTTCGGAAAGCTTTCCAAACCCTGCCCATCAAACAATTGAATAAATGAGTTATTAATTAGTTACTTGATATCTCAGGAATGGAAGGAAAGAGACCGATGTAATACGATAAAGATTGAAATTACCGTTTGAGCACTCCTTGGATATATTCGTGCCGCTCTTTGGGCCAGTGCAATGAGTCCAAGATTTCAACTTCTGCTCTATCGATTTCAATGATTAACAGAATGTAATGGCGCTGCGCACGTTTATATATGTCAGTAACTAATCAGTTACACTTAACATCGAGAAAGCAAAAACCAATGTGTACAAGACAGTAAGACTCTTACCTTAAGTGGTAAGGAAACAATATCTTCCCTTTATAATTTTGGTCCCGGATGGACCTAAACAAGGTGTTCACCGTTTCCTCGTGGTGGTCACGTAGCAATTTTTCATTAACTCGGCTTGGGTCGATGAACCCAATCTCAAACACTCGGTTTCTGTCACATTCATCGCTCTTCATTCTGCATAATACCGTAGTGAGCATAATTAGAACAGGCAATGACCGAGCTAAGCTATAGACTTTATTTTAGAAAATAAATGAATTGAATCACTTACAGACAATAGGTAGTGAGATGCTCAAGTCGAGGGCGTCAAGCTGGTATAACTGATAGATTTCTTCAATAGGTATAGTTATCTCGTCTGCACCGTTGAAATGTTCATCTGTAATTTTCACCGGGATCAATATTCGACCTTCACTTGTGACATTCTTGTACCATTTATGCAGTCTTGTCATTTGTGTTGGTAGATTCTGGAGCTCATCAGGTGACACTAGATCCTTCCCGTATTCCCAGGTCCATCTAGTAGGTCCCATAGGGGGGGATATCATCTGCATCCAGTTGAGAAAGTGAAATACCAATTCTGCAGCAAATTGCGCGCGGTAAGCGCTATCGTTCTCAAGCGCAGAGCCCATATCAGTGGCCACCTTGAGCGGGGAGATGGACTGATTTGACTGATGTCCGAGCTGGGCAACATCTCTTCTCCTTTTCCCGCCGGGTGGAATTTTCCTCATAGTCCGTACATAGTCATCTGGCCTATTTATCGAAATTTGCGATGGCTGAGTAAGGAAACTAACAGCAAATTGTGTTTGAGCTTCCGAATACTTTTCCTTTGGCTTAGGTTTTCTTTTCTCAGCCATTTCTGCAAACTGTCTTCTCGATTCTGTTTGTAGCCACACCCTGGCTTCCTCTTGAGTACACTCGACGTCGTAAGGTCTCGGGGGAGGAACCTTCGGTACTTTTGGCAGGGGCTCAAGTCGGGGTTTGGGTCGGGAACCCATGGCGGTGGTCTTCATCCCCTTTCGACCGTTAGCCTTAGTGGGCGGAGGCGGTGGAGACGGCTCAGGAGTCGGCTGACGGCTCAGGAGTCGGCTGACGCGGCGACGGAGTCGGCTGACGCGGCGAGTGACGCGGCGACGGATCGGCTGACGCGGCGACGGAGATCGAGAAGGCGATGGTGGCCTTGGCGGCGGTGTCCAGCCTGGAAACATGATCAATTTCTTGGGCCATAGAATGAGTCCACCCTGGACATCTCCCAGTGTCCTCTCATCATCACCTCCAGGGAAATGAAGTTCGAGTGATTCAATCCGGGGTAAACTTGATCCACGCCGACACGAGCATAGCCACTGGAATCTCATTGCCACAATACAGTGTTGTAGATTCACAAGGTAAAGCATAGCCGTCCGCCGCCTTCATGGTTAAGTTTCTCACTGCCTCATGTAGCTCACAAGTTTTCTTCTCAGTGATAGAATCCACGGGGTATGTTTGGTTCGATGCCTCATCAGCACCGACCGTCGTGGAAGCCACGCTGCTTTTCCGTTGAGACGGACCCTCATCTTGCAGCTGCAGCTGATGAGTTGCCCCTCGAGAAGATTGCGCGCGCCGCAATTCATCTAGTTCCTGTTGTTGTTGGCTAATGATATTTTCCACTTTGCTCAACCGGTCGTGTTGCTCCTGCTCCTTCCTCCTCTTTGCTCTTTCTCGGCTTCTATAAGAGTCACGGTCCTCAGGAAACCCTTCATGCCACGTCACACCTCCCCTGCCTCGAACAGATCCTCCTTTTTCTTTAGTACCGAGGGCCTTCCACAGCTCGTCGTATTCTCTGTCGGGATAAAACCTTCCCTCACGAGCATCGGCGATTGCATCCAGAATTGTTTGCCGGGGTATAGGAGTTTCTTTCGTTTCATCAACTATTACATCGCCTGTTGCGACGTCATACTCCCCCCATGAGCAAGTATCCAATTTCTGACCCTACGGGGCCACAAATCTGTAACTGGAATGATCCCTTTTTCGCGCATAGTGGCCTCAATCCGATCCCACTTAGGCTCGGCAGTTACGTAGCCACCTCCACCCAACTGATGGTGATATATCTTCTTCGCTGCATTCAACTTATTCTTTGCCGATCTTTCCTTGGCTAGTTCTGTATCCTTGTATTGCAGAAATGCCGGCCAGTGAGCCGCTGCCTCTCTAGTGTCCCAGTGAAATCTGGAACTTTCTTTTTGTCGACCCAATCACGGTATAATCTGTTCTTCCATTTATTGAATTGTTCAGCCATCTTCTTCAGAGCCCAATGCTTGACTTTGTCCGTCATGGCTTTTGTCCTTTCGGGACTATCCAACACCGGCAGAGTGAAATGTGCCATGAGCTTCTTCCAACATATATCTTTAGTTCTCTCGGTGACATAATAATTGCCCTCTAAGTTTTTTATCTGATTCCATTCCGAAAGGCTGATCGGAACATTGTCCCTGACAACAACTCCACATTGATGCACAAACTTAGTTGCGCTCTTCGGAGGCGCCAACGGTTTGCCATCTGAAGAGACTGACTCAATTCTGAAATGATCTTTTATTCCCAACCCTTTGGCATGGCCTCGTTTAGTAGTTTGGGTCGATGCGGAGGTCTAAAAAGAAGAAACATTTGTTAATATATATATACAAATAAAATTTTACATCTGATCAAATAGAGGCTTAATATACCACGCCGGACTGCGAGGGTTCACCAACTGTGCTAGTTTGCCCTTGGACGCTTTGTTCCACCTCCATTCCCGGACCGGAGTCGTTCAAAAACTCGGAGCCATCTTCTTCTGCTCCAATGTGTTCATCACCATCCGCGGGTTGCCGGATATAGTCGAGCAACACATCTTCCCCTTCTCTGTTTTGGAAGGGAGGAACATCTCCATCGTCCATTGCTTAACTATTACAAAAGAAAATAAAACAATGATAGCATTAGCAGAATAATTCAATGTAGGGAACTTTACACTTAGCAAAATTACATCTACAAATATACCATATCAAAATTTAAACTAACATGAGCGATACTTCATGTGTATTGTATGTGTTACCGGGAAAACGTGAAACCGGGAAACCGGGAAGCCGGGAAGCCGGGAAAACGTGAAACCGGGAAACCGGGAAGCCGGGAAGCCGGAAAACGTGAAACCGGGAAAACGTGAAACCGGGAAACCGGGAAAACGTGAAAACGGGAAGCCGGGAAGCCGGGAAAACGTGAAACCGGGAAGCCGGGAAGACGGGAAAACGTGAAACCGGGAAAACGTGAAAACGGGAAGTCAGAAAGTCGTGAAGTCGGGAAATCGGAAAGTTGTGAAGTCGGGAATTCCCGACTTCACGACTTTCCGATTTCCCGACTTCACGACTTTCCGTTCCGACTTCCCGACTTCACGACTTGCCGACTTTCCGTTCGGACTTCACGACTTTCCCGACTTCACGACTTTCCGTTCCGACTTCCGATTTCCCGACTTCACGACTTCCCGAATCTAACTTATCTAACTTATCTAATTTAACTTATCTAACTTATCTAATTTAACTTAGCAAATTTAACTAACTTATCTAACTTATCTAATTTAACTTATTAATTTAACTTATCTAATTTAACTAGCAAACTTAACTAACTTATCTAATTTAACTTAGCAAATTTAACTAACTTATCTAATTTAACTTATCTAATTTAACTAGCAAACTTAACTAACTTATCTAACTTATCTAATTTAACTTAGCAAATTTAACTAACTTATCTAATTTAACTTATCTAACTTACCTAACTTATCTAATTTAACTTAGCAAATTTAACTAACTTATTTAATTTATCTAATTTAACTTATCTAATTTAACTTAGCAAATTACACTACATTAATTGTGCAAAATTTACACTAACTACACTAACTTAACGACTAACTACACTAACTACACTAACTAATTGTACAAAAAAATAACTTAGAAAAAATTACTTGGGAAAAAAATTACCACGGGCCGGAGAGGAGGAGAGAGGGAGACCGGCGGCCGGCGGAGCTGGAGGGCGAGGCGGTGCGGGCGGCGCCGGCGCGGAGGAGGAGGTCGGGCTTGGGCGGCGGCGGCGGAGGAGGAGGAGGAGGAGGTACGCGGCCGCGGCGACGGAGGAGGAGGAGAGGGACGCGGGCGCGGTGGCGGAGGAGGGACGCGGGCGCGGGACGGCGGCGGAGAGGGACGGGGGCGCGGCGGCGGAGAGGGACGGGGGCGGCGCCGGAAAATCGAGCAGCCTGACGGCGTGCGGGGCGGAGGCGGCGGCGCTGGAGGAACTTGGATCCCGGGTCGAGCCAGGACCCGGGGTCAACGCGCTGCTTATATAGCAGAGCACCTCTGGTCCCGGGCGGAGCCACGGCCCGGGACGAGAGGGTACCCCTTTGGTCCCGGTGGTGCCACGACCCGGGACCAGAGGTCTTTTTCAGACGCCACCCCAGCGCGCGCAAATTGACCTCTTGTCCCGGGTGGTTCCACGACCCGGGACCAGAGGTCCCTTTTTTTCGTTCAACCGCCTAAATTTTCAAACTTTCGCGCGCATTTTTTTGAAAACTTAATTTGAATATGAATTTGAATAGCTTCTGCATACTTTCGAATCTGAAAAAAAATTCAACATGAAAAGTTTTTGAATTTGCTAAACTAATCCAAAGCAATTTGAAAGTCATATTTTTTCATATCTTCTCGCGTGCCATTTTCAATTTAGAATGCATTAACAAATTTAACCATTTTGAAAGTCAATTTAAAATGAATTAACTAATATTGTTTAAATTTAAAATGCATTAACTAATATTGTTTAAATTTAAAAGTCATATTTTTTCACATTTTCTCGCGTGCCATTTTCAATTTAGAATGCATTAACAAATTTAACCATTTCGAAAGTCAATTTAAAATGAATTAACTAATATTGTTTAAATTTAAAATGCATTAACTAATATTTTTTAAATTTAAAAGTCATATTTTTTCACATCTTCTCGCGTGCCATTTTCAATTTAGAATGCATTAACAAATTTAACCATTTTGAAAGTCAATTTAAAATGCATTAACTAATATTGTTTAAATTTAAAATGCATTAACTAATATTGTTTAAATTTAAAATGCTTCAAAAGTGTTTGCATTAACCATTTTAAAAAATGATTGGTAATTTAACCATTTTTGTTTTTCGATTGTCAAAAATGACACTTTTTGTGAGGCAAGTACAACAAATATGGTGCAAAATGGCACCCATCCAATTATCAGACAAAGTAGACCATATTTTATGGATAATCCACAAATATTGGTAATTTTCTCGGTTTCTAGCTAATTTCGCCTACTTAAACGACTTTATGTCTATTTTCCGAAAGTAATTCAAATTTGAACTACAAGTGTGTGATAGCTTGCTCTGAATTTTTTTCCAAAATGATTTTAAGGTGCACAAGTAGTGGTTATATCACAGAACCGTCGATAGTTTTGGATAATTCGACCCTTATAATGAATAGTAACGGCGGCCATTTTGACCGTTTTAAAAAAAAAGTCAAAGAAAGTGAAAAAATACTCAAAAAATGAAATCCTTTGGCATGGGGTACTTTCATGTGTACTAGTTGGTAGGATAAATGATAAACTTGAGTTTTGACATAGTTTACAAAAAACTTCTTCACAAAAAGGTCAATCATCTATAAACATGTATAAGTTTCGGGTCAAATGACCTCGTTATGGTCATCCCCGTGCCATAGTTTGTCAAAATGTGCCCATATTTGACACATAGCTGTATCTTGGTACGACAAACAATGTTGCAGAACTGAGTTTTTTCAAATTACTTATCTAAATATCGTTTTTTGTTTTTCGATTGTCAAAAATGACACTTTTTGTGAGCCACCAACCGGGACTAAAGGGAATCCCACCAATAAGTAAGAAGCACACGGATCGTGTGTTTCTTTCGATCGCTTGTGAGCCGTTGGATCAGGGGTGTGTTTCTTTTGACGGCTTGTGAGCCGTTGGATCAGGGGTGTGTTTCTAGTCCCGGGCCGTGATACCACCCGGGACTAAAGGGGCAACGACCCTATATATAGCCCCCCTCCCGGGCACTCACGGCACTCATTGTAGTTCAGTTTGGTATTCAAAGCATTCGGACTCCCTGCATACGCCCAACGCTGCATTTTGATATGCGGGCACTAACGAGCCAGCGTTGGGCTGTATGCAGGAGAAACCGTGTGTTTTGTTCTATCTAGAAAATCCTTCAGTTCGTCGACCGAATACAAAATCCCCAAGGTGCTGCCCTCTCCCTCCCCTACCTAGGTGTTTGGTCAAATTCAGCACTCAGTGTCTACTCATTGTAGTTCATTTTGGCAGCACACGGGTAGCAGAGAGCAAGATTTCTGAGAGGCAGGAGTTCCTAGAGCGGAGGCTGAAGGTGAACCCTCCCCTCGGTCGGATCCAAGCAGCGGCAAGACGCTCAGATGATTAGCAACATCCCCAACACTTGTTGCAAATCATCAGAGACGTCTTGCCGCTGTTTGGATCGAAGGCCGATTTGCCGTCTCACGACCACGTGATGATTTGCCGATTTGCTGTATGCAGGGGAAACCGTGTGTTTTGTTTCAACTTTCAGAACACAGTTACATAAAAGGTTTAATACATTATTACACATCACCAACAACATCCCTATCTAGTGTTCATTTTGGTATACGAAGCATTCGGACTCCCGTCATACGTCCAACGGTGCCAAGGTACGCTGCCCTCTCTCCCTGATCCCCTCCTCCCCTACGCAGGTTGCATGCATCTTAGGTGTTTGATCAAATTCCCCACTATTTTTTTCAGATCTCGGGCATTTACGTCGGCGATGTCCGGACACCTGTTGGACAATAACGGCCCTGTGCGGGAATGGGCTCCGCCGGGCTGGCACTGGGAGGTGTTATCTTCCGGAACGCGTAGCTTGGTGAGAAATCCGGGCGACGTCGTCGACCCGGATCTTCTTTGGTGGAGGTCGCGTGGGCCAGGGAGGTTCCAGAGGGAGCCGGCCCCCGAGGAGGTGGTACGTCGCCGTATCAGGGAGGAGGACGAGCACATCCGTCGCTACATGTATATGTTGGATACGCCGGCGGTGTATAATAGTAGATGGCAGGTATTTCATAGGGTTCCTTCTCATGTGAGTATTGGCCCTGTGATGGTTCCTGTTCTTTGGGTGATGAGCGCCTGTGATGCACCCCGCGGCTTAGGACCAGGCAGAAGTTAGTTGTATTATTCGTGATGTATTAGGGTTAAATAAAAATGGACTCCAGCTATGTAACCGGATTAAATAAAGATGTATGCGTGATACTTTTGCATATTAATTTGATCAATGCTGGTTTTGTGAAGTGAGGAAAATAATGTTCCCTAGATACTTTCAATTATTCTGCAATGCAAACATTCTTCACAAAAAGCACTATCATGTAGAAACAACTATAATAGAATGACATGATCTAAACATTCAGCACATACATCAAAAGCTTCAGAAAGCTTGATCACATCATACTTAAACAGGGACATAATTAATACAAATAATAGTTCAGATATCCATTACAGCATAATTAAAGATACACACATGTGAAACTGCAAACATCTACTTGTCCGGATCAGGAGACCCCAACCAGTACATAATAATAGAGATAGCTAGAGATCGAAGTGTTCGTCGCCATTTTGCAAACACTACTCGTCCTCCGAATCAGAATACTCCGAAGCAGTAGATGTCCCACGGGGCACTGGTGGTGGTACTAGGTGACGCTGCCCATAGTTGACGCTTCCAATCTTGCGGTACACCTCGTATGCAACATACGCATCTACTGTTGCATACTCAATGTTGATACCGTCAAGTGGGGTCTTCTCCCAGAGTTTGTGCTGATCGTTGGGTAATTTTGTCTTCATATCAGCGTACTCCTCGTCGATCAAGGTGAATGCCATATCAGCCATTGAAGTCTTGTCATGCTTAAGCTTGAAAATGCGCTGGATATCAATGTGGCAGGCAGCTGGTATCTCAATACCCCAGGTGCGCCTCATCTTGATCTTGTCATTCGTTATATCAACGCTAGCAAAATGTATGCCGCTGCGAAGGAACTCCATGAGTACTGGACAGTGCTTGTCACTACTTCAACAACAAAATTGAACAAATGTTAAATACTGGTGCAACAAGTATATTTCGGCATGCACAAGTATGTATAATAAGAAGTGGAACACATGTTAAATACTGGTGCAACAAAGTGGACAGTTCTTTATGAGAATTTCGATCATTTTTAATTGACTGCATGTATATCACAAACGGTTTCACGTTTTCCCGCTTCCCGGTTTCACGTTTTCCCGGCTTCCCGGCTTCCCGTTTTCACGGCTTCCCGTTTCACGTTTTCCCGGTTTCCCGTGAAGTCGGAAAGTCGTGAAGTCGGGAAGTCGGTACGGAAAGTCGGGAAGTCGGTACGGAAAGTCGTGAAGTCGGAAAGTCAGGAAGTTTTCACGTTTTCCCGTCTTCCCGGCTTCCCGGTTTCACGTTTTCCCGGCTTCCTGGCTTCCCGTTTTCATGGCTTCCCGGTTTCACGTTTTCCCGGTTTCCCGTGAAGTCGGAAAGTCGTGAAGTCGGGAAGTCGGTACGGAAAGTCGTGAAGTCGGAAAGTCGGGAAGTTTTCACGTTTTCCCGTCTTCCCGGCTTCCCGGTTTCACGTTTTCCCGGCTTCCCGGTTTCACGTTTTCCCGGCTTCCCGTTTTCACGGTTTCCCAGATTAATTTACATATAAAGATCCCATATATATAAGAGGGACTAAAAGCGTCATCTATTCGATTACATGGAGATCAACAAGCTAGCCACTACTATTCGTATTACCTTGCCCACTGGAAGACCATGACATGTTTCTTGAAACAAAGTTGGATGACGGCAACATCTCTTTGATCGGCCGTGTACTCGAGATCAAGGCCCATGAACTTCTTGTTGTTGTCTTCCTCCTCTTCAAGCCAATACTTGAAATCGGAAAGAAAATCCGGCACCTTGGCGCTGTCGTTCGTGTAGACGACATTGAGATTGGTCGTGCCATGTGCGAGCACCTTCCCGTAGCGAGTGATTGGATTCATGGTGGAAGGATGGGAAGAAGAGAGGAGAGGGGAGATGAACAGAAATGTCGCAGTACTGTAGCAACAGCGGTTCCCGTGCGTTTTGATCGCTCGCGCTGGAGGCAAACCGTTCGGAGCTTTAGTCCCGGGCCGTATTACGACCCGGGACTAGAGGGTATCGCGCCAGGCGAACAGTTGCACCAACCCTCTGGTCCCGGGCTGTATTACGACCCGGACTAGAGCTCCCTCACGACCCGGGACCAGTACAAAACTTTTGACCCGGGACTAGTGCCCCCCTCTAGTCTCGGGTTGTAAGCCACCCGGGACTAGAGGCAAAATCGGCCCTAGACTAAAGGTCCCGTTTCTAGTAGTGAGTTCCCATATTTGCTCTATGTAACTATAATATGTTTCCTTTTGCCCATAGCAGTTTGTTGCATCAAAGCGGACACCACTGTATTGGTTGGTGCTCTTTTTATCTTGGTCGACCGTGTAAAATGTATTTCCATTTATCTCGTACCCTTGAAAAGTCAATATAGTCGAATGGTTGCTTGGCCAACAAGTATAGCTGTTCTCCAACATTGATGTCATTAATGAGACGTCTTTGTAACCAACCGCCAAAAGTCTTCATTTGTTCTCCATCAATACAATCTTTTCCTGTGTATTTGGAGCGTAAAATATTCCTGTGTTCCTCGATATACGGAGCCACCAAGCTGGAATTATGTAGAACTGTGTAGTGTGCTCGAGTGAAAGAATTCCCGTCTTGACATAGTGTTGCTTTTTTTCCTAGCGTGCCTTTTCCACGCAGTCTCCCCTCATGGCGCGATTGAGGAACACCAATCGGCTTTAGATCAGGAATAAAGTCAACACAAAACTCAATGACCTCCTCCGTTCCATAGCCCTTGGAGATGCTTCCTTCTGGCCTAACACGATTATGAACGTATTTCTTTAAGACTCCCATGAACCTCTCAAAGGGGAACATGTTGTGTAGAAATACAGGACCAAGAACGAGAATCTCTGTGACTAGGTGAACTATGAGGTGCGTCATAATATTGAAGAAGGTTGGTGGGAACACCAACTCGAATCTGACAAGTCATTGGACCACATCCTTCTGTAAATTTGGTAGAGTTAGTGGATTGATCACCTTCTGAGAAATTGCATTGAGGAATGCACATAGCTTCACAATGGGTACTCGAACATTTTCTGGTAGAAGAACCCTCAATGCAACCGTAAGTAATTGTGTCATAATCACGTGGCAGTCATGAGACTTTAGGTTTTGAAATTTTAGCTCTGCCATGTTTATTATTCCCTTTATATTCGACGAGAAGCCAGATGGAACCTTCATACTGCGAAGACATTCAAAAAATATTTTCTTCTCTTCTTTCATAAGAGCGTAGCTCGCAGGACCTTGATGATTCTCTGAATGAGCGCCGTCTCGTTCCATCATACGTTGATGGGCCTGCCTTGCTTCCGGTGTATCTTTTGACTTCCCATACACGCCCAAGAAGTTTAGCAGGTTTATGCAAAGATTTTTTGTCACATGCATCACGTCGATTGCAGAGTGAACCTCTAGCATTATCCAATAGGGCAGTTCCCAAAATATAGATTTCTTCTTCCACATGGGTACGTGGTTGAGAGCGTCATTCGGAACAGATAGACCGCCAGGACCCTTCCCAAAGATTACATTTAAATCCTTGACCATATCATGTATAACAGAACTAGAAGGGCGGGTAGGCTTCGGCCGACGATCTGCCTCACCTTTGAAATGTTTGCCTTTCTTTCTTAAGGGATGGTTGGGTACAAGAAATCGACGATGGCCCAGATACATATTCTTGTTACCTAAATGTATACTTTCAGTCTCACCTAAACAGTGTGTGCATGCATTGTATCGCTTGTTTGACTGTCCTGAAATGTTACTAAGAGCGGGCCAATCATTGATGGTTACAAACAACAACGCTCGTTGGTAAAATTCATCTTGTTTGTGCTCATCCCATACACGCACACCTTCTTCACGCCACAACTGTAAAAGTTCTTCAACCAATGGCCTCAGGTATACATCAATGTCGTTGCCAGGTTGCTTCGGGGCTTGGATGAGCACTGGCATCATAATAAACTTCCGCTTCATGCACAGCCAAGGAGGAAGGTTATAGATACATAGAGTCACAGGCCAGGTGCTATGACTGGAGCTCTGCTCTCCAAAAGGATTAAAGCCATCTGTACTTAGACCAAATCTTAAGTTCCTTGCGTCATCTAAAAATGTCGGGAACTCTCTGTCGGTTTTTCTTCACTGGAACCCATCAGCGGGGTGTCTCAACATCAAGTCTTTCTTACGGTCTTCTTTGTGCCATCGCAACAACTTGGCATGCTCTTTGTTTTGAAACAAACGTTTCAATCGTGGTATTATAGGAGCATACCACATCACCTTGGCAGGAACCCTCTTCCTTGGACAACCGTGCTCGCCCTCAACATCACCAGGGTCATCTCGCTCAATCTTATACCGCAATGCACCGCATACAGGACAAGCATTCAAATTTTCGTACTCACCGCGGTAGAGGATGCAGTCATTAATGCATGCGTGTATCTTCTGCACCTCTAATCCTAGAGGGCAGACCACCTTCTTTGCTTCGTACGTACTAGAGGGCAATTCGTTATCCTTTGGAAGCATCTTGTTAAATATTTTCAGTAAATTTTCAAATCCCTTGTCAGAAGTACCATTCTCTGCCTTCCATTGTAGCAATTCCAGTGTGCTACCCAACTTTTTCTGGCCATTTTCGCAATTTGGATACAGCAATTTGGTGTGATCAACTAACATGCGCTCCAACTTCAACCTCTCGTTTTCACTTGCACAGTCCATTTGTGCATCACGAATGGCCCGACGAAGATCATCGTCGGGTTCATCAACAATGAGATCTTCTTCAACTTCGTCTTCCCTATCACCGTGTTCATCGAACATAGGATAGTTGTCATTATCCTCTTCTTCTTCATTGTCTTCCATTATAACCCCTCTTTCTCCGTGCTTGGTCCAACAATAATAACCAAGCATGAAACCATTCTGCAACAGGTGGACGTGAAGGACTTTTGAGTTAGGGTGATCCCTCATATTCTTACAGACACTGCATGGACAACATATAAAACCATTCATCCGCTTGTTTGTCTCAGCCACACGGAGAAAATCATGCATGCCACCAAGCATGAAACCATTCTGCAACAGGTGGACGTGAAGGACTTTTGAGTTAGGGTGATCCCTCATATTCTTACAGACACTGCATGGACAACATATAAAACCATTCATCCGCTTGTTTGTCTCAGCCACACGGAGAAAATCATGCATGCCATTAATGAACTCGGGACAGCGTCGGTCACCGTACATCCATTGCCGTCTCATCTGCATTATATTAGTATATCAAAAACCATTATATATATATATACTACATCGATCATGAATAGATAAGTGACCAAATTAATTAATACAAGTTCATCAAGCAAAGTAGAGTAGTGACCAAATCTAACACATAGTTCTCATAAACATACATTAATTGAAACTAACATACAACTATCTAAAGAATTTAAATCCAACAACAAATGCGATCAGAATCGCAACTAAGTTAATTATTGAACCAACAGCATAATGATACCAAGCCTCTTGACTAATGGCATATTTTCTAATCTTTTTAAGCTTCAAGCGCATTGCATTCATCTTGATCTCGTGATCCAGGCGCATTGCCTCCATCTTGATCTCGTGATCATCGACGACGTCGGCAAACTTGAACTCCAATTTCATCTTCTCTTCTAAGCATTGGAGACGAAGATCTTCACTTCTTTTCAATTTTTCTTTCAAATCATTGTTTTCTTTTTCAAAAAACTCGATAATAGGGTCGGTTGGAATTTCCGGTTCAACTACCTCCTAGATAAAAATATATCTATGTCAAGTTGGTCGGCATGATTGCGATAAACACGAAACGAAACATATATATAGTTATAACAAACAATCATACCACATCCGAATAATAGAGCGGACGAGAGCCGGTGTGGATAGATGTCAAAACCATGACACTATATATATAACAAACAATTATACAACTAATAAAATTATACAAATAATAATTATGCTTCTAAATCATACAGCTAAGATTTTTTAGAATAAAAAATAGAAAAAAGAGGCTCACCGAGGTGGTGCCGGTGCCGGGACGGCGCGGGCGATCGACGGACGGAGACAGGACAACACTAAACACACAAATCATAATTTAGTTCGAGCGCAAATGAAATCACTAACTTAAGCATTTCATCAAACACCTAGCTAGCACTACAAATATGAAATGAGCTAAATGAGCTAAATAAGCAACGAAACGAGCGCCGGAAGAAAGGATTAAGCTGTGCTAACCCTTGGATAGATGGGGCGCCGTCAATCTTGACAAATGATGAACAAAATGGGGACGAACTTGACCTCGGGAGGAAAAATGGAGATGAAACTCGAGCTGGAAAAATGAAGCTGGCTGGCTCGGGGTGGAAGATGATATAGGAAGAACTTTAGTCCCGGTTCCAGCCAAGAACCGAGACTAAAGGTCCACCTTTGGTCCCGGTTCCAGCCTAGAACCGGGACTAAAGGTTCTCGCGCGCCCCCCCCCCCCCCCCCCCCCCCCGGCTCTGCGGCGGCATATGGTGCACCTTTAGTCCCGGTTCTTGTCTGGAACCGGGACTAAAGGTCCCTAGCCATTGGAAAAGTGAAAAATCGAACCCACTAGTACCGGTTCCTAAGGGAACCGGTACTAAAGGTCGAAACCTTTTGCCCTTTTTCCACTAGTGCATCCTAAGATGGATGGCTTGCGTGTCAGTCCACGAAGTGTTAACCCTCACCGTAGCATGTAAAACTATTTGATACTACTTGCTAGGAACCCTACATAGGTTCTAAATCATACCTTGTAAACAGTTCCATATGAACCCGCTCCAACTTTGTGATCCTTAGAGAAACCATTTGTAATTTCCATTAAAAAATGCAGGGGCATAAGCCTTGGTGCGTTGTCCATTGTCTTCCTTCTTCTGCTTGGGAAATGAATAGGAAACTGTTACAAGAATGAAATTTCACGTATTGGTTTTACATATTTGAATAGTGATTTCTAGCCCATGTAACTGATTTAATTGACAGAAATTCAATCGAAGTTAACTATCCATGTGCCAGAACCATGACGTGGTTTTGAGATCTTATGGGTTTCAACTCTAGCCTACCCCAACTTGTTTGGGAATAAAAGGCTTTGTTGTTGTTGTTGTTGTTGTTGTTGACAGAAATTCAATCGCTGAACTGAAAGTAAACACCAAATACAATATAAGGACCCCTAAAAGAAATAGCAATACAAATCATTTCTTGAGCTTTCCCACTGTTTCTTCATATAGTTAAGCAACGTCGAGCGGAGGTACCTGATGTCGATGCGCGGTAGTGAAGACAAGAGGAGGATTCGCCGCGGTAGCATTAGCTCGTCAGAGATGCGAAGCAAACAAATCAGAAGGCCTGCAAACTTAGGAGGATCGGTATAGATTTTCAAGCATGTTTCGTGAAGCAAGCAAGCAGTGGACTTTATTGAAAGGAAGGAGGAGAATCGCAAGAGATCTGAAGTGTAGTTGCTGAAGCTGGATCGCAATGAGCCTTGTCAAGTTGCATTAATAATACTGAAATAAAAGTAGGATTAACTTGGACACGTTATCAAGTCGATCGTGGCCTGTAGGAGCCGTTGACAAACTCAGACATGTTATTACGAAAAAAAACAGGATTAATATTCACGGTTCCCATTGATGGTGGGCAATTATTTTTGTGTTGCTATCCTGTTTCTGCTAGCGATGGAGAACCAGTCGACCACGAACTCACGCACACATTTGACAAAGAACAGGTAACCTAACGGACAGAACGGGCCGATTCTGGTCACATTTCCTACTCCTGATGTCTTGGGCCGGACAGAAATCTGATTTGCTAAAAAAACTCGGGGCGAGCCTAGTAAAGCTCGGGCCGAGACCAGAAACTCGGTATGAGCGTCCAGCCATAGCGCCTTGTGCCGTCGCCGTAGATGATACCACAGGGATTCTCCTCCTCCCACCGGGCGACGTTCTCGTCCGGAAAAACAGGCATGTGGGTGAGAGTTGGCCGTTGGTTTATCATGGTAATGTATCGGAGGGCTGTGCCATCGGCTTCGTACACCCAATTCCGAGCGGAACTTGGAGAAGATGCATCCAAATCTGGGGTGGGTGGATTCTTTGTTGGCCACGGCGCGAAGAGCCCTGGCAGACACGGCTGGAGATCTCACGGAGGATGTCCATCGGGACATCGGACCATGGCCTCCTGTCCATGGCGGATGGAGATGGGGAATAGGAGGATAGATAGATCGTCGACGACACGTACGTTTTCTCTAGCTAGTTTGACTGTGATACACGTAGGATGAATATTGGGCCGCCTATCAGAGTGGGATTAACCAACAAACTCAGCCTGCAACTACTTCGGGCCCATCTATAACCAAATTTGTACACATAGTAGAAACACGCTGCTGGCAAATCATATGCATCGCCTTACGGAGACGCTCCAGGCACGCGTCGCCATAAGGGAAGCGCACGCCGGCGAAGATGGGCCGGCCCATCACGTGACGTTTTCTTTTTCCTTTTTTTCTCTTTTTGTTTTTTCGTTTTCTGTTTCCGTTTTTCTTTTGCTTTTTTTTTCTGTTTTGCTTTTTTTCTTTTCGTTCTTTCTTTCAAAAATATAAAATTCGAAAATTTTGAAATAAAAATTTGTTCAGATTTGAATTGTTTTCAAATTGGAAATTTGTTCAAATTTAAAATTGTTCTAAATCAGAAATTTGTTTAAATTCGAAATTTGTTCCGATACAAATTTTGTTACAATTCAAAAATTTGTTCCGATTTAAAAATTTATTCAATGTTTAAATTTGAAATTTGTTTAAATTCAAAATTTGTACAAATTTGAATGTTGTTCAAATTCAAAATTTGTTCTGATTTCAAAATTTGTTCACATTCGAAAATTGTTTCGATTTGTAATTTGCTCAGATTTTTGAAATTGTTCAGATTTGATTTTTTGTTCATATTTGTATGTTGTTTGGATTTAAAATTTGTTCAGATTTTAAAATAGTTCGAATTTATTTTTTTTGTTCGGATTGGCAATTTGTTCAAATTTTTAAATTTGTTCGATTTATAAACAGCGGGAAAAGCGCCTGACAAAATTCCAGGAAAGAGAAGAAAAAAGACCTCGCGTGCGAAATTGGGGCGGCCCAATTAGCAGTCCCTTACGGCGACGCGTGCCTCCCTCCAAGTATTGGTGGCCAGCGATGTTGCTGCACCCACTCGGTAATGAAATGCATGCATGATTCCCTCTTGGGACGACTTGGGCAGAACCCTAAAATATCTTTGCCGCACCGCACCCACCTTTGCCTCCCTCCCTCTCTTGTTGGCATCAGCACTCGTGGACAGGCAAAACCCGGATTTTATTTACTGCGGACAAATAAATTGGCCGTGGTTTCCGTGATGCATCTCGACTTCACGATCAGTTAGTCCCCATGTAGTACGTATCAAAAATCAATTAGGTTGTCGCCAGCGAAAATCTCAACTGATTTGTTCAATCTGATGCGTAGGTCGATTCGATTGGTTTCCCTCTGCTGCTTTCCTTCATCCCTCTCCCGCCGCCATGCGCCAGAAGGGTGGTCTGACCTGCCGCCGGATCTGCTCCGCGAGATCGCCGGCCACCTGCACGTGGCCGCCGACTTCATCATCTTCCACGCCGTCTGCAGTCCGTGACGCAGCTCCCGCGATGTGTTGGCCGGGACGACGACGACGACCCAGCTCCTCCCCTGGTTCTTCGCACGGACGGAGAGACAAGGACCGCTGAAGCTCAGGTGCATCTTCTCCAAGTCCAGCTACCGCGTGCTGCCGCTGCCCTACCGACGCCGGAGGAGCTGGGTGCACAGCGCGGAGGGCGGCACCGTCCGGTACCTGACCTTCAAACAACTCCGCCCTACCCTGCATGACCCTTTCACCGGGGCCACCACCGACCTGCCCCATTTCCCGTACCACTTTCACTACCCTTGGGAGGAGAATCCCTGCGGCATCGTCTACAGCGATGACACCACCTTTCTCTATGGCATTGGTATCTCCGGTGGCCGCGGCAATGACCGCACGGCCAGTTTCCAGGCGGCCCTCCTGCGACCCGGCAACGCCGACTCGACGCTCGTCGACAGGACCTTTGGAACCAACGGCTGGCGGACTGAGTTCTGCGCCGCGTACCATAGGGGCAGGTTTCTGGTCAGCACAGAGTCTACCATCTGGCGCGTCATTAAGTCGGACGATGACAGCGTCGACGTGCTTGTCCCAAGGCCAAGTATGGCGCCAGACGAGCCCGGAAACTTCCGCTGGGAGCCCTCCAGCTACATCCTCGAGTCTCATGGCGAGCTGTTGTGTGTGTTGGTCCAGGTCAAGCTGTTTTACACTCATCGGTTGTCCGGTGCCGGAAACAATAAGACCTTCTTGGTGTCGGTGCACGCGCTAGAGGAAGCGACGACAACTGAGAAGGTGCGGTGGGTGGAGTTGCCTACACAACACCCTTGCCTGGCTGATTGTGTGTAGTTCTTCCTCGGGTCGCCAAATAGCATTGCCGTCGATGCTTCGCTGCTGGGCGTGGGCGGCCATGGAGGATGTGCCTACTTCGTCCACAACAACAGTAATGTCGGGACAAATAAGGAGTACCGCTTGTTTAGGTACAATTTCGTCGACGGCGAGACCGAGTGCATCGAGCGGCTGCCTGAAGAATGGTGGCATGACAAGTGCATGTGGCTTGTCCCCCAGCCCACCATTGCCCCAATCAAGGTAATTTACAATCTCCTAAAAATGCTCAAAATGATCTATATATTTTCCCTAATTAATCCATTCACTGTTTTTTTTTCGAGAGTGACAGGGGGGATAAAATTCCCCACTGTTTGTTGCATTCGCCGAAAAGTAGCCTAGCGGGCCATGTTCTTACAACGGATGGAGAAATTTACAGGGGGATACAAGGAAGAGAATACAATGAAATACAGAAAAAAAAGACAACTAGAAAAGAATAGCAAGAGCCACCATGAGAGACACAAGCGGTGAGGGGTTAGTCGGGGATCACAATGCCAAGACTCGGCAAACTGCCTAGCGCACCACACCGGCATGTGACTCATCCCCAGGCACAGCTCAGGAGCACCACCATCATCATCGCGAGTGTCAAGCCTAACACCTAGCACGAAAATCTAGACAGGGAGCTCCGCCACGGAGGTCGAGACGATTAGCAAGAAGGAGGCATCAGTTGAGTCGTCATTGAACAAAGAAGAGCCGAGGCGCCACCAAGAGCCCGAAGCTCTCCACACCACAACGGCAACCATGGGAGGCTCTCGGGCAAGCACATCGACGGAGCCGAGACAACGCGAAGGCCAGCCGAGGAGAGAAACAAACCACCGTCGGCCCCAAGATGGCTGCACCAACACCACCAAAACTCACCACCGCCAGCACACGCAACAACAAAATCCATTCTTTTTGGGTCTCCAAGATGGCGCCTCCAAGGAGGTAGTGTTGTCAAGGGCACAACACCGTCATCCGGTCTGGCAAGCCGAAACCAAGGTTTTCACCCGGAGACCACCCAAGAACTGTAGGTGTTGGAGCTCCAGCACGACACCTCCTACGAGGGAAACGGCGTCCAGAGACACCGCTGCCGCCTGGATTGACAAGACCATGCAGGATTTTCACCCCGGAGTTGAGCATTTACCTACAGCAAAGGCTGTCGGACACCACCAGCCGCCGTCGTCAACCACACCATGCGGAGACCAACCACGACCAACCACCAGAACAAGCTCAAGATTTTCCAGGGTGCCGGACGCAGCGTCGTCCATCGTCCCCCGCCGAGCACCATGCCGGCAGAAGCGTAGGAGTGCTGCCCGAGGCCCAGACCACCATGGTCCGTGGCTGCATCCCTGCAACCAGCGCCGCCGTGCCCCAAGCGCGCCGCCGTACGGTTGCCGAGGGAGGATCCGAAGCCGCAGCCCTGGAGATGGTGCGCCCGGCCCATCCAGGCCCAGATCGGGCCCACACACGGTCCGTGTAACATCCCAAAAATATTAATCAGTATTATTATTCCAAAAATGAGAGCCAACAAAAACTTTTGCTTAATTATATGTGTTGATCTCATATTGTTGCTTGTGTTGTTTATTTCTTGCTAGTTATTTGTTCTTTGCTCTAAATAAAGACATGAAGAAAAGACGAGAAATAAAATAAAAAGAAAAGCAAGAAAATAATGTGACAAGTGTCACATAAAATTCTCCAAGTGAGAAAATTGTTTTCCTTTACAATAAAATTCAGAGGAGTGGCAATGTAAACACTCCCATTTTATCCTTACTACTTTTCTCTCTCAAATAATATTTTGAATTAGTTTTAAAATTCAAAAGTAAAATTCAATTGGAATAAAAACCAAATTCAATAATTAAAACCCTATGAACAAAAATGATTCAAAACATTTTATTTTGTAAAGCCAATTTTTGTGAAGCTTCTGCATGCCATGGGAAGGCTTCACAAATTTTCTTGAATTTTTATAAATAGATTTAGTGCCCTAATTAAATTCGAAAAAAGCTTCTGGTTTGAAAAACAAAAGAAAGAAATGAAAAGGAGAGAAGCCAGGGGGTTTTCTGCAAAACCTCCTTCGCCTACCTCTCCGTCGCCGTGTCGACGCCGCACGCCGCGCGCCTCGCCGTTCCCCGGGCCCCCCAGGCCCCCCCTTGCTCGCGTTCACCCTCGCTCCCGTGCCTCTGCACCCTCTGCCTCGCAGAGGAGGGCACTCGAGCTCTCTCCCATCGTAATTAAGCCGCGGTTCCCCGACGACCGCCACGGAGGAGTTGGACGGCGCCGGCCAAATTGGCCCCCCCTCACAGCTCCCCGACACGCGATCAGCTACGCCGTGAACCCTAGCTCCATCCCGGACCCCCCAGACAGCACGCACCGGCCTCTCCCGCTCTCTGGACGCCGCTGGACCGCGACCACCGTGCGCCGATGATGCGCCTATTTAACTCGACCCCGCACCTCACGAATTCTCCACCCCTTCACCCCTGCTTCCCTCCCTTGCTTCACCACCTCACGTACACCACCAGGAGAGCAGAGCCGCGGCTGCTGAGCCGCCGCTGCTCTGGATTTCTTCCCGAGAAGCTCCGCCGGAGCCGTAGGTGAGCACGACCACAGCTGTGCCGTCCTGCTGCTCCATTCTCCCTCTGACCCCTCTACGTTGTTGCCCGAGCTCACCGCACTCACCCCATCCCTTTTCCCCTTTGATTAGTGCCCAGACGCGACCGTTGGACCTCGCCGGAGTTGCTGTCCGTGGCCGTGGAAGATCGGGACCTCGCCGCCGACGAACCACTCCACCCAGCAAGTGCAACTCAGCCAGGAGCTTCCCCCACGCCACCGCCTCGATCTGCATCATCGCCGCGACCTCCCGAGCCCTCTAGGTGAGAGATTCATCCACCTCGCCGTCGCCGGCGCGGCAGCGCCGCCGATATTAGGTCACCGCCGTTGCTTTTAATCGTGGCCGTTGGATCTTGATCCAACGGTGCCATACCGCTTCGGTTAAAAGAAGAGAGAGAGACTGACGGGCGGGCCCCGCTCGTCAGGGTTTTATTAATTTCCACCCGCGCACTGTGTCGCTGACATGTAGGCCCCACCTGTCATAGCTTTCAACATTATCCAGAGAACAATTAAATTTGAATTTAAACTTCTCTGTTAAAGTCAGTACTGGATCCAACTTTGAAATTCAATATCTCGAGATTTAGGAATCCAAATAAATCAAACTCAATTGTTCTGGAAAGCTTATGAAATTGTTTAACCAACCCAAGTGGTCTCATGTCATTTAATTAAATAGATAAAAAGTATTATTAAAAATACTACAGAAGGTTTAAAT
Organism: Poa pratensis; assembly: GCA_947311845.1. Taxonomy (NCBI): domain Eukaryota; kingdom Viridiplantae; phylum Streptophyta; class Magnoliopsida; order Poales; family Poaceae; genus Poa; species Poa pratensis. Next base: position 86,042,908 of record CAMZMU010000039.1, read on the forward strand.
TCTAAACTTGTTTGTTTCTGATACTCTGTTAGTCCAAATAATTCCAAACCAATTTTGCTAGCTTAGTACTGCCATGTATTAGCTTCCCTAATTTTGGTAGAATTATTTGTGCAGTATTAATTGTTTAGTATGAAGTTGAAGTTTGAACACCCTTCTGCACTCAAACATTTAAATATGTTAAATGGTTAACCCAAATGATTTAGGACCAATTTTGTTAGTCACATTTAGTTACCCCTAAAAGGATTTAATTTTAGGAGCAACAGAACTTAATTGGTAGCTAAAACTTGATTATTAAGTTACTGGACTCAAACATTTGTGTAGGGAGTTTGGTAACTCAAATTAATCCAAACTCAATTGTGTTGTCTTCTACACATCAGTAGCTTTATAGAAATTTAGTTTGTATTTTTGTGACCAACAGAACTCAAGTTGTGCAATTAAACATGTTCCACAAGTTTCTGCCATAGTTTTGAACATAAATAAATAATGTTTAATTCAATATTTTGAAACCAAATTGTATGGTTTGATGTGGGCAGTAGCTAATTGTGATGTTTATGATTGATATGTTGTGATGCTTGCTTGAGTAGTTTAGTAATTGTTTGCATTGCTTGTTTGACGTTTAGACGAGAACGTTGCCGGAATCTACGAGGAGGGGGAATTCTCTGATCATCAAGCACAAGAACCCGAGAACTTTGCCGAGCAAGGCAAGCTACTCCCTGAGCTTGCACCTAAATACATATGCATCTACTTTGATCAAATGATTTACTCTTAAGGCATTGGTTTACAAAACCTTTTCAAAAGTATATGGATATTATTTTGCCACCCTATGTAGAAATATAAGGTAGTTTATATAAAACTATAGGATGGGAAACAATGTTGTTTATTCAAAACTCCTTTAAAAAGACTTGTGTGGTTATGGAATACCGAGATGTCGGTGTGGAAGTAAAGAAGTGGAGAATGGTGATGTTTATGAAAAATGCACATTGTGTCCTAGTACTATGACAACCAATCTTACCCTGTGCGACCACATCTACCCACATATGGGAAAGGGCGTAGTCATATAATTTGCTCATATTAGTATGGGATGCCTCAACAACGAGGATGACCTCGTTCCATGAGGGGATGGTTTGGTGACCTACCCCTGACCTGGGTCCTAACACGTGGTGGGAGGATTGAAGGGTTCGCTCGCCGGGCAGAACTACGAGTCCTCACACTTAGGTTTCCCGACGGGGAATCTGGACTGGGTGTAGATGGAAAGGATGATAAATTCGTAGCGGTAGGGTCCTATACTAGCATGAGCAAAGGACAGGCTATGGTCGGCGGCTTACTTCGCATACACCTTGTATGGCGAGACGTGGCAGACACGATGAGTTGCCGGATGGATGTGGGAAAAGCGTGCTACCTCTGCAGAGTGTAAAACTATTCGAATAGCCGAGTCCTCGGATATGGACAGTTGGGAGGCTGTCCTAGACCATGTGCAAGTTTTTGGAAAAGCTTTTAAGTTTAAAAGAAACTGAAATGGTGATGGTGTTACACAGCTATACCAAATGGAGTGGTATGAGTTGTTGAATAAATGGACCATGGTGAGCCATGGTCAGAAAAAGGAGGAGTTTTGGAGAAACAAAATGAGATGGTGACTTCTTTCAAAGATAGTTATAAAACTCTTCTTACCTTTTTCAATAAAGATATAGAGATGTTTTAAACAAATAAAAGTTGTAAGTTAAAATAAAACTAGTGCATACTCATGTTGGGGTAGTTTGCGAGTACATTCAAATGTACTCATATTGGTTTCGTCCCTGGCTATTGTCCTAGCCAGACTACGAGGAGGAGCACTACGCCGAGCAGGAGTATGGCGACTTCTACGCAAACTAAGGATCTCCACAAGTCAGCTGCCTGTCGGGTCGTCATCGTTAGAATATGATGTCTACTACGCCGTAGCTTCCGCTGATATTTTGGTTTGGCCCATGAAGGCACCTATGTAAGACTTGGTCTAAATGACCATTTATGTAAGACTTTTTATTCGGTATTGTAATGGATGTAAACTTTGGTATCCAATTCGGATTATGTGCAACGACAGACTGATCACGGGATCGTTGTGTTAAGCATAATCGGGTATTTCGGACAGCTAGTCCGGGGTCCCCACAGACTTGGTATCAGAGCCATCCTGACTTTAGGAAACCTTAGTTAGCATGGTCGTTAGACAAATGTTACAAAAAGATTAATTTCTAAAAGAAAGGAATGAAGTATTTTCGAAAACTGCTTATCTCCAATCCTCTTACTTATGCAAAAATTTTCTCATTAAAATTACATTTTCCTTGTATCCTTAAAATTTTGCAGACTTGTCATCTCATTAAACTTAAAATTTGCTTATTGTTACCCTAAATTAAAATTTTGTACACTATCATCTCACTAACTTAAAATTTTGCTTAAAAATTGTAGATGGCACTCCATTGGACCGAGTTCGTTCAGCTTGAGAAGGACAGCAAGCTGACGTTTGAGAGGGACTTGTTCGAGTTGAGCAAGCTGTTAGGTCGCCCCGCTCCAGAGTTTGAGGGAGCTCAGATTGACGTTCACGGTGTCGGAAGGCTGAGCTGGCTCATCAGTCGTCAGTTCGCAGGAACATCAAGTCTCCCAGTTCCAGGACGCTCGTCTTCACCACCAAGGAGGCCACCTGGGTTGACGGTCTCTGTACTGCTACACAGAGGATGCTAGCCCGACTTTGTGAGGAGCACAAGGCGGAGTTAGTAGACTCCCGTTTCCGGTTCTACGGGAGGCGCAACTGCGACGGACACCCTACTCCTTCCCTTACCACCCGATGTTTGGGAGCTACATCATGGACATGGAGATCTTACTTCAGTGCACTCAGGATGATCTGTTGCGCACTAGGATTCAGCTTCACTTTGACCGCGAGTCGCTCGTTGAGCTTCGCGAGAACGAGGAGAAGCTGATGGAGGAGAAGGTCGCTCTTCTCAGGAAGAGGGCCCAGCTGAGGAAGACTATCGTAAAGCTCCGCAAGAAGGTGGCGAGCAGGACGAGCTGATTGAGGATCTAGAGCACCATACTGACGAGATGGAGGAGGAGGGCGAGGATCTCCGCAAGGAGAACAACGCTTTCCTCAGTGACGATGATGACTTCGTGGAGGAGATGGATTGTGAGGAGGAGATGATGAGGAGGAGTTAGTTGACGAGGAGGAGGAGCCACTCGAGGCAGTTCTCGAGGACGAGGAGGAGGATCCCGAGGAGCCACCCTACCAGTCAGATGCTGACGTGTTAGAGCTGGAGGTTCCACCTCAGTAGGCGAGTGACTTGATCACTACCGCAGGATTAGGTTGACCCCTATCGCTAGTCGAGTCGAAGTAGTGGTTCTTTTGGAAACCAGATGCTATGTATCTTAGATGTAAGGTGATGTTGTAAGCTTGATGTTGTTGTGAACTCCTTGATGTGTTGTTTGTGAAATATAAGTATGTTTGTCTTGTTAAATGTGTGAAATATTTTCATATAAGTCCTTAAAATTAATCAACCACTTGAGAAATCGTCTTTTCCCTTAGTCGAACTTTTCTTGCCTTGCCTCTTATACCCGGTGTGCTTCAGGATGCCGCCCCGTCGCAGCAATGCGGAAGGATCAGGATCAGCACCACCACCACCGGACCCAACCCCCGCCCAACTTCTCGCGCTTATCATGGAGGAACGTGAAAATGCCGGCAGGAGCGCCAGGCTCATCTCACTGCCCTGCAACAACTCGCAGCCGCTTATAACAACAACAACAACAATAACAACAACAACAACAATGGTGGTAATGGCAATGGCGATGGAACCAGCGATCTACCTTAGGTGATTTTCAGAAGACCAACCCACCCACCTATCCAAGGGACTTCACCCACTGGAGCCGATGATTGGCTTCGCACCATCGACAACAATCTGGAAGTTGCTGCTGTGGGAGAAAATGAGAAAGTGTTGTATGCAACCCACTATCTCGCTGGACCTGCAAGAGCTTGGTGGGAAACTACCAAGGCTCTCCAGCAAGCTGGTCATGTTATCAATGGGCTGAGTTCCAGGAGAAGTTCCGCAAGAAGCACATTCCCTACGGACTCATTGAGAGGAAGAAGGATGAATTCCGCAAGCTGAGGCAGGGAAGTAAGATGTGGTCGGTTATCTGATGAGTTTACCGACTTATCTCGGTATGCTCCTGATGACACCGACAAAGAAGAGAAGAAGATGGAGCGTTTCATGAGTGGACTTCATGATGAACTGCAGTGTGCTCTGGTTATCCATGACTTCCGTGATCTGGAGTCACTTGTGGACAAAGCCATCCAGCTGGAGACCAAGCGCAAGTCTATGTATGAAGGTCGCAAGAGGAGGATGAATGCTCAGGAAGGTTCGAGCAGCCAGAAACCTCGTATCTTTCAGCAGAACCCCAGGCCTGCTATCGTCCACCCCAAGCTCCACGCCCCAATTTCCCTAACCGCCCAAACAACTTCAACCGCCCCAATGACAATAACCGTTCTGGAGGAAACTTCAATAACTTCAATCTCCGCCCCAAGGTTGTCTGCTTTGAATGCGGCGCCCCAGGTCACTACTCCAGAGAATGCCCCAATCCCAAGAAGCCTGTCCAGCGCCCCAATGCACCGCACCGAACAATGGTCAAGGCCGCAATGGAAATGGTAATGGCAAGAATGCCGCACCCCGCGGGAATGCTGCTGTTGTCAGAGGCCGTCTGCACCACATCAATGCTGAAGAGGCTGAAGAAGCGCCAGATGTTGTGCTGGGTACGTTCCTTGTCAACTCAGTACCTGCAACTGTTCTGTTTGATTCTGGTGCCACCCATTCGTTTATTACCAAAGAGTTTGTTTCTAAGGGAGGTTTAGTCGGGAGTCTTTTACCCAAACCATGTTGGTACAAACCCCAGGACTGTTAGCCAAAACCAACCAGATGTGTTCCGAAACCCCCATAGAAATTGGAGGAGAAAGGTTTGCAGCCGACCTAATTATCTTAGGAAACCAAGGCATAGATTATTCTTGGAATGGATTGGTTAGCCAAGTATCACGGTCGTATTGACTGTGCCCGAAGAGCTGTTTCTCTCACTTCTGATGATGGAGTTGAAGTGGAGTATGCATCTGAGACCAGCCAGACCAGACCCGGATGCCATGAGAGCATAGCTCGACCCGCCCTAGATGAGATCCGTGTTGTTCACCTGTTCAAGGATGTTTTCCCAGAAGAATTGCCTGGTATGCCGCCAGACCGGGATATTGAGTTCATAATTGAGCTTATCCCAGGACATCCCCCATATCCCAAAAGCCTTATCGGATGAATCCGGAAGAACTGGTTGAGTTGAAGAAGCAGTTGGCTGATATGCTAAGCAAAGGTCTTGTCCGCCCAAGCGCTTCACCATGGGGATCACCCATTATTTTTGTGGACAAGAGAGACGGTACCACACGCCTGTGTGTGGATTATCGCAAGCTGAATGACGTGACCATTAAAAAAAGTACCCTCTTCCCAAGATCGAGGATCTGTTCGATCAAATGAACGGAGCCCGAGTCTTTTCAAGATCGATCTTCGGACAGGTTACCATCAGTTGAAGATCCGAGAGACAGACATTCCCAAGACCGCCTTCACCACCCGTTACGGTTTGTTTGAATACACCGTGATGTCCTTTGGTCTGACCAATGCCCCAGCCTATTTCATGAATCTCATGAACAAGATTTTCATGGAGTACCTCGACAAGTTCGTGGTAGTTTTCCTTGATGACATCCTTATTTATTCCAAGACCGAAGAAGAGCATGCTGAACACCTGCGTCTAGTTTTGGAGACCCTCCGAGAGCACCAGCTGTATGCCAAGCTTAGCAAGTGTGAGTTTTGGCTCAGTGAAGTGGCATTTCTCGGACATATTGTATCTGCTGGAGGAATTTCTGTTGACCCTGAGAAGATACAAGCCATTCTTGACTGGTTATCCCCAACCAGTGTTGAAATCCGAAGCTTTCTCGGACTTGCCGGTTATTACCGCAAGTTCGTTGAAGGATTTTCCAGTATAGCCAAACCCATGACCCAACTGTTGAAGAAGGACAAGAAGTTTGAATGGACTCAGAAATGTGAGGATAGTTTCCAAGAACTGAAGAAGAGACTAACCTCAGCCCCAATTTTGATTATGCCAGACGTCACCAGAGTTTCGACGTGTATTGCGATGCATCACGCCTCGGACTTGGTTGCGTTCTGATGCAAGAAGGCAAAGTTGTGTCGTATCTGTCCCGGCAGTTGCGACCGCATGAAGAGAATTACCCAACCCATGACTTGGAGTTAGCTGCTGTGTCTTTGCTCTTAAGAAGTGGCGTCCCTATCTTGCGGGACATCGCTGTGAGGTCTATACGATCACAAAGCTTGAAGTATATTTTCACCCAGAAAGATTGAACCTGCGACAGAGGAGATGGATGGAATTAATCAAGGATTATGATATTGGAATCCATTATCACCCTGGAAAGGCTAATGTAGTTGCCGATGCCCTTAGTCGCAAACCTTGCACCCTGAATGCCCTGATCCAAGCCGAACAGCCAGCCTTGTTCAAAGAGTTCGAAGACTTTGGACTAGAACTTGTTAGCCATGGTTATCTCGCCAATTTAGAGTTAACCCCAACCCTGATGGATCAAATCAAAGAAGCCCAAAAATCATGAAAGCATTGAAGGAATTAGGAAGAAGATTTCCCTCGGCAAAGCACCCGGTTTTACCGAAGATGCTGAAGGAGTGCTGAAATTCAATGACCGTATCTGTGTGCCCAATGTCACGGAACTTAAGGAGTTAATCCTAAGGAGGCCCATGAGACCCCTTATTCAATCCACCCCGGCGGAACCAAAATGTACCAAGACCTTCGAGAAAGATTTTGGTGGCATGGAATGAAGCGAGAGATTGGTTCTTTCGTAGCCAAGTGTGACATCTGTCAGCGAGTCAAGGCTGAACATCAGCGACCCGCTGGATTGCTTCAACCTTTGAAAATTCCCGAGTGGAAGTGGGATGAGATTGGAATGGATTTTATTACCGGACTTCCAAGATCCAACCGAGGCCATGATTCAATCTGGGTCATCGTTGATCGACTGACCAAGGTTGCTCATTTTATCCCGTCAAGACCACTCACAATGGAGCCCAGTTAGCAGACTGTATATTTCCAGAATAGTAAGCCTGCATGGTGTGCCTAAGAAGATTGTATCTGATAGAGGCACGCAATTCACCTCAAGATTCTGGAAATCCCTTCATGAAGCCCTCGGAACCAAGTTAGCATTTAGCACAGCTTATCATCCCCAGACCGATGGCCAAACTGAGCGAGTGAACCAGATATTGGAGGACATGCTTCGCGCATGTGTTCTATCCTATGGTTCCAAGTGGGAAGATTGTCTTCCGTTTGCAGAGTTCTCGTACAACAACAGTTATCAGTCCAGTCTGCAAATGGCCCCTTTTGAAGCCCTTTACGGCAAGAAGTGTCGTACACCCCTGAATTGGTCCGATACCGGAGAAGGCAAATTGTTTGGACCAGATACCCTCCGTGAAGCTGAAGAGCAAGTTCAGCTTATTCGTGAACGCCTCAAAACTGCCCAATCCCGTCAGAAGAGTTACGCTGACACCAAGCGCCGTGATCACTTTCAGTGTCGGAGATTATGTTTATCTCCGAGTGACACCCCTCAAAGGAATGCAGCGTTTCCATGTCAAAGGAAAGTTAGCGCCAAGGTATATTGGACCCTTCAAGGTCATTGCTCGTCGAGGAGAAGTATCCTATCAGCTGGAATTGCCCCGGAGTTAGGAGATTATCATGATGTCTTCCACATTTCCTTGCTCCGGAAGTGTCTTGAAGTTCCTGACCAGCCTGATGTTTTCAAAAACATCGACCACCTCTCCATCGACCTGAACCAAGACCTGACTTATCGTGAGAGACCCCTCAAAATTCTCGAAGAAGATGTTCGTGTTACCCGAAGACGTGCGATCAAGTTTTACAAAGTCCAGTGGACTAACCACTCTGAAGAAGAAGCAACTTGGGAACGCGAAGATTATCTTCGAAGCGAATTTCCACCAGACCTCTTTAGTACCCAGGCCTAGCAAATCTCGGGACGAGATTTATTCTAAGGGGGGAAGGATTGTAACATCCCAAAAATATTAATCAGTATTATTATTCCAAAAATGAGAGCCAACAAAAACTTTTGCTTAATTATATGTGTTGATCTCATATTGTTGCTTGTGTTGTTTATTTCTTGCTAGTTATGTGTTGTTTGCTCTAAATAAAGACATGAAGAAAAGAAGAGAAATAAAATAAAAAGAAAAGCAAGAAAATAATGACAAGTGTCACATAAAATTCTCCAAGTGAGAAAATT